>JBAMAX010003371.1:0-428169 GCA_037043745.1 Chymomyza amoena
TGCGGAATGAAAGATAATAAGCTGGAAATTGGTAAAAACCTTTGTTTTGTCGCCCTAAATATTGTCTCAAAAGTCACAAATGCTATTGTGTCGGCGTCTTAAGATATTGAAGGTCAAAGGTCACGAAAAACGATTTTTCGCGAATATCTCGGTTCCTATTGCTTAAATGATATTTTCTCTTATTATCAAAGTTGTAGAGTATAAAATTCCCTACAACTTTTGTCTACACTTTTTTTTTATACGATCAACCGTTTTTGAGGTAGAGCGCGAAGAGTGCGCAGCGTACAGTCATATGAGCTAATGCAGGGTCAAGCGTGAGTTACGGTTATCAGTACGTTGTATAAAGTCAATTATTGACAAAAAAAATATAATTATTAAGCAATGCCAGAGAAAACTAAATACAAGAGGCGAAATAACGCAAAAAGTTTTTTTTCCCGTTTTTTTTCTCGTGCGCCGAATAAAGTTGCTTGGTGCAAACGGATATGCAAGTTAGAGTATAAGATAAAATAAATATAAGAAATGGCGGACGTAAAGTCGGGCGCGGACGACTTTAGGATACCCTGTACCACTAGCTTGTAATAAAGTCCGATTTCTTCACAAAAAACCAAAAACAGAAGAATTTTTAAGCAAAAATTTTTTTTTGACCGATCGTTCCTATGGGAGCTATATGATATAGTCAACCGATTTCAATAAAATTTGACACGGTGCTTAAATACCTTAAAAAAGATCTGAATGCCAAATTTATTTCAAATATCTTTACAAACAAACAAAGCACATCGAATTTTGTATAAAAAACGTGTTTTTGGACCGATTGGTCCTATGGGAGCTAGTCAAACGATTTGGATTAAATTTGGTACAGTGCTTAGGAACTATAAAATACTCACGAATGTCAAATTTGGTCCCAATATCTTAACAAACAAACGAAACACAACAAATTTTGTTAAAAAATCGATGTTTTGGAAGATCGGACCTATGGGAGCTATATGATATAGTCCACCGATTTTGTTCAAATTTGGCACATTGCTTAAGTGGTCTAAAAAATTTCCAAACGCCAAATCTGGTTAGGATATCTTTATTAAAAAAACGAAATATAGCCAATTTTTCTTTAAAAAAGTTATTTTGGCCGATCGGTCCTATGGGAGCTATATGATATAGTCAACCGATTTTGATCAAATTTGGTACAGTGATTGGGAACTATAAAAAACTTTCGATTGCCAAATTTCGTTACGATATCTTCATAAACAAACGAATTATTCATCTAAAACGCTTTTTTTTTCGAGGTCGTCTCAAACACCCCCATGGGAGCTATATAATTTATCCCCGATATCAAAAAAATAAAATAAACTTGCCTCCTATGGAATAATATGGGATCTAATGTGAAAGTTTGGTAACTCTAGCTCTTACCATCTCTGAGATCTAGGCGTTCACACGGACGGACGGACGGACGGACGGACAGACGGACGGACAGACGGACAGACGGACATGGGTATATCGACTTCTCTATTCACCCTGATCATATTTTAGGTAACTTTGGGGTGTCTCCGACGTCTCCTTCTATATGTTACATACATTTTCGGCTTGCACAAACTTAATATACCCTTGGACCATACGGTACAGGGTATAAAGATAAAGCTCGTTCTCAAGCTGCACTCAATACATTTGAGTTAGCTTTGAGAATTTATTGATTTGATCTTTGGTGCATCAAAGCACAATTTGTGAAGAAATTGGACGGTTTTGTAAAATTTCCTTCGATTCTGTAGACCAACATGTTGATGCTAGAGATTCACGAATAAAAAGGGATAATACTGATGTAAATAAGCTGGTTGATTGGTTTACGCTTCATAATCCCTTTCCAAATACGAATCAGTTGGTATCCTTAGCTTCAGGAATTGTTGGAAATGACCAAATTAATTGTCACAGAGCCCATGAAATCGGATTGCAATCTATGGTAAAGATAACTGGTTTGAACTTTAATGAGATAAAGTTAAAACGCGTCGATAAGGTTTTACCGCTTTCAGCCGTTAACAAATCTGTCAAAATTAATGATTGTAAAGTCTCTGTAGATCCATTGTTACTTTTCCAGAGAATAACTGTAAGTAAAAAATTTGAAAGTAATCTACAAGACTATCTTCAATATGAACTAAGCCCGTATCCGACATCTTTATTTGATAGTAATGGCATGAGAAAAACCACGAAAGCGACATTATATGACAATATGGTACCTGTCGATATCGATCTTGATGAAAATAATGTAACATATGTTGTCGATGGTGGATTTCAAACACAGCCGAACTACTAAACACAATATTTTGCAATTGCAAAAATGGTTGTGGTTCCCGCTGTGGATGCAGACAATCAGGGCTACTATGTTCTTTAGCTTGTGGCCAGTGCAATGGACAAGCTTGCTTCAACGCTCCACTATATCCAAGTAATCCCGATGAAGAAAGCACATACGATCCTGAAATTCTAGAAGGTTTGGAAATGAATATGACCGATAATGAGGATGATGACAATGAATTGAATATTTTAGAGCGAGAAGAAGACGACGAAGAAGAAGATAACTAGCTTCCATTCGCAATTTAATTCGATTCAACAATTAATTTTAATATTTAAACTCACATTTTAATAAATGTATAACATGCCATATTTAGTGATAAATAAAGGTATATCTAAAATATATTTCCTTACTGTCTTTTTATTTTAAAATATAATTAAAATAGATAATCCAGAATTAATAATATACTATAGTTGAATAATTAATAATAAGTACAGAAATAATGGGCATTGCTTAATAATTATATTTTTTTTGTCAATAATTGACTTTATACAACGTACTGATAACCGTAACTCACGCTTGACCCTGCATTAGCTCATATGACTGTACGCTGCGCACTCTTCGCGCTCTACCTCAAAAACGGTTGATCGCATAAAAAAAGTGTAGACAAAAGTTGTAGGGAATTTTATACTCTACAACTTTGATAATAAGAGAAAATATCATTTAAGCAATAGGAACCGAGATATTCGCGAAAAATCGTTTTTCGTGACCTTTGACCTTCAATATCTTAAGACGCCGACACAATAGCATTTGTGACTTTTGAGACAATATTTAGGGCGACAAAACAAAGGTTTTTACCAATTTCCAGCTTATTATCTTTCATTCCGCAGTTGACCCCTTTTTTTACCTAATTTGACTGGGCTAAAATGAGATTAGGTGATAAGCAAATAACTGTTTACAATAATTGCTCTTAATATCGCTGCGCAGAGCGATTTACATATGTTATTTATGATTTCACATGGGCGGGTAAATAATTTTGCAGCTTGGGTTCGGCCATAGCCGAACAAAGACTTCTTGGTGATTTAGGGTTTAGAATGCATCTGATTCGCTTAAAGTATCTTCATAAGAAGTTTTTTTTATATTTATTTTTTATTTATCTAAACTGTTAATCGCAGATATTTCTTTTTGCTTAATAAAGGCTGAGCATACAACGTTCATCTTCGGATATATGTTGCTCAGCGGGGCACTTAAGGCAAGATTTGGGGCTTTTACAGCGTAAAGTGGGGTGTCCAAAACGAAGCTTGTTACGGCATCTGAGAGGAAGCGGAATGCAAGGACGAACATTGACTATTTTATTCCCAGTTGAAATTTCCTCCGGTAGGTTAATTGAAGCAAAAATAAGGATGATAAGGCCGGTTCTTTAAAGTCGCCGTTGTCAGACTTCTTGATTTTGTAGACATCAGGTACGTTCTGCGATTTTAGTTTAAGCTGTATCTCCTAATCAGGAATATTTCTCTTCCATGCAAAAAGTCTAAAACCAAAATGATGACCTTCCCCCTGTAGGCGTTTCCGTTATTTTGACGTATGTTTGAGCCGATCTATCTCGAATCCAATTAATTATTATTTGTAGTGAAAGGTATACCCAGAAGTTCGTATTTTAGGCGTACAAATGTCACCACCCCTTGCCAATAACCTACACTAAAACTCAAAATCTTAAACGGGATGTAAGTAAAATATAAACCAAATCTGACAAAGAACTGAAGTCAAGCAAGTTAATTCAAGTAAACCACAAGCCACTAGAAATCCTTTGCAGATCCATATGACAACAAACAATAAATAAAAGTCTGCTGCTTAGACTGAAGATTGCATTCGGTCTATGTGAATGCCGTTTCATTTACGACCCAAAACTAATTATGTTACATAAATTCCATTTGCATAATAAGTAAGCTTTGAAATTAGCTTTAAACATTTTTGAAATTTCTATCTATTACTACACTTTAAATTTTATAAGCAAACATTTTTCAAGATTTTTTAGATATTATAAATTATGGCTAAACTCACATGTGATTCCGATCTTTTTCGTAAGCTCCTCAGCGAGTTTACCGCTACCGCCATGCTATTGTTTCTCGGCAGCATGGTTAATTCATTTGCAACGGGAGTCACCAATTACATCGGCTGGGGCTTGGTCTACACGACAGTCACTCACATATTCCAGTTCATGAGCGGTGCTCATCTAAATCCGTCTGTTAGTGCTGTTGCCACTATTGTTGGATACATGGACTGGAAGCTGATGCTGATGTATTTTCTTATGCAATTTCTTGGTGGATTTTTCGGTTATGGCTTATATACCTTAGCGGTTTCTAAACATACCTCAATTTGGGCAACCTTCCATCACCTTGGGAAAGCAGCAATTTGGAAGATGCTCGTTGTTGAGTTTCTCCTGACAACAGTATGGCTCTTGGCTTACTGTTCTACTTGGGATATAGGCACTGGTTACGATTATGATTCTTTGTCGGTGCGTTTAGGAATGATTTTTACGGGATTATCTTGCTGTGGCGTAAGAAAATGATAATCCAACAACTAATTTTTAAAAGCTAAAGACATTATTTTCTTCATTTAGAGCGATTTTGCTCGTGCGCATCTAAATTTTGTGCGATCACTTGTTCCAAATATCTGCCATCAACGTTTTAACGATTTGTGGGTATATTTATTAGCTCAATTATTGGCCACGATTGTGACTCCGTTGCTTTGGCGATTCGTTCTTGCGGGAAAAGGTAGACTCTCTGACGCTTGGGAATTTGAAAAATCGGATAAATCGGAAAAAACTGAAAAATCGGAAAAATCGGAAAAATCTGAAAAAAAAGGAAAAGACAAAGAATCCATAAATAAAAACACAAATGAAAACTCGGACAAAAAAGGATTCTTTAATTTTTGGTAACTACATGAGTCATGAACCAGCAAAGCAACACAACTGAAGTAGGAAAGGTGAGTCTCTTGGAGAGCAACAATATCTGGGTTATATTGCTTTATAAGCATTTTGAAATCAATAAAATTATTTCTAAAGCCTCTTTTTTCCATTAAATAATCTTAAGTTAAAAAAAAGAGTAATTTCATTAAATTTAAAGTTGGCGATGCAAACTGTCTGGAATGTGAGTATCTTATAACTAGTGGAATGTCTTAGCTTTGTATAAAGTAATCAGGTTTCTACTGTAATCTGTTATTTCATTAAGACTTCTTGGTGATTTAGGGTTTAGAATGCATCTGATTCGCTTAAAGTATCTTCATAAGAAGTTATTTTTATATTTATTTTTTATTTATCTAAACTGTTAATCGCAGATATTTCTTTTTGTTTAATAAAGGCTGAGCATACAACGTTCATCTTCGGATATATGTTGCTCAGCGGGGCACTTAAGGCAAGATTTGGGGCTTTTACAGCGTAAAGTGGGGTGTCCAAAACGAAGCTTGTTACGGCATCTGAGAGGAAGCGGAATGCAAGGACGAACATTGACTATTTTATTCCCAGTTGAAATTTCCTCCGGTAGGTTAATTGAAGCAAAAATAAGGATGATAAGGCCGGTTCTTTAAAGTCGCCGTTGTCAGACTTCTTGATTTTGTAGACATCAGGTACGTTCTGCGATTTTAGTTTAAGCTGTATCTCCTAATCAGGAATATTTCTCTTCCATGCAAAAAGTCTAAAACCAAAATGATGACCATCCCCCCGTAGGCGTTTTCGTTATTTTGACGTATGTTTGAGCCGATCTATCTCGAATCCAATTAATTATTATTTGTAGTGAAAGGTATACCCAGAAGTTCGTATTTTTGGCGTACAAATGTCACCACCCCTTGCCAATAACCTACACTAAAACTCAAAATCTTAAACGGGATGTAAGTAAAATATAAACCAAATCTGACAAAGAACTGAAGTCAAGCAAGTTAATTCAAGTAAACCACAAGCCACTAGAAATCCTTTGCAGATCCATATGACAACAAACAATAAATAAAAGTCTGCTGCTTAGACTGAAGATTGCATTCGGTCTATGTGAATGCCGTTTCATTTACGACCCAAAACTAATTGTTACATAAATCCCATTTGCATAATAAGTAAGCTCTGAAATTAGCTTTAAACATTTTTGAAACGTCTATCTATTAGTACACTTTAAATTTTAGCAAACATTTTTCAAGTTTTTTTAGATTCTATAAATTATGGCTAAACTCACATGTGATTCCGATCTTTTTCGTAAGCTCCTCAGCGAGTTTACCGCTACCGCCATGCTATTGTTTCTGGGCAGCATGGTTAATTCATTTGCAACGGGAGTCACCAATTACATCGGCTGGGGCTTGGTCTACACGACAGTCACTCACATATTCCAGTTCATGAGCGGTGCTCATCTAAATCCGTCTGTTAGTGCTGTTGCCACTATTGTTGGATACATGGACTGGAAGCTGATGCTAATGTATTTTCTTATGCAATTTCTTGGTGGATTTTTCGGTTATGGCTTATATACCTTAGCGGTTTCTAAACATACCTCAATTTGGGCAACCTTCCATAACCTTGGGAAAGCAGCAATTTGGAAGATGCTTATTGTTGAGTTTCTCCTGACAACGGTATGGCTCTTGGCTTACTGTTCTACTTGGGATATAGGCACTGGTTACGATTATGATTCTTTGTCGGTGCGTTTAGGAATGATTTTTACGGGATTATCTTGCTGTGGCGTAAGAAAATGATAATCCAACAACTAATTTTTAAAAGCTAAAGACATTATTTTCTTCATTTAGAGCGATTTTGCTCGTGCGCATCTAAATTTTGTGCGATCACTTGTTCCAAATATCTGCCATGAACGTTTTGACGATTTGTGGGTATATTTATTAGCTCAATTATTGGCCACGATTGTGACTCCGTTGCTTTGGCGATTCGTTCTTGCGGGAAAAGGTAGACTCTCTGACGCTTGGCAATTTGAAAAATCGGATAATTTGGAAAAATCTGAAAAAAAAGGAAAAGACGAAGAACCCAATAAAAACACAAAAGACAAAGACAAAGAATCCAATAAAAACACAAAAGACAAAGACAAAGAATCCAATAAAAACACAAAAGACAATGAATCCAACAAAAACGCAAAAGACAAAGACAAAGAATCCCTTATGACCAGAATTAAAAATTGGTTTAGAAAAGGAAAAGACAAAGAATCCAATAAAAGCACAAATGAAAAATCGGATAAAAAAGGAAAAGACAAAGAATCCAATAAAAACACAAATGAAAAATGAAGCAACACGACCGAATAAAATTAATGTAAAGTATCTTGAATTGAAGAATCGTGGTTAATTTTCGCTAAATGGTTCATGGTAAGGGCTGCATACACAACAATCAAATTCTGGAAATCCATAATTATACTGTTTTCAAAATCTTACTAATGAGTGTTCAGAATAAAATAGTATATATCCCATATTTTTCCATAGGAGACAAGTTTATTTTATTTTTTTGATATCAAGGTTAAATTATATAGCTCCCATAATGGCGTTTCAGAGGACTTCGAAAAAAATAAAAAGTTTTAAATGAATAATTCGTTTGTTTATGCAGATTTGGCACTCAGAAATTTTTAAGAGTACCCAAGCACTGTACTAAATTTTATCAGATTCGGTTTTCTTTATAATATAGCTCCCATAGCTAGGATCAGTCTAAAAAACATTTTTGGTTCTAAATTCGTCTGTATTTGGATGTTTATGAAGGTATCGTAACCTAATATGGCAATCAAATGGCTTTTAGTGTTTTTAAACAATATACCGAATTTTATTGCAAGCTATTGGTACAGGGTATCCCAAAGCCGTCCGCGCCCGACTTTACGTACGCCATTTTTAATTGTTTGTTTTGTCTTACTAAATAACACATCGGCTGAATAGTCCGTAGGATCACATATAATTTGATTTGGTAGCAATCCCCCAAATCTACACTCCATAAAACCATATCGGAAGAACACAGTGCACATAAACAGCTCTTTTACATCTCAGCAGCAAGGTGCTCCTCTTATTGTTGAGCCACCGCAGTTGATGTCCAGGTACTTAGCTTGCGACGGCTGCTCCAGATAACTCCCTCTAGCTAGATTGGAGGGGTATGCGTATTTTGAGAGTGAAACATGAGTATATTGTTTTCAGCGGGTTTACCTTTAAATTCCACCGTTTGCACCAAAATGCGAAAGTATCAAGATACACTTGTACACCATTACTTGCCTCTACGCTACTTTTGGCATTATAAATGACTGCTATGTTATCTGCATATGTCGCAAAAATAGCCTTAGAGAGAGCTTCCATATGTTCTGAGGTAGGACTGGTATATCACAAACATACAAGGAAAAGAGCAGCGGACCCAGAACACTGCCTTGCGGTAGGATTTTGCTATGAAATCATTTTGTAAAGGTATTATATGCATCGGATTTACAATTTTCCAGGGATCCAGAAAATACACATTTTATTAAAATTGTTATTTTGTTATTAATTTATTTACATGCTGTATAAAAAATTGATGTTCCCTGTATTCCCCGCCCCTTGGCTATAAGGCCAAAAAAATTGCAGCAACCGAACTGCAAAACTGATGCCGCAGGCTTAAGAAGAATAACGCGCAGTAGATGCATACACTAGATACGATTTTTTTGCTTACATTTTTTAATAGAAGCCAAAAAAATAGAGATTGGTTACGTAGTTTTTTTACGAGACAATATATACTTACACAAAAAACTTATCAAGTCGGATAACGGATACGAATTCCAAATTTGATTTCAATATCTTAACAAACAAACGAAGATCGGCCCTGTGGGAGCTATATGATATAGTCAACCGATTTTGTTCAAATTTGGCACATTGCTTAAGTGCTCTAAAAAAATTCCAAACGTCTAATCTGGTTACGATATCTTTATTAAAAAACTTAATATAGCGAATTTTGCTTTAAAAAAGTTATTTTGGCCGATCGGTCCTGTGGGAGCAATATGATATAGCCAACCGATTTTAATTAAATTTGAAAGTTTGGTTACTCTATCTGTTACCATCTCTGAGATCTAGGCGTTCAAACGGACAGACGAACATGGGTATATCGACTTCTCTATTCACCTTGATCATCTTTTAGATAACTTTGGATTGTCTCCGACGGCTCCTTCCATATGTTACATACATTTTCGGCTTGCACAAACTTAATATACCCTTTGGACCATATAGTACAGGGTATAATAACAAGTTGAGTTGGCCAACCACCGTGCAAGAAAATCTTCTGTAATATCAAACAGGTTAAGGCGGGATTTTTAAATGCAGTAATTTAAAATAAGTGATTTATTAGTCGAATTTTGTCATTTCAATTTAACAATTTATTGGCATTAATTGTAGTTGATTGAAATCATTTCTATAAAAATAAGTTTTTCTGCAAAAACTGTAAATAATATTTGACAATTACACCAGAGGCTAAAAAATATTTATCTTTTAATGGCAAGTTAGCGCAGCGCAATGGAAACTCTTACTATATTAAGCAGTCTTTGGCGGACTTTTGAAAAGCATCAAATCATGAATTTGATTTATGGTTTCAGTTTAATCGTTTTACATTGATTTGATTAAAGTTTATTTCTAAAAAAAATTACCCATAATTATTTTTAAGCAAATAATTTACATTAAACTTGCAAAAATTGAATAAATCCAATCATGGATACATTAAATGCATTGATTCGTATTTAATTACATATATTTTCATTTAGCCCAACGCCAATTTAAAAATCTCGAACGAGTATCAGATGTTAATAAATCAACAACGCTAAGAGGAACAATCACCGATTCGACTTTTTCAAGAAACATTACACTTGAAACACTCCCCCTGATGTCATACTCTTCCTATAATCGTCCTATTCTTAACAGAATAACGCAGATTGGAGGATCTTATATGTCACACATGTATAAAAGCTGTGAATAATATTTAATAATTCAATTGAATTCATAAAAGTACCCGATTTTTCAACAAAGCAAATTTCAAAATTTACATACATTTTGAATTGTCAGGAGTTTGTATTACAGCAATAGAAAATTCCAACAATTAATTACGACTTGTTAATTTTGAATAAGATTAAATTAGAAATTAAATTAAGACAAAAATAATTTAATTAAAAAAAAATTAAGATAAAAAAGATATTAATATGTAGTAAGTGCTTTAAATTAAATATACAATTATTTCAGTAGTAGCAAATATTTTTTTTTTCGAATATTTATTATTGAAAATCAACCCTTAATTTAATGGGTTATAATCCAACATTTATGAAGAAGTTAGTCACTATACACTTAAAATAACTTTTTGTGTGGAATGATTTAGATTACTCTATATATATACAATATTTAAAAGAAAACAAAATTAAGTTGTTTCTATGATATGATACGCCTTCTGAGGTCGTTTGAATGAAGGCGTTTAAGGCGTCTTCTTGGTCTATGACCGGCCAGAGCACATGCAAGCTAGTTCGGATGGTTCCTTATGCGATCAGCGTAACGGGTGCTAAGCTTATTCAATACATCACCCACATAGGGAATGCCTAGATCCTTGTGAAGATTTCGATTTCGGATGTACCACGGGACATCGGCAATTTTGCGCAAAGTCTTGTTTTGTGAAATTTGGATTTTTTTAATATTTGAATTGGCAGCTGTTCCCCAGATTTGAATGCCATAATACCAAGTTGGCATTATTAAACTCTTATATAGAATTCTTTTATTATCCAAAGATAACTTGCTATTTCTACCAAGTAGCCACTCCATTTTGCCAAGTTTGGTTCTACTTCTTGCTGTTATTATTTTAATGTGGTCCCTCCAACACAATTTTTTGTCGAGGTGAATTCCGAGATACTGGTGTAATGTTTTAATTGGAATTATCTCTCCATTTAAAGTAAGCGCAGGATTTGGGTCTTTCCTTAACAGCGTTTCGCCCAAGTTGCTATAATGTCCAGTTGGTTCTGTAAGGTATCAGCAGCCATTTGAACGCTGGAGGAAGACGGAAGAATGGCAGTGTCGTCAGCATACGTTGCCGTTATAAGCTCAGAACTGCCCGTCGAGCTCGGCATGTCCATAGTAAAAATGGTGAATAAAAATGGAGATAGAACGCTACCTTGCTCTCGTTCCGAGAGTTCACCTTTCCCCATAACTTTGAAAGATTTGAAGAAATGATTTTATGATTTCATAATAAGATTTTTGTAGTAACCCTGCGTGCCACACTCTGTCAAAAGCCTTCTTGACATCCAAAAATGCTGCCATGCAGTAGCGACGATTCTAGAAGGAGTCTAAGATGTGTTGCACCACTCTGTGAGTTTGCTCAGGCGTGCCATGTTTTGGACGAAAACCGAATTGATGCGCTGGAACTAAGGTCGTCACGCTGGAAATACCGACAGCAAACTAATCGGGCGATAAGACGCAATGGAGTGGGAGGCTGGCAGGGCCTTGGTTGGTTGGTTTGGGCTTTAGAATCATAACAATTTGAGCACATTTCCACTCCTTTGAGAAATATGCCAGACGCATAATTGCATTGAATATTTTGACTAGAGCCAGAATGCCCGCCATTGGAAGAGCCTTAGCTACTCTGGCGTCAATTTTATCAAGACCAGGGGCTTTTTTGGGGTTGAGTGCTTTTATTTGATCTACAATTTCGTTAGTTGAAGCGGTGTAGATAATGCCTCCAAAGTTTCCTCGACCTCAGAAACTGAGTTCAGATTGAAAGGAGTAAAACGACCTTCCAGGTGATGTGCGAAAGCTTCAGCACGGGCTCGGTCAGAACGACACCAGAGCCCATTGGCGGTTTGAATAGGAGCGTTTGTAATGGCTGGTTTTTTTAAGTACCGTGTCAGACGCCAAAGGCTGCGGCTTCCATCATCATTTGGACTCACATTAATAAGAAGAGAATTTATCCTTCTTTGATTTAAGTTATTTAAAGCTTCTTTAAGTATGTTAGCAACATTACGATAGAGAGCCTTGTCAGCTGGATCATGCGTTCGAAGATAATTTTTTCGCAGGGGACGCTTCATCCTCAAAAGCTGCGCTGTCTGCGCATCAAGAGAATCGCGAGGCGGGTGTTGACGGTGACCAGCGTATGTAGGAGCAGCTAATTTAGCAATGTCAGTTATGTTCTTGCGTAGCAGTTCAACGGCATCATCAATATCCTCCTTTGTATTGATTTCTATTTCAAGATGAGTTTTCATATTAATATGACGTTGGAACGTCTTTATACACGCAAATCGATGTAGGAGCATTCGATTTTTACCGTAAATAGCAACATTAGCAGTAAGCTTGATTAATAGCGGTTAATGATCTGAATCAAGGTCTTCAAGAGATTCTATGGAAAGCTGTTGCGGATGAACACCCCGACAGATTGCGAAGTGCGGAGCGCTAGGCGTTCGAGAGACATCACCAGGGAAATGGGTTGGAGCGCCGGTAGCCAGAATATACAGAGACGAGTTTTGCATATCAGTGCAGAGAGCGCGGCCTCTAGTACATGCTCGAGAATTACCCCACCAAACGTGCTTTGCATTCCAATCTCCTGCTGCAATGAGTCGATGGCTTTGCTGCTGAATGAGTAGACTGAAAGGGACGGAACCCCAAAGAAAGCCTGGAGGGCAATATACGGCTGAGATGGTGACATTACCCTGCCCAGTTTCAAGTTCTAACATAGCGGCTTGCATTTCCGGCGGGCAGATTGCAGGAATTGGATGATGTTTGTATTCCTTTTTTATAAGTATCGCTGCTCCTCCGCGGCGGTTATTAGATGGATGGTTCGCTGTGTATAGCTCATATCCGAATAATTTAAATGAAGTTCTGCTGCAGAAATGAGTTTCTGACAACAGAGCGATGTCGATATTTTTAGTTTTTATGAAGTTTTTTAGCTCTAGGGCTTTATTTGCAATGCCATTCGCATTCCAGACACCAATTTTAATGTTTAGAGCCTTTTGGACGACCATTGTCAGCAATTGGATGATCTGCTTTTGTATATCCATGAATTGGTCGAATCGTCCCAAAAGACGGTCAATTTTCTTCTCCAGCTGTGTATTGCAGGCCTTGGAGGTGAAGTTGGGTGTTGACCAGTTTTCATTACCTGGATTGAAATTGCCTCTGACACCATCAGCGTAGGGCATGGGAAGATTTCGAAAACTTTATGGTCCGATTTCATTTAGTTGTGTGTCTAATGCAGGAGTAGTGACTAGCTGTCTTTTCTTAATGGACACTGGTTGAATGGAAACTTCGTTCGATGGCACCTTGGACCGTTTTGGTAGGCGCTGGTAGATACGGCAGCCTTTTTAATTTGCAGTATGTGGTGAATTGCAGTGGACACATTTGGCGGGTTGGTCAAATGGCTTGTTGCATTCGGTTGAGGCATGGTTATCCACACATTTCACGCAGCGGAAGGCTCTCCTGCAGTAACGTTGTGTGTGTCCATAGTTCTGGCAACGGTGGCATTAGACAAAATCTTTGCCCTTGTGGGGTTTTTCGACGGATATCAGATAGCTGTTAGGCCGAAGATATCTTTGTTATTTGATTTCGGTTCCAAATCCACAAAAAACAAGCTTAAGGAAGACCCATCTCGTTTACTTTTCGGGTTACAAATACTGCGCACTGAGTATCCCAGATTTGTTAGCTGATCCTTAAGAAAATCATGGTCAGTCGAGTAATGCAGGCCATTTATGCCAACTTTATAGGCGCGTTCACTTGCTAATTGATAGATGTGGAATTCAGCTCTCATTTTTTCCAGCTTGCTCACCATTTTTCTAAATGTTGGTACGTCTGCAGACATAATTCGAAGTGATTCACCTGCAGGTTTTGCATAACATTTTTGTGATTTGAATTCATTGAAATCTTTAAAAAGTGCATTTATATCCGTGCATCTATTAATAAATATAGGCGGAGGCCTTTCAGTGCGGGTCTCTGATAATTCGCTTTAATTTAATTTATTTTTTGCTGGCACATTTTGCCAGGATGGAACCAAAATATTCTTTCTGTCAGCTATTGAAGCACTAGTGGATTCATTAACTTTGGCAGAAGCGATCGCTGCTGTTGAGCGTAAATGTTTATCGTGAGAAGCCATCACCAGCTGCGATTTTGGCAGACTAATCGACCACCAAATTAGAGCCTAGTGGTAGACAGTTTTTCTCAAGACGCAGTAATCGCAAAAATCGATGGTTCAAAGAACAAGAACAATTTTAATTCAGTCTTATTCCGTATTAATAAGAAGTAATTGATTGTTGCAACTTTCCATGCCTATAATACTCTCTTATTTTGTACCTTTTAGTTCGGTTTGCTATTACAGAGTTTCAAGACTAAAAATAATTTTTTCCAAACCTGATAATCCTAGTCAGAACATTAGAAAGCTATAAAATATTTGCATTGGCCTTGACCCCTGTTCGAATTTTCAAGTTGAGCAGACTTCTTCAAATTGGTGAAACTTACGCTGAATATAAACAGGCCAAGCTAATATAAGCGTGTTTAAAAGGCGGCTTTTTGTTTGTTTAAAAAGTGCGCCAAATTACATTAAAAAATTACCTATCGATAAGTTCACATTGTACAGTTGCTATAAATTTTCGAATAAGTAACTGAATAATTTTTTTTTCTCGCAAACATCTTTCTGAGGGAGAAGTAATTGGTTTTATTTATTTAAATAAATATTAAATATTTTTGATTCAAATTTAGAACTGTTCAGTTGAATGGATTATAGTTCATTTTTATTTAATACACACTTTTTGTCGAAACGAATTCTGGAACATACCTGAATGTGTTGTTTATGGAGCCGTTACAATGAACAAGTCAGTACAAAAGAGGTACTATTGCAAACAGTCAATCGATAATTCAAGGTACGGCAACGCTTCACACTTTTTTATCATTCAGCTTTTGTTTTGTTGCTCTAATAACCGCGCAATTTAAATTAATTTTACCCGGTAGCTTTGCTTTATTTTGTATTTGTCTTTTTATTTAAGAAAGAACTGCCAAAGCGACGGAAGCCGAAAACTTGGCCATTAAATATGCTCATGCCAAACGGCATGTGTCGCCTAAGCTTATTTCCATAATTTAAAGTAACGATAGCAAATATTCAAACCTTGATAAAAGAAAACAAAAAATTAATAATTCGTTTGATTCAAAATTCGAAACTTCATAAGAAAATAAAAAAAAATTTGTAAGCATTTTTTTAGATCTTTTTTCAACTTAAAAAAAATATTGTTACGAAACAATCTACAGCTTGAGTAAAATATTAGATAGTACTGACTTGTAAGGAAAAACCTAAAATGTAAACAAGCCAGCACAGCATAATCCATTAGAATCAAGTCAGCACAGCAATATCCATGGGAACCATCCAAGAATCTGAGGTTTCCTATTTAATTTAAGTAACAGCAATAATGAGTTCCGTTTAAGACTAGTAGTCAGCAAGTTACTAATAGTCCGTGAATTCGGTAGTGTTAAGATTTGATTTTGAATAAATATATTTTTTTTATTTTAAATGTTAGCCCGCTATCTTTTATTATATATAAATTAAGAAAACACTCAAAAGCCACCTAGCAAAAAGACAGACTTATTGTGGTCCCAAAAAGAACAGTGTTGATTTAGTTACAAAATGTGCAATTTATCGAAATAATTATCAGTATTCAGCTGCTTTTTGTTTACAAAATGAATCGATTTAAAATCGAGTCGATACCCAGCTCTAGTAGTTTGGTAATCCAAGAACATTGATGGCCACCAACACTGTGTATATACTTACCAAATAAACAGTTACTAAACAAGAACAAAAACGATTACAATATTACTGGAGGTCACATAGAGCGCACCGGGATAACCCACAAACACATTATTTTAGCTATATTATTCAAGTATGAATACACAGCTAGAGTGTATAAAGTACAGTGCGACGACATCGTCCTTCCGTTTGTCCAGTTTACATAATCCATTTTCAAAATCTATCTAGACTTTTACTAATTCTTTCTTTTTCCATTTATCCACAACTGCACATACCAGGTCTTGATGGCTTCACAAAAAAACGTTCACGTGCAGTACCTATTAATAAGTACTGCCCAAGCACAGAACCACCGCCACGCTCCGCTCCAGCCGACTCCAAGTGCCGCTCGTCGCCATCGCTTTCATCGCTCTTGATGAATCAGGTTCTTACCACCGTGACGATCATAATTAGTAACGGTTCCACTAAGTATGAAGAACAAGCGCTTATCGTTTCATGAGCACCAGTGGCTCGCTTGCGTCTGCCTTCAAGCCGCCTACGACGGCCATTGGCGACGAAAAGGCGGGCACAGCCATCGTCGGATCCAGTCTGGACACTACCACAAGGTCGCTCCTGACCTGATCATGAGAACCACATGTATTTATCGTGTTGGGCTCTGATGTTTACTCCCAGATAATACAAGGGTTGCACAAGCCAAGTGCCAATTTTGGAGGTCAAAATAAACCTAAATGCCATATAAAAAGATACATTTTTCGAATACATATAAGCACATGGATGCCTAATGATTTTAGCTTTTTGTATTTATAGATACTATTTTATTTTGAACACTCATTACTATTACTAAGTTTTTGAAAACAGGATAATTTTGTATATTTTTGTACATGCCGCCATTACCATTAATCGGTCAGCGCAAATGAGTCACGATTCCTCAATTCAAGATACGGATGCGCGTTACCTTTTTGATCACTGAGTAATTGTTTTGATGCTCTAACAAGCGCGACATTTAAACTTTTTCGGTATTTTTTTTATTTTCATTTTGTTGTTTTAATTGTTGTTCGAAAACCCAAGCGTCAGAGTATCTAGCCTTACCCGACAGAACGAAGCGCCAAAGCAACGGAGCCACAATGGTGGCCAATACTTGAGCTACTAAATATATCCACAAATCGTCAAAAAATTCATGGCAGATATTTGGAACAAGTGTTCGCACAAAATTTAGATGTGCCTGACCGAAATCGCCCTAAATGAAGAAAATAATGTCTTTAGCTTTTAAAAATTAGTTGTTGGATTATCATTTTCTTACTCCACCGCAAGATAATCCCGTAAAAATCATTCCTAAACGCACCGACAAAGAATCATAAGCGTAACCAGTGCCTCTATCCCAAGTGGAACAGTAAGCGAAGAGCCATATCAATGTCATAAAAAACTCAACAATAAGCGTCTTCCAAGTTGCTGCTCTCCAAGCGAATTTGGAGCTTGCCCAACGTGATTTATATGTAGTAACCACTAAGGAATATAAGCCATACCCGAAAAACCCACCAAGAAAATGCATGAGTATGTACGACAGCATCAGCTTCCAGTCCATGTGTCCAACAATTGTAGCAGTAACACTCACAGACGGATTTATATGAGCACCGCTCAAGAACGCGAATATGTGTGTGATCGTCGTATAGACTAAGCCCCAGCCGATGTAATTGGCGACTCCAGATGCATGTGTATTAACCAAACAGCCGAGAAATAGTAGCATGGCGGTACCGGTAAACTCGCAGAGGAGCCTACGAATAAAATCGACACCAGAAAGCTTAAGTTTACCCATAATTTATAATATCTAAGAAAACTGTCAAAAACTTTATATGTAATTGAAATTTTATGTAATGTTGAAATTTTGTATGTACTAGTAGATAGACGTTTCAAAAATGTTTGAAACTAATTTCAAAGCCTACTTATGATACAATTGGGCTGTAAAGGTTTGTAGTGGTACAAATTCGATTCATGTTCCGGCTGTCTTAGGGTTGCGCAAAAAGTCAACATTAATTGAAGTGCTAAAATCGCGCTTCTGCTTTCCTGATTCACATTAGTAAGTTTAAAATTAGAGTTGGCAACCTATACCATTTACAAGTATATATTTTTTAATTTTGAAAACAAACTTAAATTTGACTCATTTAATTGCGTTAATTCTAGTTACACATTCAATGAAACGCATCTATATTTAGGGTATTCACGTTAATTATTTATTTATTTAATATTTAAAATTAGAAAAAGCCAGAGCAACAAAGAAAATTTTTGTGTCAGTTTTGTTTTACTGTACGACTATGTACCTAATTATAAATTTAAGTTTTAATAGTTTTGAATTATTCAATTCTTATTTACAGCCAGTTTTTTTTTGGGTTCATTCTCGCAGCAACTTGTGCTGTAGTCGCAAAAGCTACCAACAACTCAGATACTTTTTGAGCTTTTTTTCGCTACTATCAGAGAGTACTAAAATATACTGCGAGATTAATTCGCTCTGAGCTTTTTTTACAGTTGAAAGATTATGCATCTTGACGGACTCGATTGGGGCAAAAGCAAATGGAAAATAAACACCACGCAACAACAATAAGCAGCAGCAATTGCAGTCTATCGGTGTTTTGCATAGTTCACATTGTGCATTGCATAGCCAAAAGATCGGTGATTCTGCGTTGACATGGGCTCGGTGTGCTTAGCATATGAAAGAAATAGCATTTATTTTTATAAATTTATTTAAAATTTTTGATTAAAATACTTTTTTTTATTATTAACAATATTTGTGTTTTGCTGAAAAATAAACATTTTGCTATAAAAAACTGAAAATAAGACACATTCATTTGAATTTTTATCACAGGCTCTACGAAACACAGTTTTTCTTACTGATATTACAAATAACATAACAAACCAAGAATTTGGCGACTATATTTTCATATATTGGAAATCTTTTACAGATCCAAACTACTTACTGTACGAATTGCATAAATTAAAGTCTGCTGCTTAGACTGAAGATTGCATTCAGTCTATGTGAATGCCGATTCATTTACGACCCAAAACTAATTATGTTACTTAAATCCCATTTGCATAATAAGTAAGCTTTGAAATTTGCTTTAAACATTTTTGAAACGTCTATCTATTAGTACACTTTAAATTTTATCAGCAAAAATTTTTCAAGTTTTCTTAGATATTATAAATTATGGCTAAACTCAGTTGTGATGCCGATCTTTTTCGTAAGCTCCTCAGCGAGTTTACCGCTACCGCCATGCTAATTTTTCTGGGCAGCATGGTTAATTCATTTGCAACAGGAGTCACCAATTACATCGGCTGGGGCTTAGTCTACACGACAGTCACTCACATATTCCAGTTCCTGAGCGGTGCTCATATAAATCCGTCTGTTAGTGCTGTTGCCACTATTGTTGGATACATGGACTGGAAGCTGATGCTGATGTATTTTCTTATGCAATTTCTTGGTGGATTTTTCGGTTATGGCTTATATACATTAGCAGTTACAAAAAATACCTCAATTTGGGCAACCTTCCATAACCTTGGGAAAGCAGCAATTTGGAAGATGCTTATTGTTGAGTTTCTCCTGACAACGATATGGCTCTTGGCTTACTGTTCTACTTGGGATATAGGCACTGGTTACGATTATGATTCTTTGTCGGTGCGTTTAGGAATGATTTTTACGGGATTATCTTGCTGTGGCGTAAGAAAATGATAATCCAACAACTAATTTTTAAAAGCTAAAGACATTATTTTCTTCATTTAGGCCGATTTTGCTCGTGCGCATCTAAATTTTGTGCGATCACTTGTTCCAAATATCTGCCATCAACGTTTTGACGATTTGTGGGTATATTTAGTAGCTCAATTATTGGCCACGATTGTGACTCCGTTGCTTTGGCGATTCGTTCTTGCGGGAAAAGGTAGATTCTCTGACGCTTGGCAATTTGAAAAATCGGATAATTTGGAAAAATCTGAAAAAAAAGGAAAAGACAAAGACGAAGAACCCAATAAAAACACAAAAGATACAAAAGACAATGATCCCAATAAAAACACAAATCCCAAAGAACATAATAAAAACACACATCCCAATGAACCCAATAAAAACACACATCCCAAAGAACCCAATCAAAACACACATCCCAATCAAAACACACATCCCAATCAAAACACACATCCCAATCAAAACACACATCCCAATCAAAACACACATCCCAAAGAACCCAATCAAAGCACACATCCCAAAGAACCCAATAAAAACACAAATCCCAAAGAACCCAATAAAAACACAAATCCCAAAGAAAACAAAAACACAAAAAAAAATTGGTTTAAAAAAGGAAAAAAATGAAAAGACAAAGAATCCAATAAAAACACAAAAGACAAAGACAAAGAATCCAATAAAAACATAAAAGACAAAGATTCCAATAAAAACACAAAAGACAAAGACAAAGAATCCAATAAAAACACAAAAGACAAAGACAAAGAATCTAATAAAAACACAAAAGACAAAGACAAAGAATCCAATAAAAACACAAAAGACAAAGACAAAGATTCCAATAAAAACACAAAAGACAAAGACAAAGAATCCAATAAAATCACAAATGAAAAATCGGAAAAAAAGGAAAAGACAAAGAATCCAATAAAATCACAAATGAAAAATCGGAAAAAAATGAAAAGACAAAGAATCCAATAAAAACACAAATGAAAAATGAAGCAACACGACCGAATAAAATTAATGTAAAGTATCTTGAATTGAAGAATCGTGGTTAATTTTCGCTGACTGGTTCATGGTAAAGGCTGCATACACAACAATCAAATTCTGGAAATCCATAATTATACTGTTTTCAAAATCTTACTAATGAGTGTTCAGAATAAAATAATATATATATCACATATTTTTCCATAGGAGACAAGTTTATTTTATTTTTTTGATATCAAGGTTAAATTATATAGCTCCCATAATGGCGTTTCAGAGGACCTCGAAAAGAATAAAAAGTTTGTTTATGCAGATTTGGCACTCAGAAATTTTTAAGAGTACCAAAGCACTGTACTAAATTTTATCAGATTCGGTTCTCTTTATAATATAGCTCCCATATCTAGGATCAGTCAAAAAAACATTTTTGGTTCTAAATTTGTCTGTATTTGGATGTTTATGAAGGTATCGTAACCTAATATGGCAATCAAATGGCTTTTAGTGTTTTTAAACAATATACCGAATTTTATTGCAAGCTATTGGTACAGGGTATCCCAAAGCCGTCCGCGTCCGACTTTACGTACGCCATTTTTAATTGTTTGTTTTGTCTTACTAAATAACACATCGGCTGAATACTCCGTAGGATCACATATTCATGATACCACACACGCCGTATCTGCATTATTTTTGAAAATACTAAGATTTTAAAAAGAAATCTTGAAAATTTTATAGCAATCTCATTTTTAGTTCTCAAGTTACATTGGGTTTTGTGACGCTACATTTTTTGTAGAAATCACGAAAATTTAGCAGCTGGAATTGCTAATGCAGCTCTAGGTCTATGGAGTTTGCAAGATGAGCTTAAAGACACCCCGTGTCAACATGACTTTTATACCAAGTTCATAATGGATTGGTTAGGTAAATATATGTGAAATCATTTTTAAAAAATTTTTTACTAAAATAGTCATAGAAAAAAGACAAGCTATAGCAGGATAATAAAATATACGGATTTTAAATGCTGAAACATTGCCCCAACATAAAATATAAGTCTCATCTCTGGAGAAAAAAAAGTGTGAAATTTGTCGACTAGTGTAATATAAGATCACGCAGTAAGAACTCAACCGAATATGTGAGAGCGAAAATCAATCCACATAAATGCAAGACACACAGAGAGAAACTGCGAAATATTTCTGGTACATCGACAGAATATGTCGAGTGAAGTCGACTATGACCGAATTTTGAAACAAGTTTCCAGGAAAATATTTTACAATTACTATTAATCCAGAAAAGATTGCACAGCTTAATCAAGGCTGGAATATTGGGTGGATGGGTCGTACAAGGGTAACATTTACTGTGTTTATTTACAGAATTAAAACACTGAAGATTGCAACATGCATTTGGTATTAATAGAAAAGGCTAGAGAATGGTATTAGCGTTACCCCAAAAAAGTTTCTCAGGTAGTTCGGAACGATTTTTGGGTGGCTCTAAAATATGTATTGAAAAAGAGCAACTAATACAAATGTTAAGTCGAAACAAAACTATTTTTCCAATTTCTTTTATTTTTATTAACAATCGTTTATGATTTGACAATGCACCTGATAACTAAGAGCGATAGTATTTTAAGCTTTAATTCTACAAATAAACGCAAAGGAATCACTTAAGTCTTAAATACACAGGCAATTTCAAAATTACTATAGCGGCGCCAGAAATTTAAGTAAAATATACAAATATCAGAATATCCAATTAAAATAAAACGCAAGTTTTTTTTGAATATAAAGTTCTTATAAAAATTCCCTAACACACATTTTTATTATTAACTCTTTGCATTCATAGATACATTTTTATTTTGAGCACACACTATGTACTTTTTATTTAAAGAACAGGTTAATTTTGGTGATGCACCAGCCAATCCAAATGAGCCAATATTTCCGCCAAGCATTCCTCAATTCGAAGTCCGGCAACGCCTTGCATTTTTTTTATCACTTTTTTTTTTCATTTTGGCCGTTAATGTTGGCTTGGTTTTTTATATGCTTCTTTTTATTTGGTTTCCATTTTCAGATTCCAAATGTCAGATTCTCCAGGCTTATCCGATAATACAAAGCGCCAAAGCAGCGGACCCGCAAAGGTGGCCAATAATTGAGCTATTAAATATATCCACAAATCGTCAAAATATTCATGGCAGGCATTTGGAACAAATGATCGCACAAAATTTAGATGAGCATTACCATACCCTCTCTAAACGAAGAAAATAATGTCTCTGAATATTTACAATTAGTAGTGGTTATATAATTTTCTTACGCCACAGCAAGAGAGTCCCGTAAACGCCAATCCTAAGCGCACCGACAGTGAATCATAAGAGTAACCACTGCCTTTATCCCAAGTGGCACAGTAAATCAAGAGCCATATCGTTGTCAAAAGAAACTCAACTAAAAACATTTTGCCATCTGAGGTATACAAAGCTCTTCCATATAAAAAGTTGGATGAAAAAAATGAATATTTTGCAATCGCTAGGGAATATAAGCCATAACCGAAAAATCCACCAAGAAATTGCACGAGCATATACATCAGCATCAGCTTCCAGTCCATGTATCCAACAATAGTGGCAGCAGCACTTACAGACGGATTTATATGAGCGCCGCTCAGGAACGCGAATATGTGCGTGATTGTCGTATAGACTAAGCCCCAGCCGATGTAACTGGCGACTCCTTTTGTATGTGCGTCAACCATGCTGCCGAGAAACAATAGCATGGCGGTACCGGTAAACTCGCAGAGGAGCCTACGGAAAATATCCGCGTCTAATTTGAGCATAGGCATAATTTATAAAATTAAAAAAAAAATGTTTAAAATTGGAAAATATTTAAAACTAATAAAACTAAATTTTGTTTGTACTAGTACTAATATAGAGAAGTTCTAAAAACATTTAAAGTTAATTTCAAAGGTAACTTGTTATAAAAATCGGATTCAAGTAACTCTATTAGTTTTTCGTCGAAAGGGTGAGTTGATGTTGTATACTGCTATTTTGGTGCACGCACTTCAGGGACCGATATTATTAATTAAATTCGCGGGTTAAGGAAAGAAAAAATAAAAAAACTAGATATTCGTATCCCTGCAGAAAATAGAACTTCAGGCTGTTTTTGTGTGCATACACAGCGGACGTCTAGGCTATAATCACAGTACTTGCAGCAAATATAATATTTAATGGTGATACCGAAAAAAGTCTCCATCCTAAAACTCCATATTAATTTAATATTTAAATAGTTTAAATTATCTACAAGTATAAACCTAATCTAGAATTAATTTGTTTTTATAAAAAAATAAATAAGAAGGGTATAATTAGGTTAATAATGCAAATTGTTTGTCTTAAATGTGCTTCACAAGATGGCATACATTAGACGCCCGGTCGACTTTGGGTTACCCTGTGCCACCACATTGCAATTAAATCAGATGTATTGATTAAGGACACAAAATATATGATTGCTATATTTAGCAACGATATTTTTATAAATAAACAAAAACTGTCGAATTTCTCTCCAAAATAGTTTTTTTCACCGATCGGTCGTTTGGGATATCTTCAAAAATTCATTATTAATTGAAACATTTGGTTTTAATATATAACTCTGATTTCAACAATATAAAATAAACTTGTCTCACCGACATAATAAGGCAGGGGCGCCCAAACGCTGCTTGCGGAAGAGCAAAAACCAATACTATGAAAGAAAAACACTAACACATCTAAAGCAACCCGTTTTCTCATTCTATTATCTGCACTGAAAAAAATAGTATTTAACATACTCTTATAAATCTTGATCTTAGTTTGTGCTGAACAAAACTTTCATGTCCGCCATTAATTCCAAACCCTTCTTTGCAAGTGCAAGAGTTCAGAGAGCACAAACGAAAAACAACAGCAAATTTATAGTGACAGTCAGTGGGCCAACAACAAATATACACAATCATGGTGGAGTAATTCTAGGTGAGGACAAGAACAGCAAATAAACAACCATGAGAAAATATCTGCATCTGACCAAAAAAAAACAAAGGTAGGAAAAAACGAATTTTTTTATCTGTGTTATTGTGTTTGTACATGGACTCGTGTTCTTTAATAAATAACATACTCGGTTAATTCGATTTCAAATGTTTTGCTTATTGTTTATTTAATATTCTACGATTAATCTTTGTTTCTTTATTTAGAAATTTAATGCACTGGTAAACCCACATTTCAAAAAACAAATATTTAACTTTTTCTTCT
Organism: Chymomyza amoena; assembly: GCA_037043745.1. Classification (NCBI taxonomy): domain Eukaryota; kingdom Metazoa; phylum Arthropoda; class Insecta; order Diptera; family Drosophilidae; genus Chymomyza; species Chymomyza amoena. The sequence goes on from JBAMAX010003371.1 coordinate 24,920, forward strand.
AAATTAAATTTTTTGAGTCGCACCGTCACTACCTTTCACTTTGAACTCCAGTTCGCCCTGATTAAAATCGTAAAATCGATGTAGACAAATTAAAATCTTACACTTATCGTAATGCATACATAAGTACTATCAAATTCACCCTTGACGTAAGACCTAAGTACAGATTTATCAGCTAACGATATAAGCGAAATATACACTGAGTCCGCAGTTTCAGTTCTAGGCTACAGAAATACAGCCAGACAGAAGAAAGGCAGCCGGCAAACAAAAACCAATGCTCCAATGCTCAGCCATGGCAGTAATCAAGCAACATGGACTGCCAACCTAACCGGACAATATAAGTCTTTCTCAAAGCAAATTAAAATATCAGCTCGGCGAGATAAGCGAAAATGGGCTGACACCTTAGCTCAAGAAGCACAAACGAAACTGAGAATGCACGATATTAGAAAGCTATGTTCCATTACAAGAGAACTATCGGGATCAAGGTGTCGTAACGAAAAACAAATTCGGGTAAAGAACGGTCGCCTTCTCACAAATAAAAATGAGCAACTACGACGTTAGGATGAGTATTTTTGCGAAGCTCTTAACAATCCGCTAGGCTTAAAAGAAGTTCAAAGAACATCCAGAGACACCGACTGAGCCACCAATCTTCCATTGTGTTAACACTGGTCCGCCGACCAAAAATTAAATTGTAGCTATTATTAGGAAACTCAAGAACAACAAAGCCCCTGGGAGTGATCATGTTCACGCTGAGTTTTCAAAGAGTGATCCTGATACAACAGCGAACACCTGCTTACCTATCTTACAGGAGATATGGAGAACCGAAATACTTACGAGAAGCTGGAACGAAGGAATTCTTATTAAGATTCCCAAGAAAGGGGACGTCTCAGATTGCAACAATTATAGAGGGATAACCCTTCTTTCGGTTTCGAGGAAAATTTAAACGTCGCTGATTATGAACCGCATCTCTCTTGCTGTGGAAGGTACGCTCCAAGAAAACCAATTTGGTTTTCGACAAAACTAAATTAGAAATTTTCAGGAATCAATAAAAACTGTTTCATATACAAACAAATGAGTTTTCACTGAGTTTTTTATGCTTAATTTGGTAGTTAATTGATACAAAATTTAAATTGTGAAAAACCTTAACAGTTTATTAATGAACATAATGAAAAAAACCCGAAAACGACTTATGTTGTTTTAGCAAGAAATAGGATTAGTGGTATAAATTTTAAACAAAACAATCGTAGTAATCATAAGTTTCAGTGCTTATTATTGAAAATGACATTTAGAAATAACCCTATTAACATTTTATATGTATTAATTTGTCATGTTTTAGAAAATTTAAGGCACATAGTCATATTCTCCATCATTCTCATCTGGATTATCTTCAACATTTGCAGTTGGCCACCTAAAAATATCGTTATAAAATGGCATATACTTCAAGAATGCTATTCTGGACTTGCTTTAAATTGTCTATTGTTTTTTTTTATTTATTGGCTCTTTTAAATCATAAGCCTTGGCTGATGGAAGTGAAATCGAAGTTATAAGGTTTTTTATTAATAACAATGAATGTTTAATCAGTTCATCAATATATTCCTCCGCTGTGATAGTACCTTTGTTATTTGAATTATACTGAAAACACATGTACGCCGAAGGAGCGAATGATTTTTTTGTTCTTTTGGGACTTTTTTCCCATAAGATTCAGTTGACAAACATGTTTTTTTTTGTACAAATTTGACCACCGTTTCTTAAAGTCGAAAATATCTTGAGTTTTTAACGCTGTGACTGTAAATGTTGAGCTGGAGTTCGAAACCAAATCAATATATTCTCCTGGGACGGGGATACGATCATGCTTACGAACATTTTTTTATGACTCCAAAATCACGGTCATTTGGTAAAAAGGAATGACCACATATGGGAAAAAACTGATAAACTTTTTCAAATCTTTTAGATCTTAGAGCTATTTGTTTGTCTCGATAATTAGCATATGCTAGTCCTTTAACTTAAGAATTTTTTATAACATTTCTTTTATACTTTGGGGGCTTACACGTTCTCTTCTTTTTCGGCTCACCATCACTCACTGTTTCACTTGAAGACATTTTTAAACTTGAAATATTACTGTTCGCACAAAATATCGGTTGACTAAAAGCAAAGAATATAGAACTATAGAACTGTAGTTCTATATTCTTTGCTAAAAGACACAAATGTGACATTAATAACGATTGTTGTCAAAGTGAAGATTTGAATATTGTGGAATCAATTAGAACAAAGCAATTTTAAACGTCAAACTTAGTCATAAAATTACTCCCACCACCTAGTAGTATATGCAAAAATCTCATAAGTCACTGACTAATGTTGTTTTTGCAATGAACGTCTTTTTTACGGTATTATATGAAGAGGAAGGATTGTATTGACTTATGTAGTTTTTACCCAGGATACGTATCTCCCTTTAAGGAACAATTTTCAGCAAAAGAAGCATGTTGCAAAAAAAAAATGTGACATGAGGTTTTTGAAATGACCGATTCAAATAAAGTTGGCACCATCTTTGAGCAACGCAACGCAGCTATCGTTGATTTTAAGAAAGCGTTTGATAGCCTGAAACGCCATTTTCTGTGGAGCACTTTACTCAACCGAGACATGCCAGAAAAGATTATCAACATGATCAAAGCCACATACAATAATTTCACATGTAGGGTCAACCATTCTGATCCATTTTCAATTAAAACTGGAGTTAGCCAAGAATGCGTGTTATCGCCTTTACTCTTCGTGTTGGCTTTAGACGAGGTACTTAGATCTGCACTCACGGGGTGCAAAGGCATACAATGGAGCCCGTTTAATCAGTTGGAAGACCTTGAATACGCAGACGATCTATGTTTATTATACCATAAGTGCCCCAATCTCTAAGACAATCTCGTAAAAATCAACAACTGCTCGCGTAAAGTTGAATTGGAAATTAATAGGTCAAAAACGAAAATCATGTTCAGCGGATACGCCGCCGCTATAGATATCAATATTACATTACAGAATGAAAGGTTGGATAGCGTTCGATCCGTGGCGTACATCTGCCGCGTAGTAACTAACAGAAGCGGTGCGGACAAAGCCGACAAATCACGCAATTGCAAAGCGAGATCTGCTTTTGCACAATTGGGCCCCAATTCGCATATTCAACTGTAACGTGAAGTCTGAGCTCTTTTACGGTTGCGAATCCTGAGAAGAAATATCCTGCATAAATTCTCAGATTCAGGTGTTTGTAAACCGGTGTCTAAGAAGAATTGATATTGACTGTATTGGTGCAATCTGATTTGCAAAGATACATGTAGCTAACACTTATTTATACTCAGTGCCGGATTTGCACAAAATGCCGCCCTGTTCGTGTTTGTCACATTTAAAAATCAACGTTTCAAAGGTTTGATGAAAAAGCTCTACATAGTTTGATCTAGTTATTGACAAATCATATGGAAAAGTTATATTTTCTTTCTCTTCTCTCTCTACTTCTTGAAAGTTAAGTTACAATTAGTGCTCAGAAAATGTAACACATCGCATTTCACAACGTATGAAGTATTATCTTACGAATAACATAATACAATTTATTATTATTTATTTGTCTTCATTGGGAAGAAGAAAAAAAATCTAATAACTGCTGTATTGCGATTGAGTTGACGTCGGTGTAAGAGTGCTGGATTTTTACTTGATCACAAGTGTTTATTATCGTAATTTTAAATGACATGTATTTACTTAAGGATTAATCAACAACTTTCTAAATGTTAATTGAGTTACCGTACATTATTTTAAATGCAAGCACGTCCGACTTTTTGTATTTCAAACTGGTGTATTAAATCGTCACAATCCAAGCGTTCAAGTGAATCTGACTCAATGAATAGAAGTGCCAGACTGTTAAAGGGGTTTTGAGTCTCATTTGATCGCAAATAATTTTTAACTCGTTTTAAACATGAAAATGAACGCTCCGCGCTGCAATTTTTCAACGCTAATGTGTTGAAGATCCTATATGCAATCTCCACATTTGGGAACTCAGTGTACAGCTCGTTCGTCCTTAGAAGTTTTAAAGAGTCGAGGAGTTATGTTCCATTTTAAGTGCAGAGCAGTATGCGTGAAAGTGAATCATCTCTCGTTGACGAGTCCTCAAGGTCTGAAGTATAAGTTTTCGTCAAATGTCCCGATTTTTTCAGGAATCTTACTAGAATCTATATTGCCAAAATCAGTAATCATCGACAACTTTTCATTTATTATTTCATATGCTTGGCATCATTTTCTCAATTCAGAATCAAGGTTGTCGAGGATAACATTGAAGGTGTTCACCCGAAAATTATCGCTGCCTGCCAACTGAACTTCCCCATCTCGTGATTCGTCAGCCTGTAACTTGCTTTTTCTGCAAACAGTTGCTTGATATTCTTGGCGCTCCGAAATGTTCAACGATTTCTCTTCATAAACTGCGAATTCCATTCGTGTATCAGCTTCCACTTTTATCAGTCCACGATAGTCATACTGATATCAACTTTTTGTAATCTTTTACTCACAGCATGAAATCGTGAGAGTAAAAAATGACAAAGAATCTGCATGAAAGTTGTCTCGAGTTTCTCTAGTTGGATCCGAACTCCTCTAGCTTCTTCATAAAGATTAGAGTTTAGATAATTTCATCATAGTGTTCATGGAGTATTTTGACCGCATTCTGACGAGCTGACCACCTCGTTGCTGCAAAGATTTCAGGACGATTTTTATTCCAGCTCGAGTCTGAAAAATCAGTCGAGCCACGCGCGAAATCGCATTTCTAACGAGTCGTAACGCGCATTCCGACACATTAAAATTTATTGTGCTCGATCCCTTTGATCACACGCATTTTATTGCGTGGAAAATTTCCCAAACGTTTATTACATAAGTTGGTATAAAAATATTTGATTTCAAAGGCCCAGAAATTGTTTAAATTTTAATTGTTTACAAACATTTTTTTTTACAAGCAGCAAAACATATATATGCAGTTTAAAAATGGTATATTTCGATAGTCTTAAAAAGAAGCCAGAGATTTTTCACCTGACATTTTTTAAAATTGAAATAGAGAAAGCACAAAGTTTATTGCGATAAACGGGTTTGACTTACATCATAATACGATTCATTTGTTGCAGTCTATTGTATATACACTCAACAGTTCATTTCGAGACAAACGTAAATAAAGTTTTTATAATGTGCTTTCCGTTTTACTAAATAATCGTCACTAATCAAAATAATTTTAGTACAAACAATTTTTTTTTTTAACTTTATGTCTCCAATTTTGCCGCCTTACTCGAATCTGCCGCCCTTAACTTTCAGACATACTTTAATTATGTATCACATCTTTTTATAAGATTTTGGGTTGGTACTGATCCCACCCTTGCTAGCGGTCTTCTATTTATTCAATATTAATCCCTTATTTGTAAGTTACATAATACTTAAAACTAGATATATAAAAGTGTCAAGTGCGAAGTCTGATCTTTATGGGAGCATCATCATTATCGAGTATTCAATAGTCGCACTCCAGTACAGGCAGCTTATACCCTGTGAATTTATGCGCTATCTAAACGTTCCAAAAGATACGCAGGCCACTCGAGGCCTACATAGTCAATATAGTCGTAATCTATACCTATAATGGGTTCTGAACTGGCGTCTTTTGTTTATGTCTGAACAATTTGCATTTTATTAGTTATTAGCAATGATTAGTAGTCTCTGTTTTGTTAACAAAATAATGTATTTTTAATTTATTATTGATTTATATATGTTTGAGGTGCAGAACATTGAATGCAATTTTTGGCTATTGTTTATATTATATTAGGTTGTCAAAAAAGTCTTGCGGTATTTCCGCAAGCTTGTCTTTGCAAGCGCGTAGTTCTAGTTGTATTCGTCGCATCGGTTCACGCTAGAGCTTTTTGGAAAGCTCTTTTCACGTGCTAACACGTGTTTGATTAATTGTTGTTTGCTTTTAGTCGTTCGTGAGTTATAGCGTCGCAAACATGGAGCAAAATAAAGAGAAAATACGGCATATTTTACAGTACTACTACGATAAAGGCAAAAATGCATCTCATGCTGCCAATAAAATTTGTGCAGTTTATGGACCCGATACAGTTTCCATTTCCACCGCACAACGATGGTTTCAACGTTTTCGTTCTGGTGCAGAGGTGATCGAAGATGCGCCACGGTCCGGAAGGCCTGTTGTCGAAAATTGCGATAAAATCGCTAGCTGAATTGATCGAAAGATACCGGCATAGTAGCAGCCGTAGCATCGGCCAAGAGCTGGGCATGAGTCATCAAACCGTTATAAACCATTTGAAGAAGCTTGGATTGAAAAAGAAGCTCGATGTATGGGTGCCACACGGCTTGACGCAAAAAAACATTTTTGACCGCTTCTGAATCGCAACAAAATCGACCCGTTTTTGAAGCGGATGGTGACTGGCGATGAAAAGTGGGTCACTTACGACAACGTGAAGCGTAAACGGTCGTGGTCGAAAAGCGGAGAAGCTGCCCAGACGGTGGCCAAGCCTGGATTGACGGCCAGGAAGGTTCTTCTGTGTGTTTGGTGGGACTGGCAGGGAATCATCCACTATGAGCTGCTCCCCTATGGCCAAACGCTCAATTCGGACCTGTACTGCCAACAACTGGACCGCTTGAATGCAGCACTCATGCAGAAGAGGCCATCTTTGATCAACAGAGGCCGAATTGTCTTCCATCAGGACAACGCCAGGCCACACATCATCTTTGGTGACGCGCCAGAAGCTCCGGGAGCTCGGATGGGAGGTTCTTTTGCATCCACCTTATAGTCCGGATCTCGCACCAAGTGATTACCACCTATTTCTGTCCATGACGAACGCGCTTGGTAATCGGAAGTTGTCCACAAGAGAGTCCTGTGAAAATTGGCTCTCCGAGTTTTTTGACAATAGGGAAGCGAGCTTCTATAAGAGGGGCATTATGAAGTTGGTATCTCGTTGGGAACTCGTCATCGAACAAAACGGCGCATATTTGACTTAAATCGCATTATTATAACCAATTTTATGAACAATTGAAAATTCAATAAAAATACCGCAAGACTTTTTTGACAACCTAATATTATAAAAAGAAGTTGAATTTAATTGAAGAGGAAATGAAAGCGAGAACAGATGCGTAAAGCATCAAAGAAGAGGTATGAGAAGAATAAAGAAGTAATTTAATTTCAAGTGGGCCCCCTGAGCCGCTTGTGTCGTTGGAGGGGTGGAAGCTGGAGAGCGAAGCGAGCAGCAGGGGGACGAATCCCCCTCGTATATATATACATATATATATACATAATTTATCATATATCATTGTGACGACAGGATCAAAATGATCAAAAAATCAAAATCAAAAAATGAGTGAGATATTGGAAATACATGGACAATGATCCAACCATGGTATAACTTTACTATTCCGCCCCACCGAATTATTATTTTTTGTTAGAGCAAAAAAGCGAATGGGCGAAAAGAAAACATACATACATTCATATGGATAAAAAATGTATTTTTGTTGCTGATGCTTTACATTAAATAATTATTACATATATGAACTAATTGCACGACGCTTCGATGAGCATAATTATCGCGCCATCTATAGGCAGTTGTAGGATTTGAGCAAGCTGTGCAAACAGGATAAACGAGGTGAAATATTAACAGTTGCATTCGAGTAAACGTTGTCAAAAAGTTTTACCTTTTCATTCTTTTTTGTTATCTTAGAGAAAAGACTGTTATAGCAATGTATTTCGTTACCTTTAAGTGCATAGCATAAAAGTCTAATAGAGAATAATTTTATATATATATATCAATTAGTGGCATTTAGAAATACAAATTTAGAACTCTACTATACATATCATTAAAAGGCTCAACACGCCATCTATAAGCATTCGTATTACCTGAGAAAGCAGTGCAAACAGGATAAACGAGGTGAAATATTAACAGTTGCACATTTACATAATCTACCTTTTGATTCTTATTATTTCTTAGTAAATTGGCAGTTATAGCAATGTATTTCGTTACCTTTTAGTGCATAAAAGTCTAATTGAAAATAATTTTATATATATATATCAATTAGTGGCATTTAGAAATTACAATTTAAAACTCTGCTATACATATCATTAAAAGGCTCAACACGCCATCTATAAGCATTCGTTTTACTTGAGTAAGCAGTGCAAACAGGATAAACGAGGTGAAATATTAACAGTTGCACATTTACATAATCTACCTTTTGATTCTTATTATTTCTTAGTAAATTGGCAGTTATAGCAATGTATTTCGTTATTCGTTACCTTTTAGTGCATAAAAGTCTAATAGAAAATAATTTTATATATATATATCAATTAGTGGCATTTAGAAATTACAATTTAGAACTCTACTATACATATCATTAAAAGGCTCAACACGCCATCTATAAGCATTCGTTTTACTTGAGTAAGCAGTGCAAACAGGATAAACGAGGTGAAATATTAACAGTTGCATTTGCTTTATGTTGTCAAAAAGTTCTAGTTAATGTACTGTGTACTATCTACCTTTTGATTTTCCTTCATTTTCTTAGTGAATACTATTATATTATGTTATTTTCCTAAGAACTATACACTACTTGAAATTTGTACCGTGCCACCTACATATGGGTGGCAGTTCTAGTAGGTTAATCGAGGTGAAATTGTAAGAGTTTAACTTAACCTTCATCAGATGTCTCATTAATAAAAAAAAAGTTATTTTCTTAGCCATCCAAATCATTAATTGATAATTAATTTAGAATAAGCCTCAGCAGAGAGATTACCGTATAATCTTAACATCTTAACAACGACATTTGCCCGAAAATCAGATTGTGTACGCTTAAATTTAGGTAGAATCAAACTTTGATACTTTAATAGTTTGATACCTAAATTATCAGGGGTGCCACAGAAAACCAATTCGATTTCAATTCCAATTCTTGGTGCCACAGACATGGCTAACAAGGGTTTTAAAAAGACCAATTCGATTCAATTTAGATACAATTCCAATTCTTGGTGCCACATACATAACTATGAGCGGTTTTAAAACCGTTGTTAGCCATCTCTGTGGCACCAAGAATTGCAATTGCATCGAAATTGAATCGAATTGGGTTTCTGTGGCACCCCTGTATAGTACTTGTCGCGCCACCTACGGTTGATTTGAACAGTTGTATTTAAACTAGGGTACGAAAATAAACGAAACCTTTCGTCCAAAGACACAAACTTTTCATTTATTTTATCGTGACACACACGCACAAAAATATATACCAAATGACCAAAACGGCAATTAATAATTATGAGAATTGTTTCCAGTTTAGTTTCCAAATGTTTCTTTCATTTAGCTAACTTAATCGAGTATTTTTCTGAATGTGTTTGGTTTTTGTTTGTGACCCCGAACAAACATTTTATTTTATTTTCGTTTTTTTTTCGTACTCTGATTAAGAGACCGCCAAAGCATTAGCTTAAATACAACTGTTAAGATTTTACCTTGTCCTTTATATTTTAACTGCTTGGAAGCCTAACAATCACCCATAGATGGCGCGATAGCTGATCGAGTGTCAAACTACATAAAGAAAAGCACTCGATACTTCTGAAAAGTACTTGCTTACTCCGCTTTTCAAACAAAAAAATCTTATATTAATAAAATGAAACAAATATCAATATATTAATATGTTTAAGTTAATTTTATTTTTTAAAGGAGGTCAAATATAACCATTGTCCTCGCAACCCTCTTCTCAATCCTATTTGCTTTCATGCTTCCTTTGCTTTGATTTTCAAATTGTGTACGCACAAATGTACCCAGCAGCACACATCTTTCATTCTCTTCATGTCGCACAAGCACACAATAACAACTCTAGTGTAAAGTCTGAGACTGTCACAATTCTTGCAAGCCAACAGCTGACTGCACATAGTCACACACATGGTATTTAGAAGCAACTCAAAGGCGAGGACCGAAAACATCAACAAATTCTGCGGCACCGAGTACTTTTTGTTCGAGTGTTCGTCTCTATCGGTTTGAGTACAACTGTTAAAATGTCACCTCGTTGTACCTACTTGCACTGCTTGTTACACAACTATCCACAGGTGGCACGATTAAAAAATTTTAACCTTAGGACAAATGCTACTACTTGACATATGTGCAATTAAAACATTATTAATAATTAGAACTTCTTGACATTATGTCAAATCAAATGCAACTTTTAATATTTGAACTCATTTAACCTGCTTGCGCTGCTTTCTCAAGACTAACGACTGCCTGTAGATGGCGCGCTAGGACTTTAAATGTTATGTATAGTTCTAAATAATATAATGCCACTAGTTAACTGCTAAAACCTTGTTCAACTTGCTTGCACTGCTTACTCATACAAACAACTGCCTATAGATGGCGCGATACAAATAGTCCATGTTTGAGCCACTTTACCAAAAAATAGACAATCCCGCAATACAGATAAATACACGTAATGTGGCGACCTAGAATAACCAATAGACACTAAAAAACTTCTTGGCGTAATTGATTTCTTATTAAAATCTGATCCACGAAAACTTAGCAATATAAGCATGCCTTGACTTATTATAGTGTCATTTAGTTCCTTTAATATTTTTCCGCTTATTTCATGTTTCCCGGTTTCTTTTACTTGTATATCCTGTACCGTATGATACAAAGGATATATTAACTTTGAGCAGGCCGAAAATGCATGTAACCTACAAAAGGAGTTGTCGGAGGCCCTCACAGCTGCCTGAAGTATGATGAGGATGACTAAAGAAGCTAGAAACTCTTAACTTTCAGATTAGATCCCTTATTATGTATTATAATATTATTATTCCAGAGGAGACAAGTTTTATTTTTTTTTTTAATCGGGGTTACATTATATAGCTCCGCCCTATGCTCTGTATAAAAGCAACAACTACAGTTATATTGTTCTTGTCAAGGAAATAATAATAATACATCATATAGCTCCCTTAGGGGTGTTTCATACGACCTCGAAAAAATCAAAAAGTTTTAGATGGATAATTCGTTTGTTTATGAAGATATCATATACATATACAATAAAATTTCACCTCGCTTCTCACCCAAGCTTAACCCATGGGTGGCGTGTTTTTTTTTGGCGTATGTCAGGCATTGAATTTTATCTGCCGCAGTGACGTATTTCGACGTACCTGCCATTTAAACTAAGCAGATGCTCAGAAATTTCTGGGCCTTATTTACGCTTAAACGCAATGATTTTAAGAATGGTATTGCGTAAAAATTTCCAAAATTGAGTAAAAACTTTAAAATATATAATTTTGCAAGGTATATAATAAAAATAATAATAAAAGTTTTCATGACTATTTTATAAGTCGCCCCTGGATGGACCATTGGAGATCTCTGTTAATAGCTGTTCGAAGAGATTGTTCTCCCTGTGTAAGCTTGTCTCCCGTTACATAATGTTTTTTTGTACCACCTGACGTACCGAAGCGGATCTTCAGCCTAACCTTCTTCTACAAACAAATTAACAATATGGTAACGTTACTCAGCTGCTGTTCCACATACGTTCCTTAGCCATCAGCCTTGCCACTGTGTTAATCAAAGCATTAAAAAGAATAATTACATTAAGTGGCAAGGATGCGCAATAAGGACTGCTATGGCATTCGATACTTTATCCGTTACAAACGAGAGTTGGATCTGGATGTCGGAGCAACGAGAACCGTCCCTGTTATCGCTATGTTGATAGCGAGTAGCAAAAAGCAACCCCTCTGCATGTCAAACAAATTCCATTGAGCTGTTTTAAGTTCAGTCCGCAGTCGTCGGTTTCGCCATCTAAACGTGCTTCTCATTGCTTGCGTTCATGCTCTTTGAACGTTTCGCTATCCGTTTTATTTTCCCACTACATTCATTCCAAATGGTGTGTCCGCGTGCAGCAATAACAGCAACAATAATGTGCAATCACAGCAATCAACTTGCTGTAGGAAAATGGGACAAACATGCTTGAATTGAATTTTCTGCAACGGAATTGAAAATTTGCAGCCAAGTGTCAGAAGTGCCCGAATTCCTACTCAGTACTTCAGCTGGAACGCGCGCGCGCCCTGCTTTATCGACTTGCAGTGGCAACATTTATACGATTTTCAATATCGGTTAGAATTTTGATCAATTACTATCTTTAAAGGTAACAATTGTGGATCGACTCAGTGCCGTTTTGGCTTTATATAAATTATAAAGAAATACAACAATAGCATAAACACGGGTTCATCAAACATCCTTTTTGGCATTGTATCGATTTTCCGTTACATCGTTATACACACACACACATTGACCAAATTAAATGTATATATAAAATTATTTAGATATGTACATATTATGCATTTATATTGCAAGCACACCCCTCTGTTTCTACGAGCTACTAGTGGCTTCTACGTTCAGGAAAAGTGAACTACAATAATTGTAAAGTTTTCCACCGCATCAACCGTTAAATTCCACCACTAATAACCGAAATCTGACACGCTAGGATTTAATAGAATTGCGTAGTCTTTCATTTTTCCAATGCGACCGTACTAATAAGTTACACCTTATCATTACCTTCTGAAGTTTTAAGAAAGCAGTAGAAGAAGCACGTTTCATTTGGCAGTCATCAAGCACGGACGGACACAAACTTTAGGTAAGTTGTAGTTATATTTATTCTTGGTATATTATATTTTAAGGAAAATATGTATGTCTGATTCATTACAATTAATATTTAAGTACAACACTTATGTATGTATGTATATATATTAAGTTTTTTCGCTTTTACTGCGTAATGCAAGAGGGTTGTGTGATAAGTCAGCGAGTTTTTACACAAAGTACCATATATTTTTTCGGAAAATCAGTGCTTTAAATCCAACATTATTCCAATCAAATCAACATCTTATCTCGGGAAAATAATGTTTCAAAGGGTCACTATTTATATTATTAGGACATAACGTAATTGTAATCCACCGTGATCGGGGTAAACATGGAAAGTTTGATTTTTGGTTTATTCAAAGTTTCAAACGTCCAAAGATTCGGTGGTCTAACAAACTACCCTCGTAAGATAGTCATCACGGATAATACATACTGAACGCTAAATTAGCTCAATTTATTTTAAATCTGGGCACTACGTTAATGCACAATATGGAAAAAAGTTGAGTAGAGTATAGCGAAAGCTATGTTCAAAGCGCCAAATCTTGTATACTCTTCGATGTTCATTGGGTATAATTGTTTTGATATCAACATGGTTTATCTGCGTGCGGTTGATTTGGTGGTGTCTCTAAGAAAAGGTTGATGTTTATGTGGACTTTATGTTACGCATCCTTATCTCTGTTACGTACACAACTTTTGAGCACATCTGATAATTTAAAAATTATTTGGCGAGTTTTCCATGGGTTACATGCTTCTTGGCAAACCTGTAACGTCAATAACTTTGTTAAGGGTATAACAAAAGGAAAAACAGATTAATACGAATAAAATCGCGTATGTTGTTCATTGTACGCTTAATTTGCTTTTTGTTGTATGTAATTTTCATATCGAGCTCGATTTTTATACTCTTCTCCATGTCACTCTTCTCGTTCTCGTTCTCGTGCTATAACAGGGAGACAATTGTAAATAGCATTAGAAGAAACAGCAATCATATCAGATCAGCGCCCGGGAAAACGACGGCAACAGTCCAGGGCAGCGCAGCGAAAGATTGACGTTGATTAACGCGCAACGTTGTGTGCGTGCTTGAGCGTGTGCCCCATACTCCAACATGGCCGGGCAATGCCTAGTCAAGTACACAGCGCTCTGTGGAGCCACTTGGTGCCTGTTACTATTGGTGGTTCAAACGTTAGCACAGAGCACGCCGCAGCAACAGGTGTGTCCTGAGCAAAGTGACATTTCGCCCTGCATATGCACGGTCAAGAAAAACGGATTAGACATACTTTGTGAGACTACGGATCTAGCCCACATTACCAAATCTATGGGCACGCTGAAAGGCAAGAGTCCCATAATATTCTATCTTAAGCTACGTCATAATAATCTGCCCAAGCTGCAAGGATTTGTATTTCTTGCTTTGGACATACGTCATCTGACAATACACAATAGTAGTTTGGCTGCTATCGAAGAGAATGCACTGAGCTCATTGGGTAAGTACAACTTGGCTTTAATTCAAAGAGTTGGTATTTCATGGCATTTTATTTGTTGCAGGAAAGGGTCTTACGCAGTTGGATGTTTCACTGAACCAGATGAAAACTGTGCCGTCGCAGGCGCTAAAGCATTTGTATCATCTGTTAATTTTGAATTTAAATCATAACAAAATTACAGTCATACATAACAATGCTTTTGAAGGACTGGACACTTTAGAGATACTTACGCTGTATGAAAACAAAATAACTCAAGTTGATCCCGAAGCTTTTCGCGGCCTTGAGAAGTAAGATAAAAATGTGCTTTTACATAAAATGACAAACAATATCTTTTTCATATTTGTATATTTGTAGCAAACTCAAGCGTTTGAATCTCGGCGGGAACGATTTAACAATTGTGCCACAAAAAGCGCTCTCTATATTGGACAATTTAAAAAAATTGGAAATACAGGAGAACAAGATTCGAACGATAAGTGAGGGCGATTTTGCTGGTACGGTTTGAGAATAATGCTTATAAAACTAAAGAGTAGTAAGTTTAATGATGTTTCCATTGTACAGGCCTAGAAAATTTGGATTCCTTAATATTAGCGCATAATATGATCACAACTGTGCCTGCAAATGTGTTTTCTCATTTAAACTTACTCAACTCATTGGAATTGGAAGGCAACAAGATTTTCACCATTGACAAGGACGCCTTTAAGGGTTTGGAAGGTAAATTGTAGACAACAATTTTAGTTGCAGCCGTTGATAACAAAATTTGGAATTTTTAGAAAACTTGCAGTATTTGCGATTGGGGGACAACAACATACATGCCATTCCAAGCGAAGCGTTGCGTCCACTGCATAGGCTAAGACATTTGGACTTACGCAACAACAACATCAATGTGTTGGCCGATGATGCTTTTACTGGCTACGGAGATTCTCTTACATTCCTTAATCTGCAAAAAAATGAGTAAAGCCGTTTGCTTTCAAATTAAATTGTCAACTTTTGAGAAGTAAATACATGCGTTTTTCGTTTCAGCATTAAAGTATTGCCAAGCATGCTTTTTGAGAACCTCAACTCCTTGGAAACACTAAATATACAGAACAACAAACTGCAACGAATACCACAAGATATAATGGAACCGGTCATTGATACGTTGCGAATAATCGATATCACTGGCAAGTTATGCAAAAATACATTAATCTTTAGGCAATCTTTAGAATTACACATATATATTTTTGTGCTTATTTGTAGATAATCCATTGAATTGTTCCTGCGAGTTGATTTGGTTCCCGAAACTACTCGAAGATCTGAAGAACAAAGATGATGAAATGTCACAAAAGAAGAAACCCTTGTGCCATATGTCGCTAGACAATCGCGAGTACTTTGTACAAGCGATGCCCATCGAGAAGATGCACTGCGCCGGCCTCAATGTGAGTCCCTCACCCACGAGCGGAGGTCTCATGCGGATACTGCAAGTGAACATTTTGGCCCATATAGCCATGTGTAGCATGGCCTTTCTGAGTAGCGTTTAACAAGCTCCTAAAGCATTCACACACGTAATCGTATTCGTATTCGTAATCATGTTCGTATTTGCAGTCGCATTCGCATTGTTGTAGTGCTGTGATGGCCAACTGCATGAGGCGCCCTCGGGCTACATATTGACACATATATGCATATTAATATATAATATATAAATGTATATACTATATATATGTATGTACTATCGTGATAGGTAGATAGCCAGTGCGGTATTTCTGATTCTCCTAAAAAAAAAAAACATTCAAAACAAAACAGTAAATACCAAAGAACTTTTGTACGCCCACAGAAATATTTCAGTGTTGTTGTATTGTGTTTTTTATTATAGATTATAGTGAATCCGTGAATTATGCAACTCTGCCAATTGTTAGACTCAAAATGCACGCTTTAGGAAAGTACAACAACCAGCATCCAGCAACAACAAGAACAGCAACAATAAATGCAATCATCAATATCACCCGCAAGTGCCCAGTTGATTTACACCCACCTTGTTGAATTGATGCCACATGCACAAGAATAACAACAATAACAACAACAACAACCAAAATAATATAATCACACACACACAGTAGCCCGACTAAGATGCGTTATAAACACAACAACTAGTACATAAACGCAACAACAAATCGCATTAATTAATACATATCGTCAAAATATTGATATTGATATACATAAATTAGCTGTAAGATGAAAACGGAAATCGCAACAAAATGTTAAATGTTAAATCCAAAATATCAAATATGTATTTACATGTTTTTAGTGCTTAAGAAATTTAGAACTTATCGTGTTTTTGTGTATATCGTTGTTTTGTCATCGATGTTGTGAGATACAATCACTATATGTACATTTTGTTAAACCGTTTAAGTTTTGTTCCTTAGCCCTATCTAATATTTTTAAAAGGTTTATATACATTTTGTATTACATTTATATACACATATATACATATATTTATACAAGTTCAACTTTGGAGCTTGAAGCTTTGACAAGTTTTTGTGCGTTGAAATGAAATTAATATTTGCATCAATCAACAAGAACTGATTATGGAATAAGTAGTTTATACTCTTTATTTGCAACTATAGTAGTATGTACATACATTATGTATTTGCGTATACTTCTACTATTTGACGATGATGAGGAAGTTAAAAAAGAAAGAGTGGAAAGTGTTCATATACACACACACACACACACAAGCATATCAATTAACTAAATATCGGAACATATCAAGAGATCCAACTAATGGACTTATATGCAAGCATGCATGCAATTTTTTTATAAATATATTAAAGTACATACAGTACATTTTTGATTATGTGAACATATAAGAGTAACGGCAAGCCTAGTTTAATCCAAAACAATTCTAGCAAAAGAATTCCCTACCTTGTACTTTGAAGTTCTATTTATATTGATCATATGTCATTTATAAATTTGTTACAATACTACATTGTCTATTGTGTATTTTTATATACTATATATATACAGATACATATTTACATAAATAGGCGTGCAACTCTATATGTTTCTCACAGTTGGTTGGGTCAGTTACCTCTGGAGAGCAGAATAGAATCCGCCTTATTAAAAAAATAATAGTTTAAGCAATAAAACACCAATATTTTCAAGAGAATAAGCTGCTTGGTAACTCGGGTCAGTTAGGCAAAAAGCTCTTCTTTTCAAAATATTGCCTACAGTCAAAAAAAATCACACACAAGTCCATATACTTCTGCCAAAAACCATAAATGTACCATGTACTAAATGCTTTGAGTGAGAAGCCCTTAACAAGCTCTACATCAGTGATTGCCAATAAACGAAAAGAAAAGTAGATCCTTGTCAATCACTAATCTGTACACGCAAAATTATATACAAGTTTTATATATATATATATATTTTGTTTTTTTTTTCCAACCGAAGAACTCCAGAAATAATAAAAAACAACATATTGGTTACAAACAATGTCACGTGTACTTTTTCCATTTTAATATATATTATTAGTCATATGGATTTGCATTGAAAGTAAACAATCTTGGGCAATAAAAATCCATTGAAAGGACTGGCAATGGGCACTGTATAGGCTCCCATATTTGGAAAACCAAGCAAATCTCCTCTTTTTAAATTGGGCAAATATAATCCATCCGAAATCTGCGACACGAATAAAAGAATAAACGAACATCGTAATATGCATTCCAATGTATCTAGCTAGTACTCACCTTATCGAATGCATCACAAGTGGGTCCCCATATAAGAGATTTGAATTTAGGTAAATTTGCATCATCATTCTGAAACGATTAACTGTTATTATTGCTGCCCAAAACGTGAATATATAAAACAATATAAAGCTTTTCGCACGTTTCTACAATATTCCTTTAAATATTCTTGCCAGACCTTATTTTAGATATTTACCAAAAAGTGCTGAGCTGTAACTAGTTGATGATCATAGATCAGGCAATTAAACGATCCATACACTCCATCGTTCAAATAGTACATAATCGTATCCAGTTTACCATCAACATTGCGCACATCTCGTCTTGCATGTACCTTACAAATTAGGGTATATGCGGCGGCTACAAAAAAGCGACCCGGTTCGGCTATAATCTGAATTCGCTCGTCCGCAAAATGCATTGCCACAGCTTGGTTTACTGATTCAGCTATCTAAAGATAAGACAATTGTTATAAGTTCTTGAGGAAAATACCACTGAAGCTCAAACCTTTTCAAATTCTGCATCTTCACTTCCAGGAAAGCCACCTCCAATATCCAGTAAATTCATATCATGACCTATTAATTGGCCAAAATTAAAGATACTTTTAGCTCCTTTTATCGCTCGATGGTAAGCCAAAAAGTCTCTGCATCCAGAACCCACATGGAAGCTTGTGCCAATTACCTTAGACATGAAAAAATTGATTTTTATACACATGCATGTAGATAGGTCATAGTGATGACTCACGGATAAGTCTAGGCTTTGCGCAAGTAGTAAGAATGCCGCAGCGTCAGCGGTCTTATCGCATCCAAACTTATCGCCAAGGGGACATTGGGCCTCCATCGCTTCGCTGCGAAATCGTATCACCAAGCTGTGGACCAGACAAATGAAATAAACAGCTTGATAAGATGTGTGCCCATTTATTGAAATACATAGAAGATTAATGTGCTGGTGACGAACCTGGAGTGAGCAAAGTATTTGAAAAGCTTGTAAATTTCAAACTCATTGTCAACAGTGCTGGTTTTAATTTGATGCCGTTTTGCATACTCCAAATGGCTAACAGGCTTGCAAGGATTTGCGAATATAATACGCTCAGGTGAAACATCGGCATCGAGAACCTATTTAAGCTTTAGTTAGTATATAGACAGTAAGTAATCAAATCTAAAATCTACATACCAATTTCATTTCATTTTTTGAGGCACAGTCAAATCCTGTGCCCAATGCGGCCAATGTTTTAATAATCATTGCGTCATCATTGCATTTTACAGCTTCAAAAAGGAAAATGGATAAAAACGGAAAAACGGATAACACAATGTTTTAAATAACTCTCTTTCATTATTGCAACCTTTAAACTTAAATATAAGTAAATAAATTATTCAAAATCCAAAATTTTTTCTCAGCGCAGCCGCGACGGCCACATGGGCCGTATTTAACCAAATGTCATACAATTTTCTATCCAATAAATAATTAAACGAACAAAGACAAAAGCTGCAGTGTATAAACAGACAACTTTCTGGAGTTGGCAAACACGCGGGGCTTCATTATAAATTAAACTTTAATTTAGAAATATATAATTATGTTACTATTGCATTTCAATATAAGTTTACCATAGTAGGGCTTTATCCGTGGTAGAAGTCTTTGCCAGAGCTTAAACTTTCGCTCCGTTACAGACAGATCGCATATGTTTAGTGCCTCGTCGTGTCCTTCTAGATTTGCCTGCTTTATAGCTTGAGCTATGTCCAGCTCGCCTTCATAGTAATTGATCTCGGTGTTGCCGCACATTTTGCCAACTTTTAGTGAATTTGATCCGTTGCGATGCTGAATTCCGACAATACTAAACCGTAAGCAGGCTGTGTATAGACTTCGAGCACGAGTTCATTGTGTTATCAGCTATGGGGTCTTGCGGAAATAGGAATATAAATAAAAAGTAAATAGAGCACCAGAGCTGGTCATTTCGAACTGAAATTTCTAATCAAAATTGCAACACGCTGGCAGAACATTAAACTTTTACTCGTGGAAACAATGAGCCACTAATTAGAATCGAAGGTCAAGCGGGGATTACAACTATGTTCCCAACGAGAAAAACCCATAAACATTATGAGGCGTGATATTTGACAAAGAATTTATTTACAACCTTCAATATTTGGCATCGTAAATAATATTAATGCATCGGAGCTGCACGCCACGCATCTAAAACTAATAAAATGTAAATTTTTACCAAAGACTTAAAAGCAGTCATAAAATCGTGCATAATTGACACTCTGGAGTGGACACTTGGTGCAGATACATATGAATATATGCGTACAACATGCATGTGGTTCGGGCACAACATCTCACTCCACTCCTTTCGAAGCGTGCGCCGTTATTGACGGCAACAATTACACTTTTCGGAAACGCGGAGGGTTGCAGGGTTGCCAATATCAATGCCGATGCCGATGCTGATGATACCTACTTGAGCCAGCACATGCACTCGACCGCAACCACAACCATTTGGAAGTAATCTGCACCACCATGCCTGATTTTAGTGTCACGAACGTGAAAATGTTCCTGTGCGCAGCAATTAAAAATTAAAATCGAACTTTTGGAATCAATATTGGCTGGATCGTACATGCATCAATCACATGGTAATTGGCCATATTGAAATGCGACTCATCAATACGATCGATAGATATTTGCTTCACCCTTTGACCACATCACCCAAAGTGCTTAAAAAATCACAACTGTCAAAAATATTGAATGATTGTTTCAAGCTCCTTTCAAAAATTGTCACTTTCCACTTTCCACTTGTCATGCAGCCAGATTGCCAAATACGCACATTCATTGCTTTCGAATAGAATTCCATTTACCAAATGAATTAAATTTATTTCAAGTGCCATCCTTCGTTCATTCATTTTAGTGCCAGCCAGGATTCTACAATTAGTGCGAAGACAAATATTCCTTTACTTTTTCGCGCCCATCATTTTGAGTGATGTGACAAATGCGTGTATCAGTTTGCTTCCAGCACATGCCACATAGGTACCAATGGAGTGTACCAACGGAAACATTATGAACGATTTAAATTTTTTTTTTAGAAGTAAGAACATTTAAAAGAAATTAACATTAATTATACGGGCTTCGTTGGGTCCTTGCAGCTATTCCCTTTTCAATTGACAAAGGGGCAATGAAAACTTTACGTTGCTGAGAACTTTATTCTGAATACGAAATATAGCTAACGGTAAATAAACATTACGTAATGTGCCAAAGAACCAATCGCTTAAAGGGCATAATTAATTTAGTTATGCAGATATGATATATCAATTTATTTTGAATCGATTTTATTAAAAAAAAAAAAAAAATTCGGCCATTTGGCCACCACGACTGGCGCGTTCAATGTGCATTCTGGAACGCCAATTTTCACAAACATTCGGCAGCATTCGCATCCAAATTTCGCCAATAACTCGGGCTAATCGACGTAAACAAGTGTCAGTAATTTTCTGTGGATGTAATGATGCTTCGACAAAAGTTTGTGGATTATCCTCATTCCAAATGCGACAATTCTGCTTGTTTACGTGCTCATTCAACCAAAAATGGGAAAACGAAATATTGAATTTTAAATAATTTGGTGAACGGAACCATTATTTTGATAAAAAAATTAAATAATTGAAATTTTGGGTTGGACAAGTCTTTTTGGATTCGGTGCTCAACCGGACAATCAAGTACTGTATATCGACTCTATTCTAATCTGTAATTCAAACTAACTATACCAAAGCTGTTAATTTTTAAAATAAATCACAATCAAAATCAACGTGGCATCGATCAAATTTAGATATAGATTTGTTTATTACGGCCACGTGAATCAGCTCACCAAAATTGGTGATACTATGTAAGTTTTATACCCTGTCCCGTACGGTACAAAAGATATATTAAGTTTGTGCAAGCCGAAAATGTATTTAACATATAGAAGGAGTGGTCGGAGACACCCCAAAGTGGCCTAGAGTATGATCAGCGTAACTTGAGCAGTCGATATACCCATGTCCATCTGTCCGTCACAGATGGTAAGAGCTAGAAAAACCAAACTTTCACATTAGATCTCATATTATTTCATAGGAGACAAGTTTTTTTTTTTTTGATATCGGGGTTAAATTATATAGCTCCCATAGGGGTATTTCAGACGAACTCGAAAAAAATCAAAAGTTTTAGATGGATAATTCGTTTGTTTATGAAGATATCGTAACCAAACTCGGCATTGAATAGTTTTTCATAGTTCTCAAGCACTGTACCAAATTTGATCGATCGTTTGACTATATCATATATGTAGCTCACTTAGGACCGATCGGCCAAAATACCTTTTTTATACAAAATTCGTTATATTTCGTTTTTTTATGAAGATATCGCAACCAGATTTGACGTTAATATTTTTAGAGTATTTAAGCAATGTACCAAGTTTGAAGAAAATCGGTTGACTATAGTCATATAGCTCTCATACGGCCGATCTACCATAAAATTGATTTTTGAACAAAATTTGTTGTTTTGTTTGTTTTTTTGTGAAGATATTGAAATTAAATTTGGCACTTGTAAGTTTTTTATAATTACTAAGCACTGTACTAAATTTAATCAAAATCGGTTGACTATATCATATAGCGCCCATAGGACCAATCGATCAAAAAAAAAATTGTTGCTTAAAAATTCTTCTGTTTTTGTTTTTTTATGAAGGAACCTAATTTGACAATCAAATGTCTTTAATGATTTTAAGCAATATACCGGATTTTATTGTCGGTTGACTATATCATATAGCTCCCATAGGAACGATCGGTCAAAAAAAAATGTTTGCTTAAAAATTCTTCTGTTTTTGGTTTTTTGTGAAGAAATCGGACTTTATTACAAGCTAGTGGTACAGGGTATCGCAATGTCGTCCGCGCCCGACTTTACGTACGCCATTTTTTACCATAATTACGTATAGTATAGTTATATAACGAATATCAGATAAAAATGCTAAATGATGTAGCTAAAACCCACGAAACGGAAGATATTGACATAATTCAACAAACTTCATCTTCTGATGAAATATGCACAGCCTCTGGAAAAGTTGCGTATCTCTAGCTCTTATATTCCCCGAAATTTAGATGCCCATACAGACGGAAGGACGTCTGAATCGCTACCAGAGGTTATGATAAGCATTGGTATAAAGAAAAGAATTTTTACCCATAGGTATAGGGTATAACACAAAATATTATCTTATATAAAATAATAGAGAATCTACACTGAAAGTTTGTTAGCTCTAGCTCTTCCACATTTTCGAAATTTTTTACCATAAATAACCCTTTACTAGTAAAACTATCTTTAACTTATTCAGTTTTGAAGTGGATATATTAAGCATTTAAAATCGGAGCCCCATAAAATGCCTACAACTTTGATTACTGCGCCTGTGCCGGCATTTTCTCTCATTTCAAATATGAATGAGTATTATCGTATAAGTTTGCGTGCGCGCCACCTTTTGGCGCTTGCAATTCCGGCAGCTATGAGTCATGCGGCACACGACCTGCCCGCAGTATCGCCCAGCCAACGTCCTTGCCCTACCTGAACCCACACATATGCATGAGTTGGCAGGCGACCAGCTTGCCAAACGCGCTTCTCACGTGCTTGGGGTTGAATTCAATTTCATTTTCAGTTTTGCTTCGTCCACCCAAAGAGCTGCATCATTGCGGCAGTCCGCGATGCATCCACTAAAAGTTGTTGCCTAAGCTCAACATTATTCATTGAACAAAAACACATACATATATGTATACTCTCTAACATTATCGTCATCAGCACACACGCACTCTACATGGTTATTTTAACAACCGGATAACCATAACAATACGACGAATTAAAGTCAGAGCCGGAGGCTAGGAGGATACATTATCGTTATCCATGCCATAGACAAAGTCCACCTAACAACTAGCAATAACTAGCATTGAGCAGCATGTCACATTTGCTAAAGCGCACAAAGAAATCCTGTCTCAAGGTGAGTGTCATTAATGAAGCGAAAGGCGCGGGAAATCAATAAAAATCGATTGTTAACACCCCCAAGTAAAGCCGACAAAACCGTGTTATTTCTAAGTCCTTCGTGAACAATTCTCTGTGGCCTATGAAATTTTATTTTAATAGCACGGTTAATGTATAGCTCTTGCCTGTGACAATTTTCTATAGATGAGTATGCTTTATGCATAATCTAGATCCCAAAACTTATCGATACAAAACAAGCGCAGATATTGAGATAATTTTGTTTAGAAAATGTTTATGCAAAAAATTTATGTACACCATCTAGAAACAAACATTTAAAGCCTCAAACTAGACTAGTTTACACGACAAATTATTTCGTAAAAAGTGTTTTTTTTTGAGTAACTTAACGTCGAAAAGCACGAAAATTACCTTTTTGTTCCTAAGCACCGTATTAGAGTTATTTTCGAAAAACATGTTTTTAGGCATGTCATAGAGCCAGATTAAATAAAAATAATGGCGTAATTTGCGATACCATCTAGCACTAGCTTGGAATAAAATCCGGCAAAATTAAGTAATATAAGAACACCGAAGATATTTGATTGCCAAATTAGGTTTCTTCATAAACAACCAAAATCAGAAGAAGTTTTAAGCAATCATTTTTTTTTTGACCGATCGTTCCTATGAGATGTTTTTAATATAGTCAACCGATTTTAATAAAATTTGGTACAGTGGTTAGATATTTTTTAAAACTTTTGAATGCCGAATTTGGTTCAAATATATTTACAAACAAACGAAACACAACGAATTTTTTATAAAAAACGTTTTATGGACCTATTCGTCCTATGGGAGCTATATGATATAGTCTACCGATTTTGATTAAATTTAATAAAGTGCTTAAGACCTGTAAAAAACTTACGAATACCTAATTTGGTTTCAAAACCTTAACAAACAAATGAAACACAACAAATTTTGTTCAAAAATCGATTTTTTGGAAGATCTGACCTATGGGAGCTATATTATACATTCAACCAATTTTGTTCAAATTTGATACATTGCTTAAATACTCTAAAACACTTCTAAGCGCTAAAACTGGTTACGATATCTTTTTTTAAAAAGGAAATATAGCGAATTTTGAATAAAAAAATGTTATTTTGGCCGATCGGTCCTATGGGAGTTATATGATATAGTCAACCGATTTTGATCAAACTAAAATATTTTGAAAAACCTCTATGGTAGCTATATAATTTAACCCCGATATCAAAAAAATAAAATAAACTTGTCTCCTATGGAATAATATGGGATCTAATGTGAAAGTTTTGTTTCTCTAGCTCTTACGATTTCTGACAGACAGACGAATGAACAAACGGACATGGGTATATCGACTTCTCTAGTCACCCTCACTATAATTTAGGTAACTTTGGGGTGTCTCCGACGACTCCTTCTATATGTTACATACTTTTCGGCTTGCCCAAACTTAATATACCCATTGTACCATTGTATATCGACTTCTCTAGTCACCCTCACTATAACCTAGGTAACTTTGGGGTGTCTCCGACGACTCCTGCTATATGTTACATACTTTTCGGCTTGCCCAAACTTAATATACCCATTGTACCATTGGAAGAGTGTACCAACACAACAAAACAAAAAAAAATCGATAATCGAAAATACGTTGCCCGCGAAATTTGAAAGTCACCTTACTTTTTGAACACACCTCGTACGTTACTTAATGAACGCGAAAATGAAAAAAAAAACTTACCATAAAAATCAGTTCATTTAAAATCAATCATAAAGATTTGATTGAAGTCAATCAATAAAATGTGATCAAGATTCTTGAACGGATTAGCTGACTTAACATTAGCTATTTGGTACATTTTTAAGATCTCCAATTTTTAATAGGAACTTAATTTTTCCCTTTTTTAAATTTATTTATTCTGCAGTTGCTGCGCAAAATATCCACATCAAAGCAGTTGTTTGTACAAAGGCTAGAAGAAGATGACTTATCCAGCAACTGCAACATAACGCCAACTATCGATTCCATCAGCTTTGATGCCAATACCGATGATATAAATGATAAGCAATTTGACTATGACAACCACAAAACTAATGATCACTCTAACAAAAACGAAGCCGTCCAAAGGCCCGACATTTCGAACAATGACGCTGAGGAATTACAAAATGAAGAAGACTGCGCCAACGGTATTGATTATGAACACAATAATGCGCGATTGACTGCAAGATTTTTTCTGGGTGCTGATGGCTATGACTTCCAACGACTGCATCCGTTTCACAACATCGAATGGGACCCTGACCCTGAAGCTGAGTCCGTTCAAAGCGATACGCCCCATGTGCAATTTGAGCGCGTGCCTTACAAGGAAAATGTTCGTTACTTGCGACATACTCCCTCGAACTCTAGCTTGGATTTGCATCATCAGTCAGTGAAAATGATGTCAGGCAGCGAGCCGGAACAACAGTCGTTTCTGGTGTTATCACGACCCTGCACTTTTCGAGTGGGCTCCAATTTCGATGGCCATTATCAAAATGTGGTGATAACGGAGCCGCCACATGATGAGTACCCCGTAGTCAAGTGGGATATTAATGGCAACTCGCTAGATGATGAACAATTCGAACACAAAATTAAATGGAATGATTTTGATAGCCGCTGGTACCAGCTCCAATTGCAGGACAAACATCAAAAACCCGACTCCTATTCGCAGCGATCTAGTCATCAGTCCAGTTCCTGCACCCTTGAGACATGGATCGATGATACTGAGCCGATTAGCGGACGCTTCGATGGGCTCCAGAACAACAACAGTAACTGTAACCTTTGCCTTAAAAGTTTTTGAGAATCGTCGCTGACCGGAAGATGATGTGCAATTTATTAGTATTAAATTAGCATACTTATTTAAGTGAATCTTTGGACGATAGTTGTGAAAATTGTATTTTTGAAAATACTTATTTAGCGTAGTACAGCAAACCGTTGCAAATTCAATACTTTGAATGCCTTTTTCAAATTTGGATACGCTTTTTGTTTTGACCACTATACCATTTAATGCAAAAGTAATTTCAGAATTAAAAATTGGTTACAATTTAAAAAATCCATTAAAAAAACCTTTTTGGAACACGTGAGTGTTAGTGGCTGGCTAGTGTACTTCCATAAATGCACTTCAAACGATTTGCTCTGCACTTTTTTCCCCGGCCTTTGTTAATGCTTCAGCCGACGGCACTCGGCCCGCACGTGCTGAACGTGCGTGAGAAGCCGAGGTCCTTTGACTTTCCCACGCGCCACAGTGTCGAATTTTCACAGAACATCTCCCAGCCGAGGGGCTGTGGTGGTGCAACTATTAGTCGTTGTTGGTACTTCTTTTAAGGGTGAGTTGGAAATTATAATCATTGTTGTCGTAGTTGGCGTTGTCACACGGGAAAGATACTTGACGCGATGGGACCGAACTTTGAACGAATATCAACAATGGCCTACGCCCACTCGATTGACGTTGTACTTTTAGTAATAAACTAAAATCACTTTATGCTTAACTATATTTATAATAAATTTCTTGGCCCATTTACAGATCTTTATTATTAAAATAATGGACGCTAGAAGAAGGACAATGACAAACGATTTTGGTTGTAAATGTTGCAGGCCCAATCATAGTTTGGTTTATTAGGTATATTTGATTAATTAATTGCTGTGCAACACCAAAAATTGGCGGAGACCTCTCAAAATTTCAACTTTAAGATAAGTCACCTTATTATGTACATAAGTTGAGACATATTTTTTTTTAAATTTTTTGATATCGGGGTTATATATATATAGCTCCTATACGACCGTTTTGTACAAAATCCTTTGTGTTTCGTTTGTTTATGAAATAGAGAAAACGAATTAGGCATGCGGAATTTTTTATGGTTTTTATGGTATGCTCTAAACCAAATTTGTCAGTCAAAAAAAAACTATTTTTGTACAAAATTCGATTTGTAATCGTAACCAAATTTAGCGTTCAAATGATTTTAGAGCCCGAAAGCACTGTACTGAATCTTGTCAAAATTGGTTATCCATATCATATAGCCACCATATGTCGATTGGACAAAAAAATTGTGGTGCATGGTGTACGTTAAACCCAGGCACATTACAGTTAAGTCCGCTACATTGCTTAAGAACTCCAAAATACATTTGTTTGTACAAAACATATAGTCAACCGATTTTGATCAAATTTTGTTCAGTGCTGGACATATAATTGGAACCAAGCTTTTTTCACATTATCCTTGCGGCTATGATGTCATATGATTTTCGTATATTCTTTCTGTCTTTTTATACGGAATTATGTTTGCCATCTAGAATGATTTGACTAAAGAAAATGTAGAACTTATGCAATTTGCCGCAGGCTTAGATATAATAATATGTTTTGTCCCCAAACAAAATGTATACGCAATCGGGCGAAAAAAATATTGTTCGCTTAATTAAGTAGAACAAAAAAAATTAACTTTAAAAAATGTATTACAGTCGAGGCGGTGCCAGACAGTGTAATACCCTGTACATTTTTTCTCGAAAACAATTTTTTCCTACATATTCCTTCAAAGAATTTTCTAATTGGAACAGTGTTTTTTCGGGGCAAAGCTATATTCATACCAACAAGATGTGGATTTGTTCATTAGACCCACATAAACTAGCTTGTGATTCTAGGTCGCTTATTACCATAATTACGTAGAGTCAAATGTTGACGCAGTTTATAAGCAAGGGCAGGTGAATTTGGTTCATTTATAGCTATAACTTTTGTTGTATTTGTCCAATTTTGTTGATTTCTGATGCATGAGCTCCTTAATCATCGCTCTATCGACTTTTATATCAAAATATTAAATTGACTGGCTATAAACCGCGAAAATCTATTGCGGGGGAACGGGGAAAGATATTGACATGAATCAACAAACTTCATCTTCTCAGAAAATATGTGCCTCTGGGGGTAAACTTTCGTATCTCTAGACATTAGGGATGGTCGGTCGTACGGAAGGACAGGCTGATATGGCTCAATCGCTACCCGAGGTTTTCATAAACATTTTGGTAGGTACTTGGGAGTCTGCCACGCCTCCTTCTGTTCATTATATACATTGCACAAATCTAGAGTCGGCGCATACAGTCCTTAAGATTCATAAAACCGTACATAAACAAATGTGATCAGCAAAGCCGGCTTTCGTTTTCTAAGGACCACATAAATAAGGACGCAACCTTGACCAAAAAACATAATTTGGTCCAAAATGTGGATAAACTTGGAGTAAAGGAAAATTTAAGATTTTACCACAATAATAATCACAAGCACAAATCAGGCAGAGTGCAGTCCTGGTTGATCTGGAATAAATCCAACGTTATGGCATTACCCTCAGAAAAATGTATGGGCTATTTTGAATGGAATATTTGAAATCATTATATTTATTATATTTTCCCCAAAGTTACCCAAAGTATCATCAGGGTGAATAGCGAAGTTTATATACGTTTAATTTTTAAGATATCGGGGTTATTTTATGTAGCTGTTTAAGAAGATAATTAGTTTGTTCATGTGTCCTTTGGAGCTCATCTTTCACTTATGCACAAGCATACAATATATTTAATCATTGGGTAGGCTAAGTCAGTTGGGCTTCTCGGCACGGGCAGAGATCATTCTGAGACCGTGCGGTCCTTTATGATGATCGAGAGGCGAAAATAAGAAAAATGGTGTGTAAGTGAGGGGTGAGACTATATCTGGTGGAAGACTTTATTGCTGCTTATAAGAATTCCATGCGGAGAACGGTATCCCTGATGGACTGACCTACTTAACATAGTTTAAAAAGAAGTAAGCCCATAAGCACCGTAAGCAATTGGTTACGAAATTCTTCCAGCCCAGTTACTTATGGAGGGACTTGATCGATACTTGGTGCTTTCTCTAAAAAAGGCAAGGCAGTCGCATAACAAGTATTGCTTCTATCTCTTCCTAACCTCTGCAGCTTTGACAAAAATCATGAACGGATATATGCTCATGTTACCATCCTGGATGACTATCCTATGGGGTCTAAATAATATTTATGATAGTGGTTAGGAACTTTAAAAATTTCCCAGTGCAAAATTTTTTTTTTATATTTTTGCAACAACTCAAAAATTCATTTATTTTTATCTATTCATTTTTATTTTTTTTTATCGCCAATCTAGGGTGTAGGTGGAGTCATCGTTGGTCATGCCGTTATATTAATTTTGAATTAAATTTTTACATGATCGTCTTTTTAATCTTTTGATTGGGTTTGTATTAAGTAAATTTCTTGCCAGCCTGTTTTTGTGTCAGGCAATCAGTAATAAGGCGCAATGCCTTATTTTGGAACGTCTGTATACGTAAGCGATTCGAGCGAGCCGCTATACCCTAAATCTGCATAGCGTATCTCCAAGTGGGTGCCACTATTGTGCAGCCAATTCATTTTAATCATTTTAAAGCGACAACTTTTGATCGTTTAGTTAATATGGGATCGAAATGTAAGCCGCTTGTTAAAAATCACTCCAAGATATTTCGCTTCACTTTGATTATTAAGGGGCTGGCCATACTGCGGATGGAGTGTGTATAAAGTGTATAAAACCGACTAA
The DNA here is from genome assembly GCA_037043745.1 of Chymomyza amoena. Lineage (NCBI taxonomy): Eukaryota > Metazoa > Arthropoda > Insecta > Diptera > Drosophilidae > Chymomyza > Chymomyza amoena. The sequence continues at coordinate 55,293 of JBAMAX010003371.1, forward strand.
CATTTGGTCGGATTTAAGGTAATATTCCACCTGCAAGTCCAGCTCTCAAGCAGGTGGATGTACGCTTGTATCCCGTCAGCTACTTCATACTCGCAGGATGATGTGTAAAATATTGCACAGGTCGTCAGCGTATGAAGCGATTAGCACTTTGTCGTTCACAACAGCCTGCATTATCTCCATTGGGATGTCGGCAGTGTACAGGTTGTAAAGAAGCGGCGCAAGAACGCTTCCTTGAGGAACTCCAGTTCTCATCAACCTGGCAGTGGAAAGCATGTTTTGGATGTTGACTTGAAATCTCCTGTCCTCAAGATATGATCGCAATATGCCAAAGTACGAAGCAGGAAGTAAGATCTTAATTTTAGTCAGAAGACCGATCAGCCAAACTCTGTCAAACAGTATTCCCTGTCGTCGAAAGCTTTAAGAATATGGTTAGCCACTCTATTTACCTGCTCGACGGTGCCGTGTCCTTCCCTAAGTCCAAAATGATGGTCAGGTAAATAATTGTTATGTTCATTGATCCTTTTAGCCATCAACGTCTCCCAAGCTTTGGCGAGAGTGTGGAGGAGGCTTTTTGGACGGTAGGATTCTGGGTCAGACTCATCTTTTCCAATAAAAAGAAGAGCTTTATTTGGCAAGGCTCGTAGGGTAGCATGCATATTCTGTCATGACCTGGGGCCTTTGACTTAGGATGCTTTGTTATATTTTATTCAATCTCATCTAATCGGATGGGACGAACAGGCAACGTCATTTGGAGTGGTGTGTCAATGATACTGAGAGTTTGTCTTACTTCTTCATCCGTGGCCAGTGTAAAAGGCGTAAATCGCTCTTCGAGGTGCTTAGCAAATGTATCTGCTTGTTCCTCTGTATTTGAGCAGTAAGTACCATCATGATGCCTTAGAGGAACAATTCAATAGGGTTGTCTCTTTATGTTTTTGGTAGTATTCCATAGGTTATATCCAGTATCAAGTTTATAGTCCAGAGCTTTTATTCTTCTATCGAATGAGTTTTGTCTCAAGTGGCACTTTTACCTCCTTTTCAGCCTTTTTCCACACAGCCTTGTCTGCGGGGTGAAGGGTGGTCTGAAATTTCCTGCGGAGTCGTCGCTTCTTAGAGAGAAGTCGAACTAGCTCAGGAGTTAGCTGGTTACCTACTTCGTCATGTCTGACAACTACTGGTTAAGGATTGGCTGCAGCTGCCGCAGAGTGGATTTTTGCCGTAATAAGGTCAACCGCCGGTTTAAAGTTTTCAAGCACTACTCCAACCGCTTGGAAGCGCATGGCTTCAAGTGTGAAAAAAATCATTTTACCGATCGAAGTGTTCTAAATTAATATACTTCGTGTATTCTTAAGACTATAAGGTAGCATTTCGAGGAAAAAAAAACGATTTTCCAAAAGTTCAAATAATTTACTTAGCGTACCACTCGCCGTAAGATTGCTATACTTGAATTTACTCCAGAGTTCGATCGATTTTTAACTACAGAGCACATTGAATTTGATGATTCTCAAAGAACTCTTCGGCTTCATAAGCAGTAAGTGCTTTTCTTGTGGCCATTTTCATATTTTTCCTATAGTTTGATGGTATAAATTGCTGCCGCTATCTGAAAAAGGTTATAATATTCTTATTTCAACAAAATAAAACACTTTCAGCGTAGAGCTTATCACAAACTAAAATTAGAGTCTTTGAGCCTATTTGGATGATCGACCAAAAATCAATTTTATGGCATGACCAAAGCCAAACTGTAAAATATTTGCAACTATTTCTTAATATCCAAACTTATGAAAGAGTTTGCTCTAATAAAATCGATAAAAGAAGGCCGATGGCTTACTTCGTTATACCAAAAATCAAAGGGCAAAAGATAAAACATGTTGAGCCTATTTGTTTGATTGGGAGTGAAAGTCCCAAGTAAACTGCTTTAAAAAAAATTTAGAGATGTGAAATAATTTTTCCTATTTACAGTTGAGAGAACAATGAAATTTGTTTTTGCTATCTGCTCCATAACCTTGAAAAATATTCCAGCCTTTTTGATGTCAATCACTGACCTACCAAATATGTAGGCCAGTAAAGGTCAACGGCAGTTGTTGCACTTGTTGGAGCCAAATGCCGCACACGACCGGCAGCAGTTCGGGTCGCGTGCTCCAGTTCCTAGAAAACATGTGACACAAAGTCAGCAGGCGGGTGCTTGGCCGGCGGCGGCTTGCGTCTGTCGGCAGACGTCAGCATCAAGTGGCAAACTTCCCAAACAAAGATATGCAAGGAAGCCGCAACGGCCCCCGGCGTCGTTGGCGATGATCTTGATGCACTAACTATATGCTGATGTCATCGATGATTATTGAACGCAACGCTGTTGAAAACCGCTACTGTAAACATATCTAATTTTTTTTTTTTTTGTTGTCAGGTTGCCAACAATAAAAGTTTTTTGCCAATAAAACACCATAGACAAATGCAACAACAATATGCTATAGCATCCTGTAAACTTGCGTCCCTTTCGCACACTTGGCATTCCCGCTCGCACCGTTTTTGTTCATTTGTTGATCACTAGCCGACTGCCACCCCCCAAACAATGAACGCTGGCGCGGCACGCGTTTCTAAGGGTTGTTGCTGCTGCTGCTGCGCCTGCAACGTATATTGGCAACTAGCTTGCACGTCTTATTGGTGAAGTTAAGAGCGGCATTGCCGCCGGCTCCGCTCCCTGGTAAAAAGGGGTTGAGACAGAACAAACGGCCAGCAAGCAGGCGGCAGGTCGTCCTTTGGTCGTGTGTTTCAAAATCAGTCGAACGCCGTTCGCGCACACGATAAGTCACGTGCTTCAAACTCGCTCTTCTACAAGTTCAACCTTGCCAACAGCACTGGCTGCAGTAACGGTGCATTGTGCTCTTTTTTGGTCAAAAGATATTTGCTTTGAGATAAAGTGTTGTGGACAAATAAATGTCAAGTGCTTGCTTGCTTGCTTGCTTGCTTGGTGATCAATAATAATTAAAACCTAAACGTATTTAAAAATTTTTGCAAACTGAAATGGAACACAATATGCACGTGAATGCGCCAATGCATTGGGGCTACAGCGCCGCCGCAACCATGCCAGCCACACCGCAAAGTCACTGGGTGCAGCCACCTCAGAGCCATCATAGTCACAACAGCCTAAAGCGTGCACTCTCCGAGAGCGATTGTGATGAGCTTTATTCTGAGGAGTCGTCCAAAGAACAGTGTGTATTTCGAAAATTCAATGTTACAATATGTTATTAGTTAATTATTCAATTTTTTTCTTCAAACTCAGAATTTCTCCCAGTGAGCCGGGCAGTTGTCAATTAATGAGTCGGAAAAAACGACGAGGAGTAATCGAAAAAAAACGACGTGACCGCATCAACTCTTCACTTACAGAGCTTAAGCGCTTGGTGCCTTCAGCATATGAAAAACAAGGATCAGCTAAATTGGAAAAAGCTGAAATATTACAACTTACTGTGGAGCATTTAAAAAATTTACAATCAAAAAGTGAGTTCAAATTATCGATCGTTTGCTTATTTTTGAGCTCCCATAGCCATTGTAGATAAAGAGATAAATAGCAAAGAAGTCTTACATTATCTGCGAGAAAAAAATATATTTTAAAAGCGTGAGTCAACAAAATGGTTGGTTGTCTGGTTCCAGTCGGGACGTCCCGACTCTGTATTTGCCAATAAACTGTTTTAGGTTGGGATTTAGGACCAAAGTTTCAATGAAAGTTTCAACTAACTTTATTAGGCATAAAAGGCGTTTCTCTACTGATGTTTCTTTGTTTAATTTATGGCTATAGCTCTCCAAACGCAGTTTCATTAAATTTGCACCCACAGAAGGTTATGTTTCCAGTTTTAACTAATCATTTCAAAAAGATTCTAAAATATTTTTTGGTGCTTCTTCACAAAACAGATTTTTTAATTACAATGTCTTGGAAATTTGGTCAAATTTTAAAGTTTCCAAACAATTTTATGAATTCAAGTTATTCGTACCAATCCAATAAAACTCGGAAAGTGAATTCGAAATCTATTTTTGGTTATATTCAGCTATAGATTTCGAAGTTTCCAAATAATTTTATGACTTCAAATTATTCGCACCAATCATATAAAACTCGGAAAGTGAATTCGAAATTCAAAATTTGACATTTAGTACACCCTTGACCGAAGGGATTTAGGTTACATTTTGTATCGATTTCAAATCTCTTGCAACTGAACTCTACTATTTCTGATTAAAATGTGAGACTCATCAAAATTTTGGTTCTAACGAATAAAACAATGGTATCCTTCCACAGAGACAATCCTGCTTTTGCAATTAAAAAGTTTGTCACCTACGTTTCGTTCAATTTTCAATTCAATTTATTGCATCTTCATTTTGTTATACAAAGCTTACGCTATTATACTTAGCCACATCGGCTCCATAAAAAAACTAAAATTTTAAATTATTTGCAATAGATAAGCTTAAGTTCCTATTGAGGCAAGAATGCTAGGATTCTAGTAAGGGAGTCGATTTTATGTCACCTACATTTTTAGGCCTAAATTGTACTTATGTTGTAGGTGTAACTATGTTTTACTTTGTTTTTTTCTTTTAACCAATTATTCAAGAGTTGTCCGTGTCCATTTTTACAATCAACGTTAATTTCAAAATTTGAATAATTATATGTTCATTGTAACTTGATGTTTTATCGTTTAGTTCATTGATAGATTGAAACAATATCGTACACCATTCTGTATAAGGACAGGGACTTTCTAATTTCAAAAAGGACTGGATGCTATTAACTCCATATATGACAATTTAGCTTGTTACTTTAAATTCAAGATGCGCTCCATAGTTTTGTCGAACAGTGATCGTTAAAGTAAATTTCTAAAATTTGGTGGCCAATACTGTTAGTGATAACACTGTACAACAGTAATTAAGCACTTTTCAAGTGACCTAGTGTACGTTGTAGGTCTTGACGAGTACATCACGATAGTGTGTTTCAAAATCGTGGCACCCCGAAATTCTCAAGTTATTGCTTAAAAACCGTTTTTCGGGTACTGCGATCACTCCAACAATCACAACGTCGTGATTTTTCAACCGATTTTCGATTTCTTTACGGTTTTAGAAAGAAGAAGATTCAAGTTTCAAGATTATATACATTTGTTTATACTTCATACAAAGCAACTACGAGATTTTTTAAAAGTTATCTAAGACTTACACTTTTTTTCCCAAGCACTGTACCAAATTTGATCAAAAGCGGTTGACTATATCCTATAGCTCCGATAAGACCGATTGTCAAAAATAACTTTTTTAAAGCTAGATTCGCTATATTTCGCTTTTTAATAAAGATATAGTAACCAGATTTGGCGTTTTGAAATTTTGTAGAGCACTTAAGCAATGTGCCAAATTTGAACAAAATCGGTTGACTGTCATATAGCTCCCATAGGGCCGATCTTCCAAAAAATCGATTTTTGAACAAAATTTAATGTATTTCGTTTGTTTCTTAAAATATTGTGACCAAATTTGGCATTTGTAAGTTTATTATAGTTCCTAAGCAATATACCAAATTTGGTTACGATATCTTTATGAACAAACGAATTATCCATCTAAAACTTTTTTTTGTCGATGAAAGTTTAATTTTCTTGTTTACAATAAGCATCGTAACTTAAAAATTTATCGACCGATTTTGATAAACAATGACTTTTCTTACTCAGCATTGATATTTCTTCAAAATCAAATATAAAAAAGTAAAGGTTTTTTAACAAAATGTTATATAAAAAAGACGTCAAAGTGTGAAAAACGGAGAAAAAAAGTGTAAGTCTTAGATAACTTTTAAAAAATCTCGTAGTTGCTTTGTATAAAGTGTAAACAAATGTATATCATCTTAAAGCTCTTCTTCTTTCCAAAACCGTAAAGCAATCGACAATCGGTTGAAAAATGACGACGTTGTGATTGTTGGGGTGATCGCAGTACCCGAAAAACGGTTTTTGAGCAATAACTTAAGAATTTCGGGGTGTTAGACGATTTTGACCTACAACGTATACTAGGTCACTTGAAAAGTGTTTTGATTTTTTTTTTTTTGTAGTACTGTGTAATTTTTCAATCCTTACTTGAAAGATGCGCCAAACAAATAACACCTAAAAGTCTGTCATATAGTATAGAAGCAGGACCGCCGAGAGAGGGAGGGGGTCGGGGACTTTTTCCCCCTGGCCCAGAGCTCTCGGAGGGGATCGTACTCGGGAGTCATTGCATTGGAGTTTGACGAAATGCATTATTATGATTATTCTTTCAGAAATCCTTTATATACTTTTTTTTATGTTCATCTCACATTTTTCAACAATTATACGTATTTTCATGAATTAATTGATAGAGGCCTGGACCGAGATTTCCCCCGGGCCCGGATATTTTCTCTTCGGCCCTGTATAGTAGTATATTATAAGAAGGAAAAAGCAAAAAAAAAACTAAACATACATCATTATATAAATTAAAAAATTCACTAAAATGAGCAAGCCACACTGAGGCCAATTTCTATAAATATAAATAAATCAGCATAAAATCTTTACAACCTGTTGGACATCCTGGGAAAGCAATTATAATCATAATAAAACTAGCCTAGTGAACTATAAAGTCTCCGTGGTTCCCACATTGGCGATCTCAGATTACAGCAAATTCCCACCACTTTATTCAATTACTACACGTACATCACGTCCATATGTATCAATAGTGGCGAAGCCACCCCCCTACCGAAGATATCACTAAAAGGGTGGTTTATTTTTTATGGTATTTGCGGCGTGGGAACAACTATTTTTATTGTTTTTTTTATCAAAATGGGAAATGCCTGTATATTAATTTAACCTGATCTTTTGTTTATAATTATAGCCATGGACTCGCTCAGCTATGATCCACAACGCTTTGCCATGGACTACCACATTATTGGCTTTCGCGAATGTGCCGCGGAGGTTGCACGCTACTTGGTCACCATTGAGGGCATGGACATACAAGATCCTCTGCGTTTGCGTCTTATGTCACACCTTCAATATCTTGCGCAGCAGCAGGAACTTTCTGCCAAAAGTTGTGCCAGTCCTAGCGGCTGGTCTTCCTCCGCAACAAACAGTTACCAGCCCAACTGCGCAAATACGCCCTATCAAACTTACCCAACCGCTGGTAATACAACATCTTATGTGCCGAATTTACCAACAACTGCGCTGCACACTTATCCAACGCTCAGTTCCTCGCCACAAACGGGAGTTGGACATCATGTGAGCCGTTCCAGCATTTCCAGAGCAAGTGGCGCACCAAACAGCGAGCCACTGCCCCCAGTGATGGTTTCTCATGAGCCTCGTACCGACACATCAAGCCAGCATCAACACCAACAAACGTCCCAGACCCAGGCTGCCCCAGCTCAAAGCCAGCCGCAGCAACAGCAGTCGCAACCGCAGCATTATACTCAGGAGCACAATAGTCATGCAGAGCAGCAAGTGCCAACCTACACGGATCTAACTAATAGCCATCGAAATGAAGCATCCACCATTTCAGGGGATAGTTTGAGCTACTCTGGAGCTCCACAGTACCCGGTGAGCGGTGGTCAGGCGGATTTTAACAATGCGAGCGGCTTGCAATATGCAATGGCAAATGGTGCTAAGCCGTATCGTCCCTGGGGAGCAGAAATGGCTTATTAAAAGTTTAAGTTGAGAAATTAATTCTAGTCAGAGAAACAGCAAGGATAGTCCATAGACTGGGCCCACCATGTGTGATAGTTTTAAGAAATTAAAAGTGTAAAATAAACCATTTTTAGCTCTCAAGTGCTTAGGTTAGTATTATCTAATTTTAAATAAACGAATTATAATGCAAAACGGAAAGATTGTCATTTTATATTATTCAAAAGGTTTCCCTGAGTTTTCCAATTAGGTAAGCTTCTGGTTACATAGACGGTAGAAAACCGCTCGATGTATGAACAGATCCATATACGAACTTCACCATTAAAAAGTTTCACCTTTCCTTTTTATGTCTAGTAGTTTGCTTTTATTATTTAGAATAATTTTATACAAAATTTTTTTATAAACCGTTTTTAAATTCACGTATTGTAATTTACCAACTATAATGCTAGAAAAGGATTTAAGAAATCTTCCAAGATGGTGGTCTGGCGGTGTTTGCTCAGCCATCGCAGTGACAACAACGCATCCCCTTGATCTAATCAAAGTGCAACTGCAAACGCAATCCAAGAAAGCGCCTGTGACTCAGATTATTAAAAACATCTATGACAAAGCTGGTGAGTGCTGCACATTAAGAAAAAAAGTAGATTTACCTGGTTTTTATTTTTTTTAGGGGTGCTTGGCTTTTATAGCGGCATCTCGGCCGCATGGTTTCGTCAGCTAACTTATACAACCTCACGCTTTGCCCTTTACGAGTGGGGAAAACAGTTTGTAGACTCAAGAAATATGTCCGCCAAGATCCAGCTGGCTATATTTGCTGGCATCTTCGGCGGAATGGTCGGAGTGCCGGGCGATGTGGTGACAGTGCGTCTGCAAAACGATATAAAATTGCCACCAGAAGAGCGTCGAAAGTAAGTAAACTTTTTATTAAGCAAAAATGCTTCTAGAGTGGCCATTTTAGTTATAAACACGTTTTCGATGGTCTGTACCGCATACAGAAGGAGGAGGGTTTGGGGAGCTTGTTTCGTGGCTCTGTACCAGCCGTAACACGTGCTGTGCTGCTAACTATTGGCACAAATGCTACCTACGATCAAGTCAAACAGATGATTAAGGCAACTTTTAATGCCCAAGATGGGGTGCCGCTACACTTTGCCACCTCAGCAGTGGCAGGTTGCATTGGCACGCTAATGACGCAGCCCATCGACGTTATAAAGACAAAATATATGAACGCAAAGCCTGGCGAATACAATGGTATAGGCTCCGTCGTGGCTCAAATTGCTAAACAGGGTCCTTTCGCTTTCTACAAAGGATTTGTACCTGCTCTGGTGCGTGTTAGCCCCAATACGGTAATAACATTCATGTTGTATGAACAGGCGCGCTTGCGACTGGGCTATTTGCCACCAGACATTAAGGATTCCTAAATTGTCAGTTGAGTAAAAAGGAGGTAAATAAAAAATATTGTAAATACTTGCCAAAACGGAAAACCCATTGAACCGGAAGCCATAATCGCAACTAATAAGCTGCAGCCACCGTTCGCGACCCGCTGACCATTGGTCATGCGGCTTAGTCTTGGGGTCAAGCATTCGTGTATTCGTCGTTTGTAGCTTTTAAATATATGTAAATTTTCTGTGTTTCATGTGTTGTTTATGGTTTATGAAATTTGCATAATGAATGAAAACTCGCTAACCAAGCACCAAGTTATGTTGCATGCTGAAACGCAACGATAGTTAATCCAAGGGACTGAGATAGTATGTTTTGTGGACATAATTAGGAACAGGCTTTAAGGTGCAAATCAACCCTAATAGCCCTAAGCAAAATAAACAAGATTTTTTTTCTGCTTAATAAGTTTTCTGCTTAAACACTATTTGGCTTACCTATACTTTACTTTCCATATTACTTAGTTAAGATCTCTACTTCAAAAATGTAAGCATATGCATATGTGCATTGGGGTTGGATCATTTTTTATTTTTTTTGGTATAAAGACACTCAGGGATTGTGATTCTTTGGATCTAAAATGAATTCCGGCGGACTCGTATTTCACAATATTCAAAAACGGTTACTTTTGGGGTCTAGGACAAAAAGTGAAATAAAAACTCGTCGAGCTTGTTAATTTAAAAATAAATTATAAAAAATTATAAATAGATTCCTCGTCCCCAAAATACAGATTTGGTTACAGAAAAAAGACCGGGTTTTGGCCTTGTAAATGGAAGGTTTAAGTCAATTTTTTAATATTTTGATTAAAACCTATTTTAAAGTTTATTGAGCAAAGTTGTTAAAAATAGCCCAAACGTTTTTGCGGCCTCATAAATTGATCCGCCCTAATATGCATTCTAATCAAAATAATAATTATTTTATAAAATAAGTCAAAATATGTCCACTTGGCAAGAATATAAAACACTATTACCGTACGAACGCCACCAAAGCCACCCCTAAAAAGCTGAATTTTGTCTCTCTCTGCAACCCGCTTATAATTTCTTTAAGCATTTTTTGCTATTGAAATAAAACAATCTTTTGCGCATTAATTTAACTATACCGGTTAAACATAAATGTTTTCAATACTTTATTCTGTATTCAGGGCTGGCGATTGCCACGTGTGAGAGACCTTTGCGCTTTGACTTCCCACGCTATAAGCATTGCCAAATCCACCCCATTTGGTAATATTCCAACCCGCCGAGGGTGGGCAACCGGCCGAAGATCAACGCCAACACCATCAACATAATACACACGTCAAAACTTCCAATTAGAGACCATCATTCGGCTACAGGATACCATTTCAAGGTTTTCCACTTGGTCGGCTTGCATTTCACTACAAAACACGCGCACTTTCAGAATTGTTGTTCAATCTTTGGAAGACGCTAGAGTAACCAACACTAAAAAGCAGCGCAACAGGGTGAATTTATTGATCCAAAACTTACTACTGGATAAATCCCCGAAATGTCAACGATATTTAATAGTATATTTTTATTGCGGTTCAAGTCAATTACGTGAAACATTACGCGACATTCAAATGGATTTTTGTGTTTTCCTTGAAAGCAATTTCAATAAAGTGCATGTGTAGCATTGATGCCAGACTTTGGAACTTATGTATGTATGTAGTCCGGCAATTTAACCAGATTTTCCATCTGGTTCATACATACATGTGTTTAATTTATGCACAGGTGGCCATTATTCCGATTATCATATGCATTGTATGTGACAAAAAATACATTTATTTAAAGAACTTTTACTGACTTTTGTGGGGCAATACACTTAATATATGACGCATTAATGAACGCTTCGTTGGGTTTTTGACTACTTTATCCAATCAAATGTATTTATGTGCAGAAATTGGTTTGAATCATAATACCTAAAATATTATTTATGAGTCGCTAGCTAATAATCATTTTTAAGTCCCCTGAATGCGTTTACGAAATAATTTAAATTAAAACATTCAAACTCCGCACCAAAAATTTCCAAATAAGTTCGTACAAATGCGCATATACTTCTATATATTTTTGATCAGCATGGAGACATTAAGAGCCAGGTAATCCAAATTTTACAAAAAGATGTACACTATCTTGCCCTAAGACAGGAAGACACGTACATATAAGGTTGGCTAAAGTATAATCAGAGTGACTAAAGAAGTCGATATACCCATGTCCGACTCTCTACATCTCAGGGATGGCAAGAGCTAGAGCAACCAACTTTCAGATTAGATATCTTATTATTCCATAAGAAGTTTATTTTACTTTTCTGATATCGGGGCTACATAAAATTGCTTCCATAGGGGTGCTTCAGGGGACCTCGAAAAAAAACAAAGGTTTTAGATGGATAATTCGTTTGTTTATAAATATAAATATTTCGGTGAAAAGAAGTATCAACTATTGGTCAAGTTTTTTCATCGGACTTGATTGTAAGTTTTTATAGTAATTTGTAATCGGATTTGAGAAATTTTAGCTCGCTTAAATCTAAAACTAAAAAATGCCGCTATGAGGCAAAATGCACCACGCATTTTTTGTTTCGCTGTATAACGTCCAGAGCACGCATAATCAGTCAACAATTTCAGAGTGTCCGGAAACACACTCAATTGTGTTTTAGCCCAAAAGTGTTCGGCTCAGACCAAGACCAATTTTTCGCATCCTTTTTAGTTGGGTTTTTCGCGGACTGCGATTTCCGGCCGTGCGATGTCTACTTACGACGTTCCCGGTATCGTGTCGTCAGCAATGTATGCAGCACTCACGCTATCCAACAACAAGTCGTCAAAGAGCCAGCTGAAGAAAATGTACATCCGGGTGAACTGACTTCTTCGGCGGATCAAGTTGGATGAATCGTTTGGACGCCGAATTAGATCATCCCCGCCGAACAGGACAGAAGCGGAAAAAGAGCCTTATTTTGAACGTACTCTTAATCCGAAAGCTCAACGAAGCACAGTGGTGCTAATAAAGTTCCTGGTGCCGCATAATTAATAACTTCAAAGTATGGCTGCCAACATTTGATGTAGTAATTTGTTTTTGTATTTTTTTTCAAATTTAATGGGGTTTTTCTCTTTAAATCAAAAATATTGTCAAGAACAAGTAAACTGTCAAAATATAAAACCATAATAAAATATAATAATAAAAAATTCAAAATTTAAAAAACCCCCGAACTTAAGTAATTTTCATTTAAAAAGTAAAAAATAATAAAAGAAACTTAATGTTAAAGTACTTAAGAATCTATTAATAATTCTAAAAAAATACGTCGCGTTGGGGGACACGCGAGGGCAGACGTTGTTGACGGTCTTACATGCAAATTTTTTGAAGTAATTCTATGAAAGTTTTTGAAGTATTTTCTTAATTTTTTTTTTAAGTTAATCTTTCTTGCTTAATTAGACTATTTGTATTTAAATTGTTAGGAGCGGTCCCCCAACGCGACGTATTTTTTTAGAATTATTAATAGATTCTTAAGTACTTTAACATTAAGTTTCTTTTATTATTTTTTACTTTTTAAATGAAAATTACTTAAGTTCGGGGGTTTTTTAAATTTTTAATTTAATTTTTTATTTCATACTTTTTATAGGTACGTTAGGTTAAGTTAGACTTTATTATATTAAAATATACTTACTATAATTTAGATTCTTGTTAAGGTATAGATTACATTTAAGGTCAATCTCGTTTGCTTTTTTTACGCATTCTCCCCACTTTCACTCCCCACAACTTTTAAACGGCTCAACCGATTTTCATCAAACATGTCTAGGAACACTCGCACATAAGTCACCTTTAATACAAAAAAAAACTAAATTGAAATCACTGCATGCGTTCGGGAGTTATGATGCCACAGACAGACAGACAGACAGACAGACAAATTTTAAGCCAATCGGACAAAGTTGATGTTTTTCTCCCCACTTTCACTCCCCACAACTTTTAAACGGCTCAACCGATTTTCATCAAACATGTCTAACAACACTCGGACATAAGTCACCTTTAATACAAAAAAAAACTAAATTGAAATCACTGCATGCGTTCGGGAGCTACGATGCCATAGACAGACAGACAAACAGACAGACAAACAGACAGACAAACAGACAGACAAACAGACAGACAAACAGACAGACAGACACGTCAAACTTATAACACCCCTTTTTTGCGTTAAATAAATGGTAAATGACAACGTTAGATAGGAAAATTCGAAAGAAAGATTTTTAGCAAAATATTCGGAACGAAGCGCAATGAAAAAGGTGAGTTAAGGTTAAGGTACAATGCCGAATTGATAGAGTTGTCACAAGGCGAGGACATTGTCGAATTTATAAAATCTCTGGGCTACGATGGATAGGACAATACACGCGCAGGAATTGATTCTCGAATGTGGCCCAGTAAAAGGGACGTCGAAGAAAAAAAGTTATCTATTGCATAAGAGATATTAGAATAATCGGTATAAGAAATTTAAAGGACTTTTCGCAAGATCGCGCCATTGCCAAAACTCATCTTGGGTTGGTTGTAGAGCTAAACGATGATGCCTAGAAAATTAAAGAATAAATCATTAGAACGCTCGTATAACACGAGTTTAAGTCACAGGATTTGCGCTGATTGGCTTGAGCGCCTGTATGTAGAAGTCAGGCTGCAAGAGCAAGTTGTTAGTAGTGTAGTGTTTCGTAAGTAAACCAGTAAGTATCCTAAGGGAATTCTTGCCCAAATGGAGCCGAGAAGCTACTGTAAACCTGTCGTGCCAATCCAGTTTGAGTGTCGTCTGGATCACTCCTTTTCTCGTAGCAGCTGTTTATTGGTGTGTCTGCCGGTGCCACAAAACGGTTTAGCCCCTATTAATTGTCTCGCATCACCGTTTCTTACCAGCTTGTCAGCAATTTCCCTTCCAGGAATGTTATGTCCTTGGATTTATCTAAGGAAAACGTTCCAGTCTCCTAGATGGTTTAGTTTGGCTCTGGTTTCTTCAACCAATTTTGAATTTATTTTTGAGCCAGCCACCGCGCTTACTCTCTGCAGAATCGCAAGTTCTCTATCCTTATACCTCCTACATAGGCTTGTCCACACACCTACCTATTGTCCATACTTCTACCTGAAATATGCTGGAGTATATACCTAGAGCTTCTGACAATGGCGTTCTTGCTCACGCGACTCCCACTGTTTTTCAAAGTTTGACAGCGTCTCTAGCGCTAATTATGGGCCCTTTGCCAATTCGTTCGGCTGACGTTACTTAGAATGAATGACATTACTTTCATATGAAGTTTTATTACTATATGGAGTGGTGCTACGTCTCTAAGAACCTCCAGTGCTTCAGTAGGACAATACTCTTCTCACGTGAATTGAGAATAATAAATACATGAGGCGGAGTCCAGTAGTTTTTGAAACTGTGTATAATAATTTTTTTCTAGAGTGAGTTCTTTAAAGGAGTTTAGAGTGAAATAATATAAGAGCGAAGCCCACTAGTTTCTTTTTTTAAAACTACTCGCGTGGCCCGAAGAGGTAGGAACCTAAAAACCAAAGTTACCTAAAATATGATCAGGTTGAATTGAGAAGTTGATATACCCATGTCCGTCTGTCCGTTTGAACGCTTAGATCTCAGAGATGGCAAGATATAGAGCAGCCAACTTTCAGATTAGATATCTTATTATTCCATAAGAGACAAGTTTATTTTACTTTTTTGATATCGGGGCTACATAAAATTGCTCCCATAGGGGTGTTTCAGAGGACCTCGAAAAAAACCAAAAGTTTTAGTTCCTTTTTTGAAACTACTCGCAGGGCCCGAAGAGGTAGGAACCCTACCATTATGATATTAAGCAAATTTTTTCATAGCATTTGGCTATCCATAAAACTAGCCAACATTTTATATTGGTTCACTTTTTGATCAAAGGTCCATATATTAATTAACTTTTAACGGTGAACAATAAATAGATATGTCTAAGTAAGAAATCCGTTAATACCTATAACACCATAACCTATAAGAACTCACTTACTTAGCAACATTTGGAAGGTCCTTAAACCAATAAGCACGAAAAATTCCATTGCGCAATTTTTTCCAAGTCTAGCCCTTTCTCATATATTTTTAATGTACTGATACTAGCTTTTTGAATCCTATGCATTTGTGAATGCAAAAGAAAAAGAGAAACAGCAATTTGTAACATATTTTAGTACCCGTTCTCACACATTGAGTTTATTCTGTTGAGTATAATCTCATTGTTTTTTGACTTTATATATAGCAATCAGCGGATGAAAGAGCCAATTGCTCTTAAAGAGATACCAGATCATATACTTCTGTACATATAAACAGGTCTTCGTGTTGTTGTCTAGCTAAAACAATTTTTATTTAATTTCCCACACTGTTGCATATATCACATGTGGCTTCAAATAATTTTTTTTTGTATTTGTTTACTAATTATGAATTAGCTCCAAATATTGAAATAAATGATGTGAAGTACATTAATTAATTTTTCAAACAAACTTTTAGAACTGTGACGTAGTGTGATGTAACATGTGACATTTAATAAAACTTTCAAAACGTTTAATGAATCGATGACTTAAGGCAACAGGCACACAAACCGCCGCAAATGTGGAAACCAAAAATCGCAATGCAAGTTCTTCTTTCCCAGTGGCGGAATTGCTACAATTCCGAACGCCTTAAAATGTTTATAAGATGTGAACGTAAGTACAGCGTTGAGAATGCATCAGGATTAGTTGTAACGATTAGCTTAGAGATTTATTTTGAACTCAATCACACATGTACAATATGCATGTGACAACCACCATCACAAACGATGATTTTTGCAATAGGATAATTTATTTTTTTTATAATATGCTGTGTGGCGTTTACAAATCATTGAAAAAACTAACAACGAGAACTGTTAAGACTTATGCTATCAATGCCAGGGCACTTGATTGCTTATTGTGCCCTTCTTATAGTACTTAGCAGTAGCAGACGCTGTCGTAGCCAAGGTTGGCGGCGCAGGTTCGTATGTGGGACCACCACCTTCTGCCTTAAGTACAGCTGCACATTTCCATTGTTTACCATAATTCATGCGCCAAATTCGTACGCAGCCATCGTCGCCAGTAGAAATAAGCATTGTGGCAAGCATGTTCCAACAAACGCGCCAAACGGGACAATTATGTTCGCTGAATTTTATAGTTTGCAGGTCAAGCTTTGAATTTCCGGTTGAATCTCTAAATAATAGTATAGATTATTACTGTTTTGTGTTATGTAAAGGCCTGAACTTACGTGCCACCACGTATGTTTACAATGTATAGGTCTTTGCTTGCCACTGCCAACATATGAAAGGTGCGTCCTGCATTGGGAGCGAAAGCCACGTCCGTCACTGGATCTGTTATATCGTTTACAGTCTCAATTTTAACACACTTGCGCGCATTTTCACTGTAGGCAAATATAAATACTTTTCCAGTTGGTGTAGCTGATTCGTCACTGCCAGCCTGCATGGTAAAGTCTTGTTGTAAAGGTTTCTTAAGAAATCAAGCTATGGAACTAACCGCAAGCAACTGTGGAACCATATAGGTCGATGTATTCCAAGAGAGGCAGCTAAGGGATAGCTTATTGGCAATTTCGTGTTGAACCGGCCATTGTGACAAATTCATAATGTCTGGTGCTTCATATATACGTATAATTCCATCGGCGGATGCAGTTGCAACAAGCAAACCAAGATATTTCGGCGCAAATTCTACATCTGTTACGCTTGTCCGAGAATCCACTAGCGTGGTACGTCGTACCCACCTTCGAGTTGGCGGTGCATTCGGTGCGTTAACTTTTTCGCCAATTACTTCCTCCCAAACAGAAGTAGTACGATCAAACGAGCATGTGGCCACAACTTGTCCAAACTCTGGGTGTGCCCATGACACTCGCCAAATTGAACCCGAGTGTCCCTTCCATGTGCTTGTGACGCTCCACTTGCCGTGTTCATCCTCATCCCAAATCTGTGAAAATAATTTCTAAGTGCAAACTAAAAACATTTGCATGCCGTGCGTTGTATATTTACTTTTACGGTTTGATCACTTGAACATGTCGCCATGCGGCGCCCATAATAATCAAAAACAACATCATGTATTACATCTTTGTGCTCAGCAATAATTGGCTCTACATCAAACATGTTTTGTGAATTCTCTTATGCAAATTATCTTAATATTAAAAAAACAAAACAAACATGCGACTTCTGTATTGAACTAACGCTGAAGCTTCCATTTCCCCTTTGCACAAATTCAGTTCACAGTGCTGCCAACGCGATAACTATTTGTCAAGACACTCTATAAAGTTGGCAGCAATTTGATTTTACACGTCTGGTAACATTTATATGCCAATAGCCAAGACATCTGGCAACTCCATCTGCTGCAATTTCTGCTATAAGAATTGAAAATAAAGTAAATCTTATTTAACAAGTATTATCAATTAATAAAAATTGCAGAAAGCAGAATCGTGTTTGATACCGCAGTGTCATTATCGAAATCATTAATTGAAAGTGGATCAGCTACGGTTTCTTTTTAAAATTGTTCCCCAAATATCAACCAATCCGGCGCTTGGTTTTGCTTATAATTTTAATTGCAGAAGTTACTTTACTCGAAAAAAACTGTTAATTGTAAAAATAGCAAATAATAAGAAACGTGCAAAACGCAATAAAATGGAGACAAGTAAGTCAATGACCGTTTGTCAATTAGACAACAAAAATAAATGACCGAATAGTTACATATGTATGCATGTTTTTTTTATTCGCTTCCATGCATACGTATTAAATTAAAAGCACCAAGTGTGGATTATTAACCCCCCAAGTTAAAGGGTTAAACATTAACTTGATTAGGTTTCTGAAATAAAGTAATGTTTTCAGTTCGTTTATGTATGATTTAAGTTGTTTGCATAAGCTATATTATCAACATCAGCATATTTTTCAATATGCTATAAAAGGCGCTCTCTGGTTCGCGCTCTTGTTCTCTCAGTACTGTTACTGACCTTGATTTCTATTGGACTCTACCCTGCAGGAATTCGGTGTCATTTAAGTGGCCTCAACTACTCTAAACGTTACTAGTTCTTATATGGTTCAAATAAGAACTGTTGTGGAATAGGAAAATGCGGTAAACGAGAGCGCGCTTCGCTCACGGCTTACGCTCTCAAATTTGTGTTCGCTCAATTGAGCGAGCTGCTCTCTCGTTTTTTGTATTATTTTAACGCAACAAGAACAAACAAGCATTCTTTAAGGGTGGGTTGTGGCTATTTGGTTAGTGTTATTTTTCTACGACAAATTTTGTGTATGCATAAAAACAACAAAGGAATAAAAGGCAAAAGAAGCTGCTGCAAAAATTAGGCGTCAGTACAAAGTGCAAGTCAGTGCGATCGGTTGTTCTAATATTGAAAAACAATTGTTTTATTAATTAAAATAAGTAACAATTTAAAAAGCAAATCAGTGCGGTAATAGAAAAACAATTATTTAAATATAATAAAAGAAAAGTTGCCAAAACACAAGGTGAGTTACATATTTGCTATTTATGTTTATGCAAACATACGGTGTGCCACAAAAGCCATAGTACATCAGGCGATTTTACACTTAAATGCGAATTCCTCCCAAATTGTTTACATTTTCCAAAAACTAATGATGAGGTTTTCTTAAATATATATTTTTAAACAATAAACAAAAAAAAACAACGTTTGCAGTTAATAATGCACATTTTGGTAGCGGAAAAAAAAAAACAAAAGTAAAGCAAAGCATATACAAAAAAGTCCCGTTACAAAAACCCAAACAAACCAGCTGCAACAACGTAAATTCGGTATACCGTCTAAGTGTACTATGACATTATATACACATATTTAAGAAAACCTCATCATTAGTTTTTGGAAAATTTAAACAATTTGGGAGGAATTCGCATTTAAGTGTAAAATCGCCTGCTGTACTATGACTTTTGTGGCGATACATTACATATAATTGCATTGCATGTGCATAAATAATGTTGTAAGTAATATTTTTAACAAAATTTTTTATCTGCAGTTAAATTCTGCTCACAGACGCATGTCAACTAAGGTAAGTAAAAATAGCAATAATTTGTTTTTTTATTGTTTAAATACACATAAATAAATATGAACGTATTTATACAAAAATTGTTTTTTGTGCTCTATAGAGACATTTCTTGCATCTATTAGTTGATGGCTATGAGGAATCAGGCCCGTCATTCCGTGCTTTGATATTTGTGTGAGATCTTGCACAAAGACGTTTTAATGGAGCTTTACATACATATGTATTTGGGGAAAACGTCTCTAAGCCATTTCGAAAACTTTTGTGGCATTATAAAAGGTAAGCATACTATACATTACGAAATTAAGAAAATAAATAATAATTAAAGCTCTCTTTACAGAAGAAATACAAATTCAGTCGGCAATATTAAATCTCTCGGACAACAGCTCCCCAGAACGGCAACTAATGAACAAAAACTACCTTATAGTATTTTTAAGTAATAATAATTTTCTTATTTTAAGTTGTATTATAAATTATATGTTATGTAATATTTTGTTTGATTATATAATTGTATTAATTTTGTAATTTAATTAATTTATATTTTTAATTTGTATTTAAAATTAATTGTATTCAATATTTTAAGTAATATTGTATGTTTATATGTTAAGATAATTTTTAATGTTTTTAATTTAAATTGTTATTATTTTTGTTTAGTAATTAATTTTATTTATGTCACTTGAATAATAATAATAATAATGTTCAAATTGTAAATTTAAAGTAGTTTCATTTTTGGGCAATATATTCCAGTCTGGAACAAAAATTACTAGTAAAATTAAAGACCATATATAGCAACCTACAACTAAATGCAAAGAACTATTAATTTTCTATATCAAATGGACTAGTTTTGAATTCGTTAGAAGCGACTTGTTACATTCTAATAAGGAGCTACTAGTTTTGTTCAATATGCGCCGGACCAGTTTGAAACCAGTTGAACATCATACCCGAAAATTCTGGTTGCCTGCAATGACAGCCCCATGTTAAACATACTAGAATTTTCAGAGCAAACATACTAGGTTTCGGACAAACAGTTGCACAACGGGGCGGTTCAAAACCAGTTTGCGACTGTAATGTTTTCCTGCAGGGTACATATCGCGCCATGTGTAGGTGTGTAACGTTACTGAAATGAGTGTGTGTGTGTGTGGGTGTATGCATGCTTGTACGACGCCACGAAACTTTGTAAGCCCTATAAAAACGCATAAAAAAGGTTTAAATATATAAAAATGTTCAAATATACCTTTAATGTTTGGCATATATATATATGTATATATGTAAATACATATGAATGTAGTTTTATGGGCTGCATACAGATGGTGCACTAGCTGTATAAGAATATGCAAACTAAGTTTATTTGGGGCTAATCCTACCACAATACTCTATGATGCATTAAATATGTAACTTGTTTCTTGATCATTTACCGTATATACTACAACTTAAAAAAATGTGATGCAGTCGAAGCGGTGCGCCGAAAGTGGAATGCCCTATATCTTTTTTCTCGAAAAAAATATTTCTTGCTAATTCCTTCGAAGAACTATCCATTTGGATTTTATTGTTTTTCGCATCAAAACAATAAGTGATCTTACCAAAATTGATGGCTATGTAACTTTTTAATATTTAAAATGAATTAATTATCGGCAAGGATGTGTAAAATTATTATTTGTATGTATTTGTGCAACTAAAAAGCTCAAAATTCTGCTAGGGGGACGGGGTAATATGTTGAGGAACTATGCGCACCAGCTGGTAAAGTTTATCTCTAGTTCTTATAGTCCCCTAAATTTAAGTGTTCATACAAGCAGACAGACGGACATTGTTCAACCACTATCCAAAACTTGGGATCTGCCAGGCTTCCTTCTGTCCCTTACAAACGATAGCTACAGGTTAGAATGAACGTATCTTTATCACTTATTGGATATTTATTACTAAATCGTCTAGGCACGGGTCAGCTTAAAAGTTTCACCAATTTTAGGTATCATTCATAAAAGTATTATTCATAGCCTGTTGTCGTCGCTTTTATTGCGTACGTACAACTAAATATATTTTAAAATCGAACGATGTTGTTATCAGATTGTTTCTCTACAAGCTATAATTTCTTTCATGACTTTTAAAAAACCTCTGCTGAAGTTAAAGTGTTCGACGTCTCGCCGTTGACAACAAAGCGACGCGACGCTGTCGCGTGTTGTGCCTATGGCAAGCAAGTACATTTTTTTTATTATTGTAGTTTAATTCTGAATACAATCCAGTCTATAAAAATCTAATGAACTTTTCTCAAATTACTTTAATCTAAGCTGACTGACGTTTAACTTAAACGCAATTGAATCTATGTATTTGTCGTGATTTAAAGGGCTGCATCTAGTCTAGTCTAGTGCCTTGCTTACGTTAATACCAGCACGACCTTGTATAGAATATTTTGTTTTAAAAGATTAAACTGAATATGTGAGAAATCCTTGACATTGAAAACGGGCATAAAAAATGAAAACAAAGATAATTTGTCAGCAACAGCTGATTGGTTCAGTGCTTCAACGAATTCCCTCTGTTATCGAAAATGCGCTTGCCGGTAGATGTATGTACATATGTATGTAAGTATATAAGTTAAAGTATACATACATATGTATGCTCCCTTCAACAAACGAACACAAAAATAAATGTAAATAAATAATTCACTTTTGTGTTTTTGTGTCTCGTCAGCATCATTCCGCCAAGCGGCAGTTGTGTGTGTGTGTGACTGCCTCGACCTATGAAACCTCTAGTGATTACCATACAAGCACAACAACCTGTGCACGCACACGATCCGTATATTTAGGTGAGCATAAGTGCTAGTTGATAGTGACGCCGGCCGCGACGCTGACTTTGGCACTGGCGAATTGCTAAGCAGTCTCGTCGTCGTCCAGTTGGATAGAGAGCTGAGCTGCACGGCACTTATCGGCAGTGTTTAGAGGAATCAAAGGTAGCCCCACTTTCAGTCACATTCAAAACGTTGGTCAATACAGTAGCACTCGTGCGGAACTTGGTTAGATTGGTTATTTGGCGCGATAGTTAATCATAAGTGGTAACAAAAGTGTTCCGAACTGTAAAAGTATATTTTTAAATATTGTTAACTTGCACATATGCATATAATGTAAAAAAAAAAACTTGGCCTGAGGATCTTTTCGCCACAAAGAATTAACTACGTGTACATAAAAAAAATACAGGCTACTAAGTTATAATGATGAGTTCAACAGATAAATATAAATAGAGTATTACATTATAATAGATCAAATTCTTATTGGATCGAGTCGCACTAGTTTCACAAGTAGCCTGACACACTTGTGGATGGATCAGTGTTTGTATTGTATATTGTAAAACCAAAATCATTGACCTCTCCTCAATTTAAATTCCCTTACATATGCATACTAATGAACACATGTGTATATGTATGTAGCTGTGTATGTGTGTATAATAAGTGGCTGTCAGCTTTGGCTTTTGCTTTTTTCTTTTAAAATTTTAATCGTTTTTTTTTTACCGCGATTGTTGTATTGCTTACAAACTCGTTTTTGCATAATTCGCATATTAATTATGTTTCGTTTTGACACTAATTTAACAGACGAGTTTATGCAGACCTCAAAATTAATTTTTTACTTAAGTAAATTAATACAAGTTTTACATATACAAAATTGTATTGATTGTCCTTTTGGGTGCCCATTTTTGAACATCTCCCGATATCCATAATGCCACCGCCTAAAAGTTTCCCTTTTATGTGCATATAGCGCCTGTAAAATTTAAAGACGCAAAAAAAAGAATAATGTTCATATGAATGAATAAATAACGACTCAACCGTAAGTTTGATAAAAATATGTTTCAAATATAATCATCAATGGGTAATTCAACTATCTCAAGTCGACTAAAAAATTAATTTGTTTAGATAGATATGCGTCTTTCTGAATCATAATTTGTTTGATTGTAAATACATTTTTTAAATTTATGTAAAGCAATACAGTCAAAAACGGAAAAGTGCAAATTTTGACCTTTGAACTATTTTTGCGTCCATTAAATACTTTCGGATCGTCTTTGAAGGAAACTTTTTAGGCGGTGGCATTACTGATATCGTCGGTTTGAATATTTGCCATACTAACGGCGGCCAACTTTCTAAACCTTTCTTTCTTTGTCCTTTCTAAATTTAAACATATAGTTTTTGGTTCAAGTTAATAACTTAAATGCATCAATTGATTTTTAGCATATTTTTTATTTGGACATAAAAACTATTTTGCCGATGTACATTGCACTATTAGGCACTCTGGCTTTATTCGCGTTTTTATTGTCCTTGCTCTTTGGGCGAGGCCCGACCAGGAAAGCAACCGCAAGAATCCAAGAAAACAGTAACGCTGCAATCGAATCCGAATCCAACATTGACAATAAGAACAACATCTTCTATAGTAAGCAATTATATGAGCTACAAAATCCTGCTTAAACAAATCATAACTTTGAAAGAGTAGTATTTTATTGTTTATTTTTAACCTATTAGACTTGCTTTAAAATATTTAAAAAAAACGTATGCTGCCCTTTTTATTTCAGACAACTCCAGAGTTATTGCGGTACCACCAACAGTACCAACATCGGGAACATCAGTTCCACTATCAAAGGCTACCAGTGAGAAGCAGTTGTCGAAAGGGTGCATTAAAAAAGTAAAGTTCTCTAACGAGTGCTTAACATCTGAGATTGAGGCATCGTGCGACAAGATCAAGGATTTTCCCTTGCCCGATTTTACCAACGATAACATTAATATTAATCACAATAATAACCATATTGGTAACAACAAGAACAATAACAATATGAGCACAGCGAAACCCATAGATGGAGAAGCTGCGGCTACGCTGCCAGAATCAAACGATCGTCCTAGTTTTTTGGTATATTTAAATACAATTTAAAATTCGTAAGCAATACAGCAAGTTGCCTATTTACAATTATGCAGGTTGGCGATGAAATTGAGGATAAAGCTGCCATAGAAGCTGGTGAGGCCAATGATGAATTTCCGCAAAAGATGCAAAACGACATGCGCCAGAGCAATGATATATCGGAGCGCCGCAAGCGACTAAGGTAAGTGCATCAAAAAAAATCATCAAATTAAATCACATATTTACTCTTATACGAATGTAGCAACAAAACAAAATAGGAAGATAAAAAAAAAAAATTTTTAAAACAGGTGACTGTGTAATCCATCGCCAAAACAATGAAAAAGCCGCAATCGCATGAGTTTCACAGAGAGAGATGGCGAGATACTTAAACTAAACTTTTTGTGAGAGAACCGGTATTTTAACAGAAAAGAGCGTAAGAGAACGCGCGGGCATTCTTTAGATGTTACACTCACCTATTCGGCAATCCCATTCATAAATAGGATCAATACACTGAACAACTCTGTGTCGTTCGTCATAAACAACACCAGAAGAGAGTATCTATATCTACTTTTAATTAGACACTGGGATGTGCTGTTAACGTTGAATCTTTAAACGGCAACCGAAGCGTATGAGCAACGCCTTGGCCCAAAGCGCTAACTATAGACAGTAATTTTTTCAGTTTTCAAGCAGTTGTCGTATCTCGCGGTTGCTGCCACTTCTCGTTGTCTTTTTGGCTTTAATAGTTTCTCGCATTTTTAGCTTGATTATTCATGCAACGGTGGCATTGATTTTTTTATTATTATTGTTGAGTTTTTTCTTACATGTATCGGTTATTGGTGAAAGTGATGGGAAACCCCCGTAAATTGTTTTATTATTAAATATTAATTGTGCTTTAATCAACACACATTTGCTTACGCTTAAGCGTTAAGTTTATTTGATTGACTGTGAATGCTTTTGGCTTTGATTGGGATAGCCATAATGTTGAAACGTCGCGCCAGCAAACGTTTTGTACTTGTTGAATCTGGCGATGAAGGTCAACAAGGAGCATCTACAGCAGCAGTACCAGCAAATAATCATGAGAATGCCAAAGCATATCTACCACAATTTGTAGACGTTGAACATATAAACCAAACTCAAGAGAATAGCAGCTCCAATATCAACGTATCACCAATTTCCCTACTCACGGTTCCAGGCAGCACCGGCACACTAAAGTAAATTTAACCCCCAGTTTAACGTATATCCACAATTAGTTATTCAAAACGCGCTTCCATTTGCAATGTATTTTGGCTGTTGACTTTGTACTATTAACACTCGTCTAATTTTGATAAACGTAAACAAAGCAGAATTATTCAGCTAATGCTACAACTGAGCAAACCAGTTTTGCAAAAAGTTGTTGAATCGGCTGATATCGATCGTCACTCGCTCTAACATTGACCCACTATAGACTCTTATACAATAGTGGGGCCCCAAAATGTGTGAGACGATATACACTGTAAACAAAATATGAGGCATAGTATATAACAAGATCCAACAGACCGTAAGCTTGGGGGTATTTGATTTAAAAGTAAAAAAGACTTTTTTTTTTATAAAAATAAAAGCTACAGTTAGAGAGTTAAAGATCTTTTGAAGCTCTTAGTATTCAATTTGAACTTATTATTTACATTTGCAGCTCTTAACTTAAAATTTTAGATGCAATATTTAATTTGACTATTTTATTTTTAGACCGAGCATGTCTCGAGGCACTGGATTGGGCCAAGATCGCTACCAGGACCGCGACTTTCACATAGCCACAACCGAAGAATTTGTAAAACGATTTAGTGGCACTCGCGTTATTAATCGTGTCCTGATCGCTAACAATGGCATTGCAGCGGTCAAATGTATGCGCTCTATACGACGCTGGTCCTATGAAATGTTTAAAAACGAACGTGCCGTGAGATTCGTGGTCATGGTAACCCCTGAGGACTTAAAAGCCAATGCCGAGTACATCAAGATGGCCGACCACTACGTTCCTGTACCTGGTGGTTCCAACAACAACAACTACGCCAATGTTGAACTTATTGTAGATATTGCACTTCGCACTCAAGTGCAGGTAAGCAACTTATTAACTGGAATTGAAGCCCAGCCCAACCCCTACAATTCGCTTAGAACGTCGTACGATTTTTGTTTGCATATGTCGTAACTTCTCCAACACACAATAATTAATAATCTTTCGGTGCGAAGTATTTTTAACACTATAATAATATGATCAGCTATGTCTAATAGCACTTATACTTGAAGACGTGGGGTTCAAAGTTTTTAGTAACTAATATTGGCTTTTGACGTTTCAGTTATAAAATCTGGGAACGGACTGCATCTTGTTAGTAAAAAACAATTCCAATGATGTCATTGCATGTTTCAAGCACAATCTATTTAGTATTTACATATTAACTATAAGTTTATTATTTCTTTTGTTAATTATAGGCTGTTTGGGCTGGTTGGGGTCACGCCTCGGAAAATCCTAAATTGCCGGAATTGCTGCATAAAGAAGGCTTAGTTTTCCTTGGACCACCGGAACGTGCCATGTGGGCGCTCGGCGATAAGGTAGCTTCCTCTATAGTTGCGCAAACTGCAGACATACCAACTTTGCCTTGGTCTGGATCTGATTTAAAAGCGCAATATAGTGGAAAGAAAATCAAGATTTCAAGTGAGCTTTTTGCGCGCGGTTGCGTAACCAATGTGGAGCAAGGACTAGCTGCAGTCAATAAAATTGGTGAGTAAAATAAAAAAATTATAGTTTTCCAAAACCCGCGATGAAACAGTACACAAAATTGAATAACTTGGAAAGAATATGTTTTTGGGAGACGGACTAGACATCTTTATAAGCAATGTGGTTGTAATTTATGAAATTCTCCCTTTTAAAAGTTATTTTTTTACCTAAATAAAAAAACAAAGTATTATAGTATTTTCAAATACAAAATAAACAATAAATATAAAACATAAAACATCTCGATTTATTAATTTAAAATAATAATCAAAAGTATATGTATCAAAAGCCAATATTAAATAGCTCGATACTTTTGCAGATAGTACGAGGACATTTTGATAAATCAGTTACTTTTTGAACTGTATCCAACAAACGTTTTGTTTTTTAAAAAACCGTGTAGATAGATAAATTAAGTCCAATGATTCTCCATTTTTATACCCTGTACCTATAAATGTACTAGAATTGTACAATGTAGTAGCTAGAGAATCAAAACTTTACCATCTAATGCCCATATTTCCTCAGAAGATGAAGTTTCTTCAATTATGTCAATATCTTCTTACATTTTAGCTATACCGTTTAATATTTTTATCTGAAAGTTAACATAGCTATGTCTCATAATTGCATGCAAATTCAATAAAAGTTATAGTCAAATACATACTAACTACACCTCGCTTATCGATACCCTGCATTATATTTAACAATTTTGACCATCGGTAGCTTAGTGGTAGTGTACTCGTTTTACAACCCTATTAATTCGAGTCTGGATTCGGCTATAAGCTGTAGGTCCCTGTTCTCTTCAAACAGCTATTAATAGAGATCTACATTCTCCTAGGGGCGAATGGAAAAATAGTCAGTCAGGAAAATTATTACACGACATTTGCTGCCAGCACTTCGGTAATATTGAGCTTGCTTTGTAAACTTTCTTAATATTTATTTAAAAAAAAATTTAATACAGTCGAGGCGGTTCCCGGTGTTAAGCATTTGTGGTATAAAGGACTTGGGAGTCTGTCACGCCTCCTTCTGTCCGTTACATACATTGCACAAATCTAGTATACCCTTTGTACTTTTAAGTACGGAGTATAAATAACAAATAAACACGCATTTATGGTAAAAAATTGATTCAAATTTATGATTTTGATAAGTAGCAATGAACATCCAAATTTTATTTTTTTCCTCCGAAATGCTACTTGATAGAAGCAGTATTGCACACCAAGTTATTACGCTGACATGCAATTTAGTTTAATGAAAATTAAGACACATTTTTATTAGTTATTTTCATATATTTTTACAGGCTTCCCGGTAATGATCAAAGCCTCCGAAGGTGGCGGTGGTAAGGGAATTCGTCGCGTGGATACCGCTGAAGAATTTCCGGCTCTCTTTCGTCAAGTTCAAGCAGAAGTTCCTGGGTCGCCAATTTTTGTTATGAAACTAGCAAGAGGAGCACGTCATTTAGAGGTTCAACTGCTGGCAGATCAGTATGGCAATGCCATTAGCTTGTTCGGGCGCGATTGCTCCATACAGCGTCGACATCAAAAAATTATTGAGGAAGCACCGGCGATTGTGGCTCAACCAGAGGTGTTTGAAGACATGGAAAAAGCTGCTGTGCGTTTGGCAAAAATGGTCGGCTATGTTAGCGCTGGTACCGTCGAATATCTTTATGACCCAGAAGGTAAATACTTCTTTCTCGAGTTAAATCCACGTTTGCAGGTGGAGCATCCATGCACGGAAATGGTGGCCGATGTTAATTTACCGGCCTGCCAACTGCAAATAGGCATGGGCATTCCACTTTACCGCCTAAAGGATATACGCCTGCTATATGGCGAGTCCCCTTGGGGATCTTCGATTATTGACTTTGAGAATCCAGTCAACAAACCGCGTCCATCAGGCCATGTAATTGCCGCTCGTATTACATCAGAAAACCCGGACGAAGGCTTTAAACCCAGCTCAGGAACTGTGCAAGAGCTCAACTTCCGTTCAAGCAAAAACGTATGGGGCTACTTTAGTGTTGCTGCGTCTGGTGGATTGCACGAGTTTGCTGATTCGCAGTTCGGTCATTGCTTTTCTTGGGGTGAAAATCGTCAGCAAGCGCGCGAAAATCTTGTAATTGCCTTAAAGGAACTGTCCATTCGTGGTGATTTTCGCACAACTGTGGAGTACTTGATTACGCTGCTAGAAACAAATCGCTTTCTTGATAACAGCATTGATACCGCTTGGCTTGATGCATTAATTGCAGAGCGGATGCAATCTGAGAAACCTGATATACTTCTGGGCGTCATGTGTGGCTCTCTACACATAGCCGACCGCCATATAACTGAGTCGTTCTCAAGCTTCCAAACTTCACTGGAAAAGGGCCAGATACAAGCTGCCAACACGTTAACTAACGTGCTAGATGTCGAACTTATTAACGATGGCCTTCGATACAAGGTACAAGCAGCCAAGAGCGGTCCTAACTCCTACTTTCTGTTAATGAACAACTCATTCAAAGAGATCGAAGTACACCGCTTGTCTGATGGTGGTCTTTTGATTTCGTTTGAGGGTGCTTCGTACACGACTTACATGAAAGAGGAGGTCGATCGTTATCGCATTGTTATTGGAAATCAAACATGTGTTTTTGAAAAAGAAAACGATCCGTCTCTGTTGCGTAGTCCCTCCGCGGGCAAGCTTATCAACATGGTAGTCGAAGATGGCGCACACGTAACAAAAGGTCAGGCTTACGCAGAAATCGAAGTAATGAAAATGGTCATGACTCTGACATCCCAAGAGGCTGGCACAGTTACTTTTGTGCGTCGTCCGGGCGCCGTTCTTGACGCCGGTTCACTTTTAGGACACCTTGAATTGGACGACCCTTCGCTGGTAACGAAAGCACAACCATCTAAGGCTCAATTCCTACAATCAGAGAATTCGCCTGTTCCCGAGAAACTGAATCGTGTTCACAACACTTACAAGTTGATACTTGAAAACACTTTGGCTGGCTATTGCTTACCAGAGCCTTTTAATGCGCAGCGTCTTCGTGATATCATTGAAAAGTTTATGCAAAGCTTACGTGATCCCTCGCTGCCCCTGCTGGAACTTCAGGAGGTCATTGCTTCGATTTCCGGGCGTATACCTATTTCGGTGGAAAAAAAAATACGGAAACTAATGACTCTGTATGAGCGCAATATCACCAGTGTGCTTGCTCAGTTTCCTTCTCAGCAAATTGCCAGTGTGATTGACAGTCATGCGGCCACTCTGCAAAAACGAGCCGACCGCGATGTCTTCTTTCTTACCACCCAGAGTATTGTGCAATTAGTGCAACGTTATCGCAATGGAATTCGAGGGCGCATGAAGACCGCCGTACACGAGCTGTTGCGTCAATACTATGACGTCGAGTCTCAGTTCCAACACGGTCACTATGACAAGTGTGTTGGCTTAGTGCGCGAGAGAAATAAAGATGACATGCAAACGGTGGTCAACACCATCTTCTCGCATTCCCAGGTAGCGAAGAAGAACTTATTGGTTACTCTGCTTATTGATCATCTTTGGGCTAATGAGCCCGGCCTTACTGATGAACTAGCGAACACACTTAGCGAGTTAACATCGCTTAACCGGGCTGAACACTCGCGGGTTGCTCTTAGATCCAGGCAAGTGTTGATTGCTGCCCACCAACCAGCATATGAGCTGCGCCACAATCAAATGGAATCGATCTTTCTATCGGCAGTAGACATGTACGGCCATGATTTCCATCCGGAGAATCTACAACGACTTATTTTATCGGAAACATCTATATTCGACATACTGCATGATTTCTTCTACCATTCGAATCGTGCTGTTTGCAATGCAGCTCTGGAGGTGTATGTAAGACGTGCATACACATCCTATGAGCTTACCTGTTTGCAGCACTTAGAACTGTCAGGAGGCTTGCCACTTGTGCACTTTCAATTTTTGCTACCTACCGCCCATCCCAATAGACTATTCTCGCGCATGTCCTCACCCGAAGGTCTCGATCAAGTGGCAACGGAGAGCTTAGGCTCATCATTTGTGCGTACCGGTGCCATTGCGGCATTTGACTCGTTTGAGCATTTTGAAATGTATTCCGATGAGATTCTAGATCTGCTTGAGGACTTTGTCTCCCCGGCGATGGTCAGCGCCAAGGTTTTAGAAGCGGTGGAGGCAGTTGATTCTATTTCGGACAGTCGTCACAGCACATCGATCAATGTATCCTTATCCGATCCGGTTACACGCGCAAATGCCGCTGAGGAGGCCAAGTCCACCGAACCTATACATATTGTGAGTGTTGCTGTAAGAGAAACTGGTGAAATGGATGACTTGCAAATGGCACAAATCTTTGGCAACTACTGCAAGGAGCATAACGAAGAGCTTTTTCAGCGCCGTATACGTAGAATTACATTTGCTGCACTAAAAAAGCGACAATTTCCGAAATTCTTTACCTACCGAGCCCGCGACAAATTCGAAGAGGATAGAATATATCGTCATTTAGAACCTGCGTCCGCATTCCACTTAGAGCTTAACCGAATGAAAACGTATGATTTGGAGGCGTTGCCAACAGCAAATCAAAAAATGCATTTATATTTGGGCAAAGCGAAGGTTTCAAAGGGTCAAGAGGTCACAGATTTCCGGTTCTTTATTCGCTCTATCATTCGTCACTCAGATTTGATTACAAAAGAGGCTTCATTTGAGTATTTGCAAAACGAGGGTGAGCGCGTTTTGCTAGAGGCAATGGATGAACTTGAGGTAGCCTTCTCTCATCCGCATGCTAAGCGGACCGATTGTAACCACATTTTCCTAAACTTTGTACCGACTGTCATTATGGATCCGGCTAAGATAGAAGAATCCGTTACTAAAATGATTATGCGTTATGGCCCAAGGTTATGGAAACTGCGCGTTCTGCAGGCGGAATTGAAGATGGTCATCCGACAATCACCGCAATCGCCTACCCAAGCAGTGCGTCTTTGCATTGCCAACGATTCAGGCTATTTTCTTGACATTTCCATGTACACTGAGCAAACCGATGCCGAAACAGGAATTGTAGGTATAAACTCAATATACTATTAGTTCACTACTTAATACAAATCATTTCTTAGATCAAGTTTAAAGCTTATGGCGAAAAACAAGGCTCATTGCATGGACATCCCATATCGACACCCTACATGACTAAAGACTTTTTGCAGCAAAAGCGTTTCCAGGCTCAATCTAGTGGCACAACTTATGTGTACGATGTGCCGGACATGTTCCGTCAAATGACTGAGCGACATTGGAAAGAATTTTCAAAGGCTAGACCTACAGTTGACATACGAATTCCTGACAAAATCCTTGTCGAATGTGTGGAGCTTGTATTGGATGGTGATAATCTAGTTGAGATGCAACGTTTGCCCGGCGAGAATAACGTAAGCAATAGATTCCTTTGATATTTTTTAAGATTAGCGCTAACCTATTTAATTTACAGTGCGGAATGGTAGCGTGGCGGATAGTGCTTGCAACGCCAGAGTATCCTGCTGGACGCGAAATTATTGTCATTGCTAATGATTTGACTTACCTCATTGGCTCTTTTGGCATTAAGGAAGACGTCTTATTTGCAAAAGCTTCTCAACTGGCTCGCCAACGCAAAGTTCCTAGAGCAAGTACCATCCCACTGACATAAACTTGCATAATCTTACTATTATATATTCCAACAGATATATATTTCCGTAAACAGTGGAGCGCGAATTGGTTTGGCGGAGGAGGTCAAGGCCATGTTCAAAATAGCATGGGAAGATCCTGAAGAACCCGATAAGGGCTTCAAATATCTTTACTTGTCCACTGAAGACTATGCCAAGGTGGCTAATTTAAATTCTGTGCGTGCCATACTTATAGAAGATGAGGGTGAGCAGCGCTACAAAATAACCGACATTATTGGGAAGGACGACGGTTTAGGCGTTGAAAACCTTAGATATGCGGGTCTCATAGCTGGCGAAACGTCCCAAGCGTACGAAGAAATTGTAACTATTGCAATGGTGACATGCCGCACTATTGGTATTGGCTCGTACGTTGTACGTTTGGGTCAACGTGTTATACAGATTGACAACTCACACATTATACTTACTGGTTATGCTGCTTTAAACAAGCTGCTGGGTCGGAAAGTGTACGCATCAAATAACCAACTAGGCGGTGTTCAAATCATGTACAACAATGGTGTTACTCATAAGACTGAAGGTAAGCTTTTTTTGCCTTACTAGTCCAACTTAATTAAAACGTAATATTTTCTGGGTTAGCTATCGATCTTGATGGTGTGTACACCGTTCTTGAGTGGCTTTCATACATTCCCGCATATATCGGCTGTGATCTGCCCATTGTATTACCAAATGATCGCATTGATCGGCCAATAGATTTTATGCCTACAAAATCTCCCTATGACCCACGCTGGATGCTTGGTGGACGTGTCAATCCCGTCAACGCTAATGACTGGGAGAATGGTTTCTTTGATCGTGACTCGTGGAGTGAAATTATGGCGCCATGGGCAAAAACCGTGGTGACCGGCCGTGCACGTCTAGGTGGAGTACCTGTAGGTGTAATAGCAGTGGAAACTCGTACTGTTGAAGTAGAAATGCCTGCAGACCCAGCCAATTTGGATTCTGAAGCGAAGACCCTCCAACAGGCAGGTCAAGTTTGGTACCCTGACTCCTCATATAAGACAGCTCAGGCTATCAAGGACTTTGGTCGGGAGGAACTTCCACTAATCGTGTTTGCCAATTGGCGCGGTTTTTCTGGTGGCATGAAAGACATGTACGAACAAATTGTGAAGTTCGGCGCGTACATAGTCGATGGCTTACGAGAGTACAAAAAACCAGTGCTTATTTATCTGCCACCCAACGCAGAATTACGTGGTGGCGCATGGGCTGTGCTTGATTCGCTTATAAATCCTAGGTACATGGAGACGTATGCAGATCCCGAAGCTCGCGGTGGAGTGTTGGAGCCGGAAGGCATTGTTGAAATTAAGTATAAGGAAAAAGACCTTGTAAAAACCATTCACCGTTTGGATGCAACTACTATTGCGGTAAGTCATTTTATTTGGTAATCGCAATCAATTAGACTTTAAAATTAATATTCCACATTTATACAAACAGCTCAAAACCGAACACGATGGGTTGATTGCAGCTGGTGACAAAGCAAAAGCGGCACAAGTGGAGGAAAAATTAAAAGCACGAATCGCAATATTGATGCATGTATATCACACTGTGGCAGTACACTTTGCCGATTTGCACGATACTCCTGAACGCATGCTGGAAAAAGAATGCATAAGTGAGATTATTCCATGGCGCGAGTCCCGTCGCTGGCTCTACTGGCGCCTTCGACGACTTTTACTTGAAGACGCCTATATCAAAAAGATATTAAAGGCGCAAGACAATTTGTCCGTGGGCCAAGCAAAACAAATGCTTCGTCGTTGGCTAGTTGAGGATAAGGGAGCGACAGAGGTGATACTTTGGAAATTATAAAATAATATTGATTAACCCAATGAGTTCCAATATTTTTGCAGGCTTACATCTGGGACAAAAATGAGGAAATGGTTAATTGGTACCAAGAGCAAACAAATGCCGAATCTATAGTCTCGAAAAATATTAATTCAGTGAAGCGAGATGCTATTATTTCAACAATCTCTAAAATGCTTGAGGTGAATTTAAGGATTATCATACACCTTTTGTAGCATATGTATTCATACAATTTTTATTTTAATAGGACTGCCCCGATGTTGCGCTGGACGCTGTCGTTGGTCTTTGCCAAGGGCTAACTCCAGTCAATCGCGGTGTCGTTGTTCGCACATTGGCCCAAATGCAGCTTAATGAGGAGTCTTCTTCAAATAGTCAAGGATGATTTTATACTAGCTTTTAAGTAATAACTTCGATCATTGATAGTGCTCGACGCAAGTAGATTTTTGTCTGTGTAAGAAGATCATGAAGAAAAGTTTTTATTATTGCTTGTGCACCTCTACATTGCTAAATTCTACGATAAAACTGTTTGTAAATTACCTAGGATATTTTGCATTTTTAGTTGAATTTTTTAAATAAATATATTTTTAGTTTTAATAGTTATGTATTATAAGTTATGTGGTTTGAAAGAAGAAAGTTGCGACATCGGATTTTTAGGCATGGCGCACCTATTGAAAAATATACAGTTAAGTGTACATTTTACATTGACATTTGTTATATAATGTTAAAAAAATATTAAATTTACAATATATATACTTTCCATTAGTTTTATAAGAATAAGATAAGTAAAAGGAGAGTTTTGTGAAATTTACGTATAATGAAAATGCAAATAAAAAAATATTTTGAGGCAGCTATAGCATTTGTAACATTCCTAGAGGACTACCCTTTAGCTAAAATATATTGTGGTGCCTTTGTAACTCTTAACAAGCATTTGGGTATACAAAAACCACAAGACTAATTACGTAAATTCATTTATTTCTTAAAACCAAAATGAAGCATCGCATTTGAGATAAAAACATAACATCATGACAAAGTGCAGTTTTAATAGATTTTGGTGTTTCATAAAAACAATGAGAGCTTCTTAAAATGTTTTTTACAATCGAAAAGTACCATTCAATAATTTAATTGATATGATCGAGGGTATGAGTCATCCAATCTGGCTCGGCGACGCTTATCTTTTCAATAATGGAATTCACTTGATAGCATAGTGATTGTATTTGACGATCCCATTGTGGCAGTAGTTCCCGATTTTCAAAGTGCACAATGCCCGAAATTTGATCTATGTGTCCGTTCATGCGTCCTTCTGTTATCATTTGTGAAGCAATCTTTTCTGCTTTTGCTGCAGGTATGTCAAGCAAGGCACCTAGTTCTTCAAATGTTATATTATTGTACAATTTACTAGCCGACAATAAGTTATGTTCGAAAACAGCTCGGTCTAGTATGGAAGAACCATCAGGTGTTGCAGCTTTTTGATGGTCCTGTAAGAGTGCTTCGAATTCTTGCAACTCTGAACGTCGAATAATTCTTTCCAAGTACATATTCTCGAGGATACCGTAGGCTGGTAAGTGCTGGCAGCGCTCATCTTTAAAAAGTGTAGCTAGCATACGGGAACGTTGCTGCCCAGCCGAAGCCAACACAGTGCAGATTAAAGCCTTTTTTAACGCTGTCATCCGCTCACCCTGATCGACAATTTTGCGGTAAGACAGTTCGTTGTAACGTTGTGCAGCCTCAATAAACTTGCACCGGTAGTCAAGCACACGAGCGTAGCAAACTTTATAGAGCACCTAAAAAGTTGTTTAGTAGAGTAGGCATTTGATATAAAATGTATTTTAGCTACGCACCTGCAACTCCTCTGAGTTTGTTTCAGCTTGTAGCAAGGATGCACGATTGATAAACATTTCAGCTTGAACAGAATCGTTGTCTTCCAGATACAGCCGAGCTATTTTCAAATATGTTCCCAATTTGCACTCAACAGAATATTGTTTTTGACCTGTTTCCAAAGGAATCCCAACCAAAACAGTAGCCGCCTCGCGCCACAGCTGATTACGTTCATATATATTTGCCAAATGAAATCGAATACCAGCTACTTGTTCCTCAAATGAAATCACGCGTGGATGAACTTTTTCAAGTGTAAAATGAGACAGTTGCTTGGACATATCATCCGGCAGCTTACTGAGCTCCACTCCCACATCGTTAAGAATTTGACGAGATATAACTAGGCTAACGTGCTCATTGACAATGGCCTCAACAAAAAGTTTAAGCGTATCAACCAATTCTGGACCGGTATTTGATAGCACAGTCTTCAGTAGTTGGCGGTACTTATCCGCTTGGTCTTTATGTGTACCGGTAAAATTAATCAACCCCATTAGCTGGGTGCGCAAGACCGTTGTGGTGATGCCCATTGCTCTAGATAGATAAACAATTATTGTCTTTCCTTGGCTATGTGATGTTTTTAATCAAACAAGAATCCCCAGTTTTCTCTTCTTCGCAGCAAAAACAATAATCAGTGATGACAATTGTCACTGTTATCGAGAAGTCAAACAATGTTGAAAAGTGCTCAGTCAAATATTGCATAATTTTACAGCACTTATTAAAAGTCGAGTACTCGAACCAAACAGGTAGTACAGAAAAAAGATGTTAGCAACACTATTGCTCGGATAAAATAATAACAATTTATATTTGCAAACTCTTTGGTACATAAACAACACAAAAGTAAAATTTATTTAAATAAAAATTTATATAAACGACATTCTTTTAATGTAGAAACAATGTGTAATAAACTTTTTTTATTTACAGCAACGGCAAGCTTTCGTTTTTAACCAATAAGGGTGGAGACGCGCTTACATACAAACTTGCAGATAGCTGCACCTGACTAAATTAAAAATGCATTCATCAAATGGCAATATTTTCAAGTCGATATGAAAGAAAATTACCAATTGATGACACCGAAGTTCTAAGCTGTGAAATTGCAACTGTTGAGGAAGTTAACGGGCATACGGTACGTATGAAAATGTCTTTTATCTAAGAGCGCAAAGCTTTAGAAAAAATCAATAACTTACGACGCCGCTGCTTCGTTGATGATTTCATACATACATCTACGTCTGTATGTAGCATTCGCAAAGTAGGTACATATGCAGACCATATATCCCGACTTGGATAAAATCAACCATAAACCAAATCTTTGCACTTATTTACACACTTTTTTCCATATGTATGTGAAATGTTTATAGGAATACTTGCTGCGTGTACAAAGAGGACCGCACAAAGAAAACTCTTGGAACGTTCTTCGCCGATATAATGACTTCGACAAGCTGCATAAATGTCTTCAAATCTCGGGCATTAATTTGCCGTTACCAGGCAAACGATTCTTTGGAAATATGCGCCCGGACTTCATAGCTGCACGGAAAGAAGCATTACAAGTTTACATAAACACCGTACTAATGAATCCCATATTGGCATCATCGCTGCCAGCCAAGCGCTTTGTAGATCCTGAAAGCTACTCGCAATCATTTCATGGTAATAAGGAAAATATTGTGTTACAATATACAATTACGCATTTATCTTATACTGCCCGTTTTAGATCATGCTGTGCAAAATGCTTTGCTTTGCCTACGTTCAGATACCGTTTGGGCATTGGGAGCATCAATGGGAGCAATAGGTTGGCGTCTTCGCAAACACTACTTTAAAGTTACGACAAAACCCCCAGAAAAGAGTAGTAACAAGTTGGTTAAAAGCGGTTCACAGACACACCAAAGCAAACATTTTGCAACTGGTAGCAATGGCAGTGCTGGAGGCTCAATTGATGCTGGCTCGGTAGACCCTAATGCCGAAATGGTTGCCGAATGGTTGGAATATGGACCAGACAAATACATCGATGAAAAGGAAATGACTGGCATATTAAAAAGTTTAAAGGGTCTACAGCATCCACACATTGAACAGATTGTGCACGCAGCGCACACAGAAAGTGGCGGCCTATTTATAAGGAAGTAAGTTATAGCGTTAAAAATCTACTTTCAGCATTTCGATGACATTTCTTGCAGATTTCACAAGCATGGTACACTTAAAGATGTGCTGTGCATGGCAACACCAAAAAATCCGTTTCTTAACAAATACGGCAATCCAAAAGGGCGAACCACATTGTCCTTAAAACAAGTTGCCATATATGGAAAGCAAATTTTGGAGGCTTTGATATTTTTGCATTCAAAGGGATATGCCTACGGTAAGTTAAAGAAGCTTAATCTAAACTCTGTCCCTCTGGATTTCACAATTGAAAGAAATTTAAGATCATTTGATTTGACTAGTTTTATATTTTATGCAAGTTTATGTTTATAATCTTTAGAATTGCTTAATCAAGTACGATGGCAAATTCACTTAATTGCTTAGATTAGTTTTGTTCGGCGTTTGTATTATGTTTAAACTAAAAAATGTATCTATATAATTTGTAATTAAACTGTTTCTATTGAAATATGGATGACAAAATGCCAAACAGCTGGTGTCATCTAGAAAGTGTAGAGAAATTTTTGTTACGTTTACACTTTATACACAATACATATCCTACGCGATTGTATCTTCATTAATTTACACTTAAGCTGCGATTAATTGCTTTCAGGCCACTTACATTCCGGCAATATTGTCATTGTGGACGATTGCGTTAAACTGTTGGACGTTGAGAATCACTTGCTAGGCGTACCGGCGTTCTATCGTCCATTTTTCGTGCAGCACAGCAAAATTCATACTATGGAAACAATTGATGTTTACTGTTTTGGTCACATTATATTTGAAATGACCATGGGCTATCCATTGCAAGAGTCGTGCATGTCGGCACGTCAAATTACCGACTGTCCTGAAGCGCTAAGTATGTTTTATGAAAATAATAGCAACACATAATTACATATGTTACATAAATTTTTATGAATCATTGATTGTTAACAGAATGCCTTTTGGAAAACATTCTTTCGAAGGAAGCATGTAAAGTGGGTCTACCGACCTTGGAGCAACTCAATGGACATAGTTTTTTTGCTCAATATGCGTCAACTGGACCCTCAGATAGTGCAAGTTCCTCAGACAAGCCGTACTTCAAATTGTCGTTGAATGCAAAGGAGCTGCTCAAGCAGGCATCAATTAAAGCAGAGAATCGTTTGCGTGACGAACAAAAGTCAGTAAAAAATCAAAAGCGCATAGTTCGCGTTCAGGAGTTGATGAGCTGTGAAGAGGAAAAACGCAAATCAAAACAAAAAGCAGTT
The DNA here is from genome assembly GCA_037043745.1 of Chymomyza amoena. NCBI lineage: Eukaryota > Metazoa > Arthropoda > Insecta > Diptera > Drosophilidae > Chymomyza > Chymomyza amoena. Next base: position 94,684 of record JBAMAX010003371.1, read on the forward strand.
AGTTCAACTTTTTATTTTGTAACTCCGTTGATGCACGCTTAAAAAATAGTTTTGATTTCTTATTTTAATATTTCTTTCAAACTTATTATTTTTTTTTTAGAAATTAGAGCACAAGCAATCGAAGCTTAGACAGCAAGGTTCACTTCAAACAAACAATGGGCGCTTATCACTTTCGGCTGCAGGCGCCGCTTCTTCCAGCACAGCTACTGTCAGTGGGCTAAGCACGGCTGACTCCTTAAAACGTTCAGACAGCGCACTAACACCTGAAGAACCCTCATTGGCGGGCATCAAATGTAGTTATCCTACACCAAAATTAACTAATTTAGTAGCTTAGTTTATTTGTTTTGATATAGTAGAAATAATATTGCATTTCGATCGTTTTAACCAACAGCCCCGCCACTCACACCAGGACCGGTTTTGGGCTCGCATGATGACTCGCTTAACGCAGGCATCGGTAGCAGTAACATTGGAAGCGCATCAGTTGAAAGGCAGTCGTCAACTCCGATTATGTCATCAGAAGACGCCGACGAGCCAACACGTTCGGCATTGCTGGAATCTATATGCAAGTTCAATCGTGGCTCCTTGCGTAAAGTGCGATCTAATGATTAGGCGCCAAAGAAAAAAAAATAAAATAAAATTTGGACCAAATTTGGCGATATGAAATAACGTTGCCATTCAAAAAACAAATTTAATACCAAACTCAGCAAAAAAAAAAAAAAAGAGATACATTTAAAGATATTTGTTTTATTCATAAAATAAATCTCATACTGGGTATATGTTATTTCCAAACAATCCAGAAAATTAAACTATTGATGTTGTTACATGAATCCCACTGAATAGAATATATAAAATATTCATTACATGTGTCCACCATAAATATAATACAAGTTATAAAAACTCACACATATACGAATTGTAATTAATTCTCTACTAAAGCTTTATGTGTCTGTGCACCAGAACATGACCACTACACGACTGAAAAAATATCTTTGGAATCTCTTAGGGATAATCTACTATTTGCAACCAAAATTAAAAACTTTCAAAATTTAGTTTTAAGTCTGCACCCAGACTAGCAGCATTTCTAACTTATCTGTTTTATATATATAAGAGAACTCGTGCGCCTCCACGTGCACCACCATCACAACTACCTGATCCGTTCTTTTTAATCGATGTGTGTGTTTGTATTCGATGTTAGAACTGCAACTTTGCGAAAATTGTATGCTTTTGCTTAAGTGCGCGCACACGCACAACGAATAATATAAACGCAAGGTCAACAAAGTTTCGAATGTTTGAAACAAAGACAGAATCCTGGACTCGCACAATGGCCAAGATTAGCAAGTCCTTATAATACATATTGTATATTTATTTTTAAAAATTTACAAAATATGTGCGTAATTATGTATTTAATATCGAAAGATAATAGCATACTAAATGTATTTTATATATTTTGGACTTGTATTCCATGTGTTGTAGTTTTTATAAAAATCGGTTTTATTACAAATATATTATATACTATGAGTAAATCGAAAGATATATTGTATGAGTATACATCAGATAAAACTAATTACTATGTATGTATGTATGTACTGTAGTTTAATGTATGCACATTATAATGTCCACTTTATTTATATTTTAACCGACTGTATACATGTTAGTATAAAATTTAAAAAAAGATGGATATAACACTGAAAGAAAATGCAAACATATTACCATAATTTAAATAAAGTCTTATGTATTTGTTGTTGTAATTTAACTTTTATTCAAAATATCAATATCATTGTGGGATTAAAAACGATTAAACAATAAAATATCTGAAATGGTTATGTAGATGAGAATACGGATTTGTTTCTAAAGCAGAATTTTTGTTGGTTTTGAGTGGATCATTGTAAAACAAGGCTTTCATTCTGTATATCCAACTTATTGCATATTAACTTTACATTTCGGCACAGTACATGCAAAGAATCAGTTCGACGCACTGTTGAAGTGTTGTTGGGTAGGATGCGGACGACTCTTAAAAATAATTTGACACACTGCAAGTGCTCGTTAAAGACATTGACGAGGCTATTTTATCTTATCTCCGTTTTCCCGTCATTACATTGCACAAAGTTATTATTGACGATGTTAGTCGTGGATTTAGTAGTTCTGGGTGTACCAATCAAAATATCAAAGAAAAATCAAAAAAAAATTATTTAAACATAAGTAGCTTTTCAAATTCTTTCAATACTTTCACAATTTAACATAATAGAAAAAGAAAAGCATATATAAAAATTTAGATAAAAATTCATATTTTTTAACAATTATGGCGGATGAACCTCCAGAAGGGCCGGTTAATAAGGACAATGTACGCAAATCGCTGGATAAGGGCCAAGGGAAATCTTCTGAGAAACAGGACACACATGAGAAACCAGAAGAGAAATCCAAAGACAAAGCACCAGCCATTCGGAAAAGCAAGGTGAAAGATACGCTTGGAAAAGACAAGGAACAAAGCAAAGAAGTAAGTGTCCATCAATATAATATAAGTATTAGCATATTAGCTCTTCGACGGCGAAATTCAACATTTAAAATTTTTGTACCCTGTACCTATAAACACAAAGAGTATATATTTTAAGCCACCGTTAAGTATTGTTATCTGAATCTTAACTGAGCGTTGCGTCGTTTTTATACGCATCTGTGTGAATGAACAAAATCGGACAAATACAACAAAACATATAGTCTAAAATTTGAACATATCTCTCCTTGCCTATAGACTGCGTCAATATTTGACTCTAATTAATTATTTCTACGTAACAAGTGACCTACAATCACTAATTCTGGTGAGCTAATACATGTGGCTCTAATGAACAAATCCACATTAAAAATTAATCGATGTGGCCCCAAACCCTCCGAAAACGGTTAACCGGATTTTCTCCCACCCCACTTAACATATAAACTTGAAACCCCATAACCCTTCCTTGATGCTTATTAAAATCGGTTCAAATTGATAGAGCTTGTACTAGATGTAAATATAGCTTTAAATCAAAGAAAGACAATGTTCCAATTGGAAAGTACTTATAAGGAATATTGAGGACTACACTGCCGGCAGCATGACGTTTTTTTAATTAATGTTTGTCTTTAGTTCTGTGGGCAAAATGTATAGATATAGTGCCTGAGCCAAGATTCGATCGAAACATCTAGTTATGTTTGATTGAACCGAAACTTTTCTTAAAAATCGTCAGCTCAAATCGTAAATCTTATGAATTTAGATAATAGATATATACATAATAGTGATTGAATTTATTTTATTTTTTTATCACTCTTCCAACTTGTACTCAATAAGGACATTAATTCTGGTATTCGTTTCATTTCCTGCCAATTGCAAACCTGTTAATTTTTCTCCTGGTGCTAACTAAGCCCTCTGTCATTATACCTTTATAAATTCATCCTGCTCTTGTTCCGATGTTTGCTGACGCCTCTTAATCATTCAAGGTAATCATAATCGTTCTTAATTGTACTCCTTTGTTGTGTATTTCCTTATTCATAGATTCGTGCGTTATTTTGAATCCCGAATGTAATTCAATTCTTAAATCTCTACAGTAGTCAATAAGGCAGATTTTTCTAGGCTAGGTTAAATGTTAAGCGAAGGAATTGAACAATCACTTTATGGGGCAGTATTGTATCTATCCAGTACTTGTGTACTGTTTCTAAGTTTAGTGCCGTCAGTGTAAGAAGTGTCAATCTGTAAAAAAAACAATTTATTTTCTATGCCTTACGTAGCTTATGCTAGGATCCCAATATCTGTTTGCGTGATCCGGCTGGCTTCTCCCTATATACATACATATGCACATATTTTATATCTTATAGATAATGCTATTTTTTTGCATACATTTTTAATAGGTTTCATAAACGATCCTATACGCCATTTCTCGTTTTATGTTCTTTTTATAGTCTGAATCCTATACATTTTATTGATTCATACCTAATGAGTGCCGCTTTGAGCCACTTTTGATGAACTTAACATCTTCGAACCCCATTTGTTGCGGTACGGGCACAGCTTGCGTGAGGGTAACATAAAAAGCTACACTTTTTTTTTGCCCCGACCACAATTGTCTGTGCAAAGGGCATAGCAGGCACGCAAGAATATAAAATGTACCCTAAGGGTCGGTGATAATCTAGTCATTATTAATTGCGTTATAGGTTTATAAATAATAATTTAACTCGTATAATTTTTTAAATCCACTTTATTATTTTCTTTTCTTTTTTTAAGTAAATAAACATAAAACACTACCCATAACACCGTAACTTATACTAACTTAAGAATTTAGAATATTATTGATTCAACATGCGAATTGCCAGGGCGACAGTGGAACAAATTAATAGCATTGTAATAGCATAATTTGTGGTTCTATGAACTACTTATTTATATCACTTTCACTTCACCTCGTCTTAGAAACTATACAGGTTTTGCAAGCCATATAATGGCTTCTGCTGCAACTAACTGGTCGGGCCTGGTTACGCTGTGCTTAGGGCAGGAGCGTGAGAAGGTAAATCATTGATTTCCAAAATATTTTCGAAGTTGACATAGCCATTTTATGAGGTTTTAATGAATTGATGCTTGTAACGAAATGCATGCTTACAAGTCTTATGGCTGGATTCCGAAACATACCCAAGTCACGCATGTGTCACAAATATTGGTCGCACGTATAAGTAGTTACTTGTAGGACAAACAATTGTCAATGAATTTTGCTTACACAGGATAATTTAGAATGTCTACTACTATTGCAGTAAATACTAATCTATATCTTTTTGATTCAACATGCAGAAAGGTGGAAGTCAACGTGCATCCTTGACTAAGTCACATGGATATGTCCCAATCGGCATTGGCCAACAGCAATCTACAAAGGTAAGCTATTTTTGACAAAGGGCAACTTTAAAAAGGGTTCTGAAAAGTCTTACTTGCATGTATTTACAGCCAGTGCTGCGATTTATGCCGACTTATCGTCTGGAGCCCAAAAACCCATTAAACAAGGAACGTATCGAGATTGTCATGAAACATGTGATGAAAAAAACCTTCAATGATAATTATGCATTTCATCCAAGACAATCTTTACAAAAGGCTGCCCATGTCAGTGAGGAAATAAAAAATTCAATCAAAACCCTAAATTTCGATAGGTAACATTGCAATAAATAAATATTCGTAATTTTGTACAAGTGGTAAAAACTAATTATTTCAAATATTTTCACTGTACCTCACAGATATCGTTATATAGTAGTTTTAACAATCGGTGAACAATTAATGCAGGGCTATTACTCAATGATTAACTTTCTGTGGGATGCTACAAAAGATGGGTTCGTGACCTACACCGTTGAAACTCCCACATATTTTGCTGTTTGCTCCGTGTTCTACATATACTATGACTAAATGATTGCGTGTAATCGAGTAACAAATAGCAATAAAATATATTTTCGTGTTAATATTTGACAAAATATGTGCGTACATTCTTAAATTCAATTAATCTGCTGTTACATAAAAAAAATAAAATAAAATACTCAAAGGACAGAAGCAAAAGATTTATATTGTTTATCTGTCTGACACATTGCGTTTATATTAAAGTGATAAATATACATATAGAAAAGCAAAATATCGAAACGGGTGCCACCGAGTGGTGGCTTTAGTTTTGGAAACAAAAAAAAGTAACTTGGGTCCAAATACGGCGAATACGATGGTTGATCGATGATATTACGTGAGATTTTGGCCTGATTCACAATTGCAGTACTTTCGGCACGAAACAAGCAGCGATGCGTCTCATGGCCGAATTATCCACCAAAATTAAACGAGCTACTTCACGACTGATGTTTAGCTCACGTGGTATCTCTTTAACACTCGTATGACTATTTTCGAACACGAATTCTTTCACTTTTATAATGTTATCGTCAGTGGTAGACGTTGAAGGATGTCCAGAAGAACGTTCGATGGTCTCCCGACCATCCTTAAAGGCTTTGTACCAGTCGTATACTTGGGTTTTCGACAAAACAGATTCACCATAAGCCTTGCCCAAAATTTGCTAAACACTACGGATCCAGACTGATTTCAACAGCTGCTGTAAAGAAACTAGTTGAAAGATCGTGCTCTTTTTTTAATTACTGCCAAATTGAAAAAACCAAAAATAATAGTTCTATATTCTGTGACCTAAATAAATATACGGCGGTAAAGTGAAACTCTGCCTTGATTTGGGAAATCCTGTACCAGCACTTAAATTCGGTTTCTTACGTAAGAACTCTAAAAGACGAAAACACAGACGAATGTTGCACCAAAAACGTTTCTTTGATCGATCGCTGCTATGGGAGATATTATTATATAGTGAACTCCAGAACTCGTAGAAAACTCCCGAATTCCAAATAATAATGTAATGTAAAAGTTTGATCGCTCTAGCTCTTATCATCTCTGAGTTGTAGGCACATCGGTATATCAACTTCTCTAGTCACCGTGAATCATACTTGAGGGAACTTTGTAGGGTTTTCGACGCACGGTGGGACAAATGGCCAATCTAGATCCGAATAATGTAAGTTTTAAAATAAAAATTGTCTCCAATATCGTTTTTTTAATTAATTACTAATATACCCGACAGGCCAAATCAAATATTTGTTTCCTTTTTCTCTCAATATTCGCACAGCTGTAAAGCGTTAAACACAACATATGTTCCACCAGCTGCCTTTCAATTCTACTTTTGGTTTATAAATAAAGTAAAAGGTCCGTATTTATTAAACAAAATAAGTGTTTGCGGCTTTTGATTGTGCTACGTCCTAAAATTGTATGTTAATGTAGTGCTAGTAAGAAGTAGAATATTTACTAATAAACAAATAATTCGTAGAGCTGAACTTTTGTCGATCGACAGGGTTCGGTATTAATCATTTTTTAAAAAATAATCCAATGTTTAGGGTTATGAAAATGTCCAAAGTTAGCTGCAGTCGTTCGCACATAACTTTTTTTTTAGCTACAATATCAGTGTCCAGGCGAGAACTATTTTCAGTATGAGTTGCGGAAAACTACGTTTCCAAAAAACATTTTGACAAAAATATGAAAGTATTGAACGACGAGCGCATAAAAAATTTTACTAAAACCTTGAAATGGAAACAGAACTATCAAGTTCGTAAGAACTTCAAGTAAACAGCAAGTACTAATTAGATAGTGACCTTATATTGGTGGACCATATTGCTTGGGCAGATTGGTTGATATTCCCGGGGACCCGGCAACACAGCGAAAAAACTTTTTCAAAACCCGAAATTGTCTTCCGAAATAACTGTAGAGCTTTTCATTAATTTATCGATTTAGCGTTATCTTATAAATATTCTACATCTGGATATGAAATTGATACAGATTGATACATAATAGTATGAATTTCGAACAGCAACTGTATTTGTAGATTCGTATCAATGGTTTTATATGAATATGGAAGATTTGGCACATACACATTTTATTTCATCGGACCCAGTAATTACGATGCTATCAAAAGTTTCAGTTCCATCTTCCAAAAAAGACGAACTGCTGGATAAAGAAGTTATCAGTGTTATTATAAATAAAGATGTGAGGCAAGCATTGTCAGATTATTCCTCATAAAATACCAAGTAGAAATGAAAATGCTCAAACTAAATAAATAAAATGGTCAATAAAAAAAAAACAATTTTTAGTCTTCATTTGAAAAATATTAATATATATTTAAAAAAAAAAAATGTTTTTATAAATTATTTCTCTAAATAGTACATTCGCGGGCAAAATGGATTTCAAAATATATACTTTTCCGATTTATACCAAATTTCGTAAAAATGTGTATTTGCATATCTTAAAAATTTTTAAAGAATAAATTTTATTAAATTTGTTCGAAAAATGTCTTAGATTCGAGCAAAACTGACCATATATCGAGTAGAGCAGTTATATGTATACAGAAATTGAAAATCAAAATTTTAAAGCAAAAACAAAAAATGTATTTGATATTAATTTTGATTTGCACCATTTGTAGATAAATACTAAATAAAATTATCGGTACAAAAATAACAAAATTTTATCAGAAGTCATCAATTAATCGGAGCTAGATTGGCCATTTTTCCCACTGTGCGGCGTCCTCTTCTGTATATTACATACATTTTCGACGTGCAAAAACTTAATATACTTAATATTTCTTAGTGCATTTGTCAATAAATAAACAAACATTTGCTCTGTTTAAAAATAGACTTACTTTATCAAGTATAACCAACATTGACATATTGCAAAGGTTTCAGTCGAAGACCCTAAAAAGTTTAGCAAACGTTTCGTGGTATATCACCAACTTTGAGTTGCACAAAGACTTAAATGTGCCTTTTGTCAGAGTTTAGATACAAAGACACACAAAAACATACGTTGAAAGGCCATTGATAACCATTTTTAGAAAATACTTTTGTAGCCTTGTTACTTACTATCCCCGGATGGACTGTAAATAAAATAAATAAAAAAAAAAAAACATGAAGTTACCATGAATTCGCACCTTGATTTTTATCAAGCAACCATTTATTTTATATGTTTTATGATTATTATGATTTACTTGTTTTTTTTGCTCAATGAATAGGTACAATTAATGTTTTTGCTAGATTATTTTTTTATTAAAGGATCCATTAAATTTTTATAGTGAATTAAATACTTTCGTATTTTAAAAACAACACACAATTAAGCTTAACTTTACGAATAGTATTTAAATATGTTCTTAATAATGTTTTTATTTTATATATTTATAACTCAAAATCTTCAAGTGTTTTTGTAAATCTCATTTAAATTTTGTCAATTTTATTATCATTCGAATGTGAATAAGTTTAATGGGCTACACTCTCATACACACGCACTTACAGACACTTTTTCTTCTTCTTGTCTTATTGATATATGTTCTTCAGATTGATATTATTTAACAAATATCGTACATACAGTCGAGTATGTACTGCATTTATTTTTTGGGTGTCACTCCACACTAAACGCACATAAAAATAATATTTAAAAAATACACAATTGCATCTGTTGACAGCAACCACAAGAAAACCAATGTAACATTCGCAAAACCCATTTAAACAGAGAATATTTTGAATCAAATGCTACATGACGTTCTCTTTTCGGGTAGATATGCCTACCATTAATTGGCGGGACAAATTTATTGATGGAAACTAAACAATGGTAAAAATCTGGCTCACGTCACATTTTGAAGAATTGGCTCACTTTCACGCACCCACAAAAAATTTAAATTCGTTTAAGAATATTTATGTGAAATGAATTGAAGCAAATCAGCTAATTTTTGTTTGGTTAACACTTTTGCACATGTGCACTGGAATTATGGACCACTGGCAAATTAATGTAGAAGGAACTGCACAGCACAAACAACAGTCAAGAGACAACACTCTGGGAATCACTTGAAACTTCTTTGGGATTAATTGGTTGATTAAATAACTTGGATCGTAGTAGATGAACAGACACAGACAATAGTAAAGTAACGTCATAAAGCAAATCATAAGTCTTGCACTTTTTTCGGCACCATTTTCACAAACCAAACTTTAAATTAAATTTTTATATTGAATCGGTTGCAATCAATAAGCAATTAAACAATAACTTGCAAAAGCAATAACACAAAATAAGCTAGAAAAAACACAAGATTTTCCTTTAATATTTTAGATACACAACTTTTTTAATTATCTTAACTTGGAACACAGGCTGCACTAGTTAAATTTATGTATTTTTTATTGTTTAAAGTCATATTGGTAGGATTTTTTTTTTAGATAATTGCCACACACTTGCCATTATGAAAAACAAAAATTGACAATAAAAAACTTTGTTACTTTTGGCACAATCATACAAACTTGATTATTCACTCACTGCACAAATTGCGTAAGATTATTTTATTTTCTTACTAATACTCTTTAACCTTAAAATCTGAAAGCCCACTTTTCTGGAAAAAAATTTAAAGATTTTCTGAATTTTTACCCTTTTTTGCACATTAATGAGTCTATATGTGCACTTGTGTGTGTATATATGTATATGTAAATTTGAGCGCAAAAAATGTATAAGTTCCATATTTGTATGTATAAATATGCGTTTCATTATAGCTCCTATAAATACTATTAAATATATTTAAATACACATGCATTTGTGTTCGTCCAAATATCATACTCAAATGGTTTGATAATCTTTGAACCAATTATTGTGTGTATGTTTGTAGTAACTACTATTAATTCATTTTAGCATGCCATTAAAATGACGGATGCATTCTCTTTCCAACAGTCTGCCCTAGACTTGCGCTATTATTCAAACACAATATTAAGCCGTACCACCGCGTACTACAACAATTACCAAATGATCTTCCTTTAGTCCCTCCTCGGTAAGGCTGTGGCAGGTGCGCTTCAACAACTCTGTGGAAAAATCACAAGGAGGAAAAGCGTACAGAACACCCGTGGCTTCTGTCTCTTTGTTAAGGAGAGATATAACACCAGCGGCTTCTTTCTGTTTTAAATACGAGACAAGATTACGCAAAGGTCGAGTCTGCACGCTAGTATCATCGCAATCTGTCTCTACTGTCGAACCAGCTAAGCCCATAAAAATGGCATGTGATGATGATGAGGCTATGCGCTTTTGTACGTCATCCAATTTTGGTGGGTCCAACCGTAAACGCTGTGTTATTCGCAAATTATGCTTGCCTTCCTCGTCGCGCATAAGCGATTCAACAATATCGGTATCACCGTCTGTTAAATGAAACTTGGCTGGAAACAGCGAGCTCTTAAGTATTAGGGCGCCGGTCCAGAGCTTGCTGCACATGCGTACTACTTCGGGCACTGTTGTAGCAGAACTAAGCGCATCATTGCGGCGCGTCGAACTGTCGGAATCAGATCCAGGCGAACGAGCGCGTTTTAAAGGCGATCGTGAACGTGAACGTTCAACACCAGGCTCGCGTGAGCTAGACCTAGCGCGATCGTACGACTCGCCTGGAGGACGACGCCACTCATCATCTGCACCTCCGGGCGGTGGCACGACAGAAGACATTCCTGCCATAGCCCCCGGATGCGGTGGTCGGTGTGAGTCGTTGTGATAGTGATACATACCACGACCGCGACCTCTATAGCCGCCGCGACCTCTATAGCCACCACGGGGTGGATAAGGAGAATAACCACCTCGCGGAGCATAAACTGGAGCTTCTTCGTAATATGGGTCATATTCTGGACGTCTGTATTCTAAAGCGGCCTCGTCATATGGCGGTTTAGATGTTTTAAATGGCGTCACAGGTGTAGCGCCGGGTAATTCGGCAAAATCTGTGCGAAGTCTACGTTCGGGGCCGCCTAGTGGAAAACCTCTCATCTCTTTAACAGCTGCGGTGGCAGCTTCAACTGTTTCATATTGAATATAGGCGTAAGGTTCGCCCTTTTGGTATTCAATCTTTTTGATTGCGCCGAATCGATCGAATTCTCGCTCGAGCTGTGTTACTGATGTCCATGCTCCAAGACCGCCAATCCATATACGTGTTGCCGGTGTTACTTTTCCATAACCAATCTTACATTGAAATTTACCAATGTATTGTCCTGAAAGCTCAATTTTCGCACGATGAGCCATGTCTAGGTTCTGATATCGCACGAACGCGAATGCATTGCCTGTTCCAGGCGGTGGACGTTTTATGTCAATATCATCAACAACACCATATTTACCAAAAATACGGCGCAGCTCGTCATCTGCAATAGTCACTTCCAAATTTCCAGCAAACAGGGTGCGTGTGGATAGCGGATCATCCTCAGGCTGCACATGATGCAAATAGTTTGGGAACTTGTCTTTTTTACTCTCTGGCTTCTCGTACGGCACGTGTGGCCGTGGTGCCATTGCTCGCATAGGTGCATATTGGTGTGGTGGAGGATGTCCATGTATATGATGTGGAGGGCCGCGATGCATGGGCGGACCACGTGGTGGCAACGGATATTCATGGTGCATTGGTCGGTAGTCACGGGGGTGTACAGCATGTGGATGCATATGAGGTGGGCCGTAACGATCGTACGGGTCAATGGGAGGTCTTCGATGATCCATTGGTACACCAGGACCCATGGGTGAACGTGAGTAATGATAGCGTTCGTAGTCAGGTGGAGTCATTGAATGACCTCGCGGCCTATGAAAAAGGCATGCTGAATGTTAAATTATAATAAATTAAGTTCAATTTACCTGTACTCGGGTCTTGTAGTAGACTTGTAAACTGGCTCCACAATAACCATCTTATCATATATAATTAGGCGTGGCTTATGGTGCTTGGCTTCACGTGCGTCCTCTGGTGTCCGAAAGCAGACATAGGCCACTCTTTCATCTAAATCATGTGCTAATCTCACACTAAAGTCCCCAAACTTCTTATATTCACGGTAAAGTGTCTCCTCAATAAACTCATCCGGAGCCTTTGGTGGCAGTGCACTAACGCATAATACCTTATAACCAGTGGGGCGCTCTCCGGCTGGCGGGCCTCGCATATACCCTTCTCGATGCGGCGATCCATACCGCCCACGAGGACTTGGTGAACGGTCCATGCGTCGTCTCATACGATCTGGTGACAGACGCTCGGGTGAATCCCCTGGCACTCCGCTGCCATTATCGTAGCCACGACCCATACTGCGCGAATTTCTTGCTATATTCCCTCTGCCTGGTGAGCGCGAAGCGCTACGTTTCATGTTGTGAATTTTGACTGTAATACGATCGAGTTCAGTTCCGTCTCTATGAATACTCATGAGCGGCTTATGGTAGTAGTGCTTATTTTCTGACTGCCTAAGAACTTTCTTCGTGACTATGTCTAAAAAATTAAATAAATATATAGAAAAGATATATAAATGCAAATATTTATTTAATTCTGTTAGCACTATCACTATGCTTCAAATTCTAATTTTTCTTGTGGTAAATAGAAAAAAAGAAAAAAAAAATGGCGGATGGCCGCTACGTTGGTGAAGCTCTATCAATATTATTTAGAAATCCAAAATTTATCGAAGATGAAAAAAAAACAATATATGCTTACCACTATATTAAATAAACTGATATTAAAATATTGAACTTTCTGAATTGATTGAGTAATTTATAACCAATTTTTAGAGATTTTTATGCGCCTCACAAAATCTGTATTCGTCGATACAAAGATGGTCATGCCAACTTATTTTAAAGCATATAAAAATAAAATGCCATTAACGATAGGTTTCAAATATATGCGCTGTTGTCATCGATGTTTTTATACGATTAGGCTTGAACATGAAACATCCTGTTGTATTTTTATTTTATTTCTAAATTAATAACAACTGATTTTATTTATATTTTTTTTTATTATAAAATTGTTTTTTCCCTTTGCCCCCTTTTTATAAATAGAGTTCAAAAATGTGGACTTTATAATTTTGCTTCTGAAAGGCTAAAATGCAAATTTTTATCATTATTGGTGATATTTTGTCTACGGAATAAAAAATCATTTTGCTATTCTACTTAATATACACAACTAAAAAATACACGTACCCCGGATTAGTTCAACAATATGCTCTATAATAAAATACGGTCCAAAAATGTACTTGTTACACAAAAAAAAATGTTTTCCAGCATTTTCTAAGCAGTTAAAACACGAAAGGACTTCATGGAAAATTTTATTTGAATATGATTCCTTCTAAATGTAGAAAAAATGTGATTTCAATAAATAAAATGAAATTTCTATTGCAAACAAATACTCGAATCTTTTCATATTTTTCTCGGAACGCAGGTAAACAGCAAAGATTTAAGGATATTCTGTTTAAGGACCGTATTAAAATGTCATTACGTTGCACATGTTGGTAATTCTAAGTGAAGGTAAGTCTCAGAAATAATTTACATTTTTTTACCTGAGTGGGTGATATAAAAGACCAAGCCAAAGCCTCGATACTTTAGTTTCTGACAAACAACGCGCCATTAATAGTTAAACTTCAAAATGGTATCAAATAATTTAACGGAAAAATTGACTGTTTCTGTACCACGGACTCTAAACTTAGATGGTCACGTTGGATTTGATAGCCTTCCGGATCAGCTAGTTAACAAGAGCATAGCTAATGGTTTCGATTTTAATATATTATGCATTGGTGAAACTGGGCTGGGAAAATCTACCTTAATGGACACTTTGTTCAACACACACTTTGAAGCAACTCCAACACCGCATAACTTGCCAAACGTGAAACTGAAGGCGCACACTTATGAACTCCAGGAAACTAACGTTAAGTTAAAGCTTAAAATTTGTGACACAATTGGTTATGGGGATCAAATTAATAAAGAAAATTCTCATCAGGCCTTAATTGAATATGTAGATGCGCAATTTGAGAGCTATCTGCAGGCCGAATTAAAAATCAAGCGATCTATGACTAAAAATCTTGACAGCCGCATACATGTGTGCCTTTATTTTATAGTTCCAACCGGTCATGGATTAAAGTCCTTAGATCTCGAATGTATGAAACAACTGGATTCGAAAGTGAACATAATACCCATAATTGCTAAAGCGGACACTATTTCGAAGGACGTATTACAAAGTTTTAAGGCAACCATTGTCAAAGAGCTGCACGATAATAATGTAAGCATATACCAGTTTCCAACCGACGACGAAACTGTGGCAGAATTAAACTCTATCATGAATACACACTTGCCCTTTGCTGTCATCGGTAGCACGGACTTTGTAAGGATTGGCAGTAAGCTTGTGCGTGCCCGCCAATATCCTTGGGGCACTGTCCAAGTCGATAACGAGACGCACTGTGATTTTAGCAAATTGCGTGAAATGCTCATACGTACTAACATGGAGGATTTGCGTGAATTAACTCATACGCGTCATTATGAGCTTTATCGCCAGAAAAGGCTGATGCAAATGGGCTTTGTGGATGTGGACAACAACAATAAGCCGCTATCCTTTCAACAAAATTTTGAGTCAAAACGCAATAATCATTTGGCGGCTTTGCAGGCCAATGAGGAGGAAGTACGCCAAATATTTGTACAACGAGTAAAAGTTAAAGAAACTGAACTAAAGGAAAGCGAAAAAAAACTTTACGCTAAATTCGATCTGCTAAAACGAGAGCACTTAGAAAATAAGTCTAAAATGGATGAATTAAGCAAAGCCCTGGAAGAAGAATGTAAAGAGTTTCAGCGGCGCAAGCAACAGTTGTCCAATGGAAGCCAATCGATGCTAACAATGGGCAGGGGAAAAAAAAATAAATAAATGCAATAAAACTTTGTTGTTTAATTATTTAGTAATAAAACAAAAAAATCTTGCAGTGTAAGCACTCTTATTTAAATTTACCTAACAAGCCTTATATGTATGTATGTATGTATGTATGTATATGCATATGTATGTATATATACGTAGTATGTAGATAAAGATACATATAAATGCTTGTGTGTATGTGTGTATATATCTACTCATTTTAATCTATTAGAGCGCTTAGTGCTCTCTTTCGCTCTCGCTAAGTTCTTAAATTAAGAAACGCAAAGTAAAACGCAAATCTCTCCAAGAGCTATAGCCAATTTCTTAGTTATGAATGCATATGTATGTACTCTATCAGCTATCATGGAGAATGGTCGAAATTTTGTTAGCCATTGTTCTACTGACTATGGCTGCGAGTAGAAGTTCTGTTGAGAGTGCCTCCGGTGGTGTTTGCAACCTATCCGATGTTAAGCCGCCAGATCAGTCTCGCTACGATTACTATCGCATTTACAATGTGCAGTTTGATAACGAGGACCAGATTAAATTGTTTCAAAAGCTGGAAGAAGAAAGCGACAGCATGACCTTTATCGGACATGCACGTGAGGTTGGCCAGAAACTGTCAATACTGGTTGCTGCACATCGCGTAGCTGATTTTGCCGATCTCTTGGAGACCTACAAAGTGGTGCACCGTGTTTTGGTAGTTATCCAGACGTTTGTAACATACATGTATACATAAATTTTCTAATCTACTATTCCCTTGTAGACTTACAATTTTCAAGAAAAAATTGATCGTAATATGCGCGAAGTATTACCTAAGGATACGGATGCCGCAAATTACGATTGGCAGCATTTCTTCCATTTGAAAACTATATACGATTGGATGGATTACATATCTGAGAAATATCCCAAGCAAGTATCCAAACTCGACATTGGCTGCAGCACACAAGGCAATAGAATCAAGGGGCTTAAAATTGGTATTTCTAAAACCAAAAAGACGATTTTTATTGAAGGTGGCATTCATGCACGTGAGTGGATCGCTCCCGCTGCGGCAACCTACATAATTAACGAGCTGCTCACCTCAACGGATGAAAGTGTTCAAAGGTTGGTCAATGATTATAACTGGATCGTCTTTCCATGCGTAAATCCAGACGGATACATATATACATTTGAGCACGACCGAATGTGGCGTAAGAACCGCCAATTATTTGGCACAAGCCGCGGCGTTGACTTAAATCGTAATTTCCCCGACCACTGGAACTCAACCGGATCAAGTAGTGATCCAACTCGTTATGATTACGCTGGCCCCAGTGCTGGAAGTGAAATGGAAACACAGCGCCTCATGCAGTACATTAAAAATAATGTTAAGCAAGAGCAAATCAAAGTTTACATTGCACTTCATTCCTACTCGCAAATGATTATGTTTCCATACGGTTACACCAAAAAGCGAATTTCCAACTACGACGATCTTCAGGAGTTTGGAAAAAAGGCGGCTGATGCTATTAAAGCAGAGAGTGGCCGCGAGTATGTCAGTGGCAGTTTGTTTGAGACAATATATCCCTCAAGCGGAGGCAGCATGGACTGGGCTTACTCTGAGGCAAAGGTGCCTATAACCTATACATTTGAGCTGCGTGGTCCACCTGATAGTCAGGATCTTTTCATACTACCTGCTGTGGAAATACAACCAACGGCAAGCGAAGCATTTACGTCCATATGTACTATTATAGAAGCTGCCGCTGCCAAAGGATACTTTCAATAATAAATGATATGACACAATCTCAAAAACACTTAAGGAGTGACTTAACAAGTATACTGTAACACTTGATATAAAAATATTTATATTATCTTTTTTTCAAAGAGAATAAATTTAACACTTTCAATTAAAAAAGAGAAAGTAAAAACATATACATATGTAAGTTTAGATGAAACTTTTGCAACATTAGTTTTTTACGGCACTGGTAATGTGATTTCTTGGCGAAAGTCTCGGGTCAAATATAGCATCAATTTGTACCTCGCAACCTGAAATGACAATTGTATTTGAATTCGGAGAATAATATGTATGTTAAATGTTAATGCACAAACCATTTTCAATCAAAAATAACATACGGTCATACAGAATGACACTTTCCACAAGTGGGGCAAGCATTAGCCGAAGAGTATAAAATATAACTATGCGTCGCCAGTTTTTTATATCTGATTTAGTGACTTCATTATGCAACAGCGACGAATCCATATTGGGAACTTGAGTACCTTGCACGGCTTTGTAAAAATAGCTGGAATAATAATGCAGTTGTGTAAGTGATTGCCTATCATCTAGCTGGTTTACTTACTCAGCGAAATTTAAGCTTTGGGTATGTTTAACGCTACGCAAGCCGCAATGTTTCAGTTCTGGAAAGTTCTGCACAATTATGCGCTCAGCCGCTGCTCGATATGAATGTATCTTTAAATAGTCATAATCTCCAATAAGTAGACGGTCATAGTACATTTCCGTAGCATGGCAAGATATTTCACGAGATTCATAGCTCAATTGCGAGTTTGGGATACAATGCTTCAGAAATTTGCTTAAGGGATATCCATGATGTAGTGCAGTGATTTGGGTCTGCGGTGTGCTCAGTTTTTGGTAACAGCACCCAACGAAACTGAGGAATTTAGCTTGTTTACAGTTTAAAAACATTCGCATTAGAAGAGCACCCAAATCACCACATGGATGGAGTCCAATGATACCAAAACTAAAGTGGTCGTCTCCAAGTTGCATTGTCTTCATAAGCATTTGAATTAAGGCTAAAGGTTCTGTGTTTATATCCAAACATTGTGTAAGATGTTTTGGATGTTTGAAGTTGTATACCTGACTTGCGTTCAGATGTTTAGCAGATACAGCCTCCAAACGTTTATCTATTAGGGCTGCCTGTTCACTTAAGTATTTTTGCTTCTCAAAGCAGCACACCTTAATACCATAACCATAGCCCAGAATACGAGCCAAATGTCCCAATCCAGCTCCGAAGTCTACAACAAAATCGACTTTTACTTTTTTGTAGCTTTGAGCACAAACAGCGGCCATTTGAGTGATTTCATGTTGTTTTTTTAACTTGACTCCTCGCATGATTACGTTCTTAAGCTTAGGGTGCCCAAGTAAAGGGCATAATGGAAGTCCTTGTGAACATGTAATTTTAATTGTTAAATGGTTTTGATCTTACGGGTCAAAGTAAATAGTTTACCAACTTTGTGTTGCTGTTCACGATTTATGCATAATTTTCTAAGAACTTGGCGTAGCGCCAAAAGCTCCAACGGCCAGACATAATGGCACGAAACACAGCTTTGCAACAGTTCTCCCAACGCTTCAATAGGAATATTTTCCAAATGCCCTTGCCAGCTAAGCGGTAGTTTATGCCAATGGTCATCCACATAAAAATCCTGCGTAGTATATGTTATGCAAATTATATATATAAGTAAAATATATTAAAATATTATTCCTTACTAGTATATATGAGTTTAACAACCATTCATACTTAGTAACCACTTTCAGGCAATCGGTTATTTTTTCAGAAATATTAACAGCGTTGGCCAACATGTTTAAATAAATTATCACTTGAGCTGTTTTTATCAAATATTAAGTACGCTTTAAGATGTTTATCAAACTCAGTTTAAAATTGAAAAGAATTTTGAACAAGTCAACGATGCTGATCATTATTTCTTATTTTATTTAGTTTTAATAAAATTTCTTGAGAAACACACTAGATGTATGTCATATGTGATCTTTAGGGAATTACATTATTTATGTTAAAGAAGTTGGCATGCTTTGAACTATAATAAGATGGCAGCACCGTCTGTATTCCAAGCTACTTCGGACTATTAGAGCACAACAGCTGTTTATGTGTATACAAACATACATGCAAATGTTGGCTTATAATTAATATGAAAAAAAGTTTTTTCTACAAACCACTCCGGGCTTGGTTTATAGGAATAAAATAATTTTGCGCTCCTTTAACTGATGCAGACATCTTAAATCGAACACTCGTACCGACACTCTCGCAAGCTGTGTGCCCATTTGAGCTCTAAACTTTTGACTTGGTTAATTTGCTTGATTATGCATTCTTTTCACCATTTTAGCTTTGCAGCCATTAGATGGGCCACTCGGGGCAAAACTTCCTTGGCAGCATGCACATAGAGGAATGGAATACGTAGGCGTCTGGCCAATATATCCACTAAAGTGAAAGCGTAATCCTGTATTCCCTGGTTTACGTCAGCCTCAATATATGTATGGAAAATATGTATGTACTATATTAGTTTTTCAACAATTGGCTAGTTTTTGCCGCTTCGGTCTGCACAAACGGTTACTCTGAAAGCATTTTAACAATACGTATTAGCAGCTTTAAGACATTCGTCTGTAAAGTGTGAATTTGCCGCCCTCTGAACTTGCTTGTGGAAAGGCAAGTTCGTCCGGCAAAACAACGTGAGACGACCAGTTTGGCGTGCATAAAGGTGCCAGATGGGAGTTATCCAGATGCGAAACACTATCGTTAAGCGTGTTAAGCTATGGCTCTGGCACACACTACTAAATTGTTCTTGTTTTTTTATTAGTTCCACAACCTGTAAGTGTCAGGGCAAGAGACATGCGCGCATCATCGTTTTGGTATTCGGACAAAACAGAAGCTCCAAAGAGTAACCGCACCTACACCTCGAAGCAATAATTTGATACAATTGTAATTTTATGCACTATATGGGCACATGTCACCAATGGTGAACGGGTATCATTACAGGAACGGGCTCATTTAAGTGTGGACCCATTTTAGCAATGTTTCATAGAGTGAGCTGCGCACGCTCTGAAAGGAAAAACTGTCAAAATTGTTGATGGTTCATTAAAGTCTTGCATGCCACCATGAAGTAATTAACTCGATTTTGATGACGTTCCGCTGCAAAAATTATCGGATTCAACTAGAACGGTTTTTAGACCTCGAGATGCGCCTTGAAGAGCTCAACCAACACCGGAAGCACAGCCCTCTACTATCAGAATATCATACTCACTTTTATTATTTGATTTATTTACGGTAGACTAAACAAGGATGTAGGATTATCAGATTGACAAACAGCAGTAGTATACGGCAGCATGGTTGTGCCCGCTAACATGGCCAACTGGTAAATTTTGGCCATTTTGTAAAATATACTGCAAAATACCGAAACACGAAAAAATCTTGACGATTTATTTCACAAAAATTAAATAACTTTTTTGTATATCCAAATATATTTATTTATATTCATTTTTTATTGAATATCAATGCAAAAATTAAAAAATCATTATAAAATACAAGCCCCACTATTAAACAATTTACGATTTAAAATGCAACTGAATGCATAAAAACAATATAGCTTTAAAAGTTAGCACAAATTCACTAATAATCGCGCAATCCTAATACAGCAACCAGAGTAATTTTGCAAACTACATCTACATACAATGTACACCTATATGGATTGTGTTTTGTCATCACTCATCACCATATGCTTAATAGCAGTGCAGGTATTGGAATGGGCAAGGTTGGAGCACATGTGTTTTTTGAGAACGTGAGACACCAGCGGTTCGATTTCAATTATTCTGGTTGTTGAATTTTAGCGTGTTGCGAAAAACTGTTTCCTATTTACTGCTGTTTGGTACTGCCGAAGAAGTACTTGTAAGAAAGTGTAGCCACCAAACAGAGCACCAATGGCAATATCCAAGATTTTATAGATTTCTCCTCATTTTGAGTATCTGTGCTCCAGGTGGGCTCCGATTTCTGTGCAACACTGGTACGTTCACTAGCAACCAGCTCACCAATTTTGTACTTTTTCATCATTTCCCGAGCGTCGTTGCTGTGGCCTACATCCTCGAAATTCTCTGTTGCATCTTTGCCGGCCTGTTCGATGAGCACTTCTTCACCGCCAGGATGCTAAAAGTAAATAACAAGGAGAAATGCTTAATAGTGTCTACATAAAACAATCAATTAAAGAAAAAATAATCTTATTTTACGTTTTGTATTCAATTTGAAAATTCCATAGGCACAAACGATAATTAACCGATAAAATCGCTAAACTTGTTCATATCAATGATCGGAAATGCTTCTTGCATTTCTAACATTTTTAAGTGGATTGATAGATTGGCATCTATAACCTTTACTCAATTAATTACTCTTCACAAAATGTATACATTAATATTCTTGCGCAAGATACGAATTTTTGTCGAAATCTTTGTAGTATTTTTTAAATGTGCATTGTAATGGTTACTTTTATTTTCCAGCAATACCTTTTAGCTGAAGTCAACTTGAAAACCTTATCAAAAGCTGAGCAACATGCAATCCATACAAGCTCTATGCGCTTATCAATGTATATTTAGGCACAGTGGGCACAAACCAATATTTAGTTTCACAAATTTTAAGCTAAACTAGCAACACTCCGTTATTGTCAGTCACAGTGACTATAATGTTAGTTCTAAGTTTGATATTTTAATTTATGTACACTCATGCAACTTATTTTAAATATGGCAATTTGTATTTTATATATATATATATATATCTAATAATAAAAAAAAAAACTTTATACGCTAAATTAAGGGTCTGTAAAGGATTTCGACGATTCATTTTTAAGTATACATCGAATAAAAATTATATTTAAATCGCCAAATGATTTTGGTTAGATTTCCTAACGATACCGAAGTTTAACGGATTGTAAACATTTGAAACTTTTATAGAAACGCAAATGTATTTTGAATGCTACTTTAGTATATATCTCTGGCACAGCTAAGGACCAAAAGGTCTATGCTAGGCTGCACTCTGTTGTGGCCGGCCAGCGTAACCTCACCTAACCTTAGTATATATCATCTGTAATTTAATTAGTGGACTATTAAAATTCCCCGGTTTAAACATAGAAAAGGATTTTTTTTAAATGAAGTTAAGACACTGAAAAGATAAGTTTTAAACGTACAATAAATTTCTCTTCTAACATATTTTTATTTTCCATATACATATGTACATAAGTGTATATAACGTTAGTTATCAGTGTCTATTGTTTTTCCCATTTTACGTCTCTCAAAAGAGACATCAGTATGTGCTCTTTGGACTGAAGCTGGAAATCACTTCAAAAGCAAAAAATTACGCACAACAAAAACGATATTTTGCATATACCACAAAAAAGAAATAATAATGCGCATAACTTTAAAACGATTTTAATATATACAAACAGAAAAGCGATTTTGTTTAACTTTTGCCCGCAGCTAATAATTGAGATGGACTTCTTGAAATCTTTAATGCTTCGAAACACTTTCGAATGCATAATAAACAAGGCGACATGACTGAAATTCAAGTTGTCGATTAAATACCTCCAAACGATGCAAGAACTCTAGAAATTTCCATGGAGAGCTACATGCGTAATTAACAACACGAAAGTTCTCAGGTAGGTTAAAGTACAACTATCACAATATGGTTTTAAATAACTATAAGATTCAGCTATTTTTTTTTGTAATTAACCAAGGAATCGTATCTATATAATCTTATTCTCATTTATTGTTCATTTACTTAAAACGAGCACCTTAAAAAGTTGCGCTGCGATAAGACTATTTTTCTTGGTCAGTAGTAGTAGTACGAATGTGTGAACCCAACTTAGCGCCAGCGCCCTGATTTTTTACGTACTAGTATTTTACTATTCCGGCTTTTCATCATTGCCATTCAGCTTACCTCATTTAAAAACGCTGTTACATCGTAAACATTGTTATGTATAAGTAGCCACGTATTATTAGAGGCATTATGTTCAGCGACTTGAGCACGCGTATAAGTTTTTGAAACACCTTCGGCCGACATTTTAGTTACTTGTTGAATCTTTGTCTGTGACAAATATAAAAACTATATACTGCTTTAGGGTTGAGTTGGTGAACGCACCGATATTTTTAATGTATCGATTATTTTGGCACGAAAAATTTGCAGCATTCAGTCATGATGATTTCTTTTTATATCGATGTATAAAACTATTTAGTTCAAATTAATAAATCATGGCTGAACGACTATTTCATGTTTATAAAGCAAACGAAATGGACAATTTAAGCGATAAATACATTAAAAGACTTTACAAAGTACTAGAGCTTCGAAGAGCAAACGCCGAAGTAGCAACAGAAAACAGAAAAAAATTAAAAATAAAATAGATTTTTGTTGTTTTTCGACCGGTAAGATAAAGGATTTTTTGTCTCTCTGTTTTGCTTTTCCTAGTCCTGTTGGTAAAGCACTCAAATATTTTGGTAAATAATCTTTAAAATTGAGATTATTTATGTTAGTATGCTTGTTTAGAAGAAAATACAAACACAAATTTGTGATTATTTTTTATGTACAGGACATCTATTATTAGATTTCAAATTCATGTGTGCCCCAAGGACAAGTCTAGCGTTATTAACCATTGTTCACGTTTTTTACTACAGCAGTAAAAATCTCTTCTAAAAATGCAAAATTTTTGCGCACTTGGTGATTTGGGGAGTTTTTTTTCCCCCCTGTATATAAACAAACAGAAGCTGACATTGAAAATCCCCAAAGTTACATAAAGTATGATCAGAGTCGGATCGGATTTAGTTAAAATGTGGTGGTACAGGGTATTGTATTGAACAGTATATTCGAATCAGTTATCTTCTTTTTTTGGTTAAAATGGTCTTTGATTTTATTATTTTGCAGTTCAAAGAATTTTATTTATTAAATTGATTTTTTTTGAATATATATCGAAAATATTTTCTACAAAAACTATTTAAATTAAGTAAGTATATATTAACGTTTAAAGCGTGTGTTTGGCATATAAATACTAGTATTAGGGTCACCCTAAACGCAACTCTGTTTAAATATGTCGGTAACCGAGACATCCATTTTGCATCCATATATTGACAACCAGGACCGAAAAGTTAAATGTGAAAAAGCAATTGTTTTTTTTTAACACCCTGTTTGAAAAATGACAAAATAAATTAAAATAATATATAATAGGGGAAATGCTTGTAAGTTCCAATACCATTTTTTTTTTTGGCTATACCTCCACATTGACACATAGGCATCGAGAACTACAACCCAAGTTGTCATACCTGCAAAAAACTCTGAAAATGGAGGGCAGTGAAATAAAAACGCAGGAATCATGCGTGGAAAATTTTATTTATTTAAATTTAGTTCAGCATTAAATTGCATGTAAAAAAAAGAAACGAAAATTTAACTTTTCAAAGAAGTCAGAATTGTATATTTTTTGTGTTCGGTTATTATTGGTCGCCAAACTAAAAATGAATTGCTACGGACATTATTGAAATATTGAAAATGACAAGAAAATTCACTAAAAACAATAAACCATAAATGCATGGAATCCAACGAAGATAGGGGAATTTTGGAGCTTTCATAAAAAACGATACCTATTTTTAATGGACCCATGTCTGTCTGTTCGTCCGTCTGTATGAACTCCTAGATCTCTGGTGAATGCTTACTTTCATGAGAGCTATACATATAATATTGTCATTCAATTTTAATCAAATTTGGTGCAGTGCTTGATGTTTTTGAATGCAACAACAATCATGTGGCCACCTTTAATAGCCAAAACCAAATGAGCCCTTTTCGCAGCTTTTTCCAAAGTCTAACGCAGACATACAGATGAGCCAAAATCCAGCGATATCTATTTCTATCGACTGTCTCGTTTTGTCTGAAGAAAAATGGCGCAATGATGGTTTTGGCCCAAACGCTGGTCAGTTTTTTTTCCTGCAATGCATTAATTTAATTTACAAAGGGTGGTTACCCCAAAAAATTACATAAAGTATAATCAGGGCTACAAAAGAACCTACAGCAACCAAAAATTTGGATAAAATAAGATTATTATCTTGCGGCAAATTAGTTTAATTTTTTGATTCCAGCGTTATATATATCCAATAGGGATGCTTCTAAAAAAGGACCAAAAAAAAAAAAAATTGTTTTAGATGGATAATTTCACAAGCACTGTACCAAATTGGATCAAAATCGTTTCACTGTAGCATCTAGATATAGGGCCGATCGAAAAAAAACGTTTTTTATGCAAAATGCAAAAAGAAAGGAGACTTTAATCATGCCGAAGTCTGCAAAAAATAAACATTCACATTTAAAAACTATAATATACCCTTTCCTATAACAAAAGTAAATAGTATTAATAAAAGTTATAAACTTTTTGTTTGTAAAAGTGGTGCTGCTCACTTGACGGCCTATCGCCAATTGGAATATCTTATTTTAGCTCCATCCAATTTGAATTTGCCGCTTTCGCACACTTTAACAGCTGTTATTTCAATGTGTACACACTGAATTAGTAAACTATTATAATGGTGGTTCCGGAACACGAACTGTTAGGTTTAAAGTATGGTTCATAACGCAATTTTATATTATCTGCGCATGCTCGTTTCATATATTTACCTCAATTGAAACCAAAGGAGACTTCAAAGTCAAATGTATCCTTTGTAAGGATTTGGAAGCAAAACAAGCAGCACAATAATTTATTGCATACAGACAACATTTTTATTGCGCTTTAAATGCGCTTAGGAAAGTTTTTAATAAAGTGAATTGTCAAATTTAAAAATAAAGTTTATGTAAAATTGAGTTGACATATTAATACGATTATTAATATACACTAATACTTTATTTGCAACAACTATCTTAAAAGGGTAAGCTGCTAACTAATTCGTATTACGCAATATTCTTTTACTATCTTATAGTAATATCTCATGACTCTTTTGTTGACCAAATTCAGTTTTATGACATTCAGATTGTAAATGTAAAATTTTGTTCGCTTATAAGATCGTTTTCACAAAGGTTTTACTACGCAATTTAACTCCACGCCGCAATACAAAATTGGGCGTTTGCTAAATGCAGATATGTAGCTGACTGAATTTATGTACATAGATACATACATACATTCGCATATGTAGTATCCTACTGTCTTTTAGCCAATTAACCAATTAATCTAAATTAAATTATAACATTTGCATATTTTGCTAATACTCGAGGAAAGTACTTACAATTATATACATACATACATACATATTTACACAGTTTTATTAATTGTCAAGTAGATTGTAAATATAAATATTTTGCTAGCTTTTGGTTTCTTCTATCAGCAACCTTAGCGACTCCACTTCATATAGAAAGCGTTTGTTACCATAAGCCACGATTTATTTTGTTTACTTTTAATCAAGGGTTGTAAATTATTTGAAAAAAAAAACAATATAATCTGGAATAATAAGAATCAACGCGTGGTTAAGTGGACGGACGGACGGACTAAAAAACACTCGATCAGTTACGCACGCAGTGATCGCGGCATATTTTATATGCACACAAAGGAACTAAAAATAGATCGGAGTAAATTTCATTCCGGTTTAATGCAAATGATGGTTACAATAAAAGTTTATGTCCCATTGCTGCATAATTATTTATTTTTATAACGTTGTAATACGTTAAAAGCAAAGAAACAGGCTGAACAACTGACTGTAAAAACAAGTGGCCCACATTTTTAGTTAGTTTGTGTTCAATGACAACAATGCCGAATGCATTGGCAGTAATTATCTTTGATTGATTTGCAAATATATTACAATTGAATTGTATTGAACGACAACTTTTTCTAATTAAAGCGTATCGCACAGTACTAAGTAAATAAATAAAACCATTTGTAGAGAGAGCGTGGTTCACAGTCCATGCGATGATCTCATGACAATATCAATTGGTATTTTGATCGTCATTTTTTACTGCGTTTATAAGTGCCTATTATCATGATCACAATTGTTGTAATTTTTAAATTTAAACACCATTAAAAAAATAAGTTTAATTTTTTAATATTGTATATGAATACACGATATCGCTCCTAGTCGGAGCATGGGGCAGAAAAAAAACTACTAGCAACTTCAAGAATCTATATTATTTCTGAAGAAGATGGTAGCAGTATAATTTTCGTGAATAGTTAGTAAAATTTTACGATATGTACGTATGAATGTATTTAACATTTATATTCTCATATTGTATAGATGAATAGTAATTACAATAAGAAGATTCAATAAAATCAGTTTTACCGCTGTTAAATTTTTTGAATTCCTAGCGTTACGTTATCCTACTATCTTATTAATACAGATAAAATAGAAACACCTCTTTCCTCAACATTTTTTTTTTATTTTATTATTTTATTGAATTGCTGAACCTGCAATTATAATTTCTACATATCACCAGTTTTAAAAGTTTATGCCAAAAAAAAAATACACTTTTTAAACACAAGTCTATCGTTTTCAGTAAAATCCACATTGGACATACTCTTAAACTTTTTTCCACCATTCCATATTTTACAAACGATTTGTATGTGTTTCGAATTGATGTATAAATAAGTATAATTATACCATATACCAAAGATATAAAGGTATAAAAAGTTTGTACAAATCTATACTATATCCAATAACTGTTGTGCATATATTTTTAATCAGAAGGGGCTGTAACCGTATTAATAAAACTCTATAAGAGCTATATTATTTCCAAAATATGCGCTCGATAATCCGACGGAAGACTTTCCAAATTAAATTAAATTTACCTTCACAAAAAAAAAAAAAAATTATAGCTGGGTCCCCATAAATGTTGCTGGGACGGACGATCCCAGATTCGAAGTTTCTGTTGGTAAAGACCTACTATTCATAAATCAATTTTGACAGAAGGTCCTTACCCTTTAAATATTTTGAAGGATTATTATATAAGCTATTATTAATATACTTATCTAACTTTGACAACTTTAACCAATCCTTTTTTGGAATTTAAGCATCAGTTTTTTCACAAAATCCTTTTTAGATTAATTTTCTTTAAATGCTCGTATAAACTTCCATCTTTTGATTTTGTTATCTTGTCAAGTTTACATTTCTTGGCAAACGATCTTAAACAAACATTTTTAAACTAAGTAAGATGTAAAACTTACTGGAAAATTTATTAATTTATTTAATAATGTTAAGTAAATTTAGAAACTAACTTAACTAATTACTATGCACTGGCTGCAAAGGCCTTCGGCACTACTGAAAAATTGAATTGTTCAATTTTGAATTTATCGTGATATATAAACGAGCTTATAAACTCTTATAAACGAAAAATCTATTAACAAATTCACACCCATTTAATTTTTGTTTTGGGAATGCTAGGAATTAAGGCAATATTCACTTTAATTATTATTTATATGTATGTACGAGTATATTCAATTGACGAAAAATATTCCATTCTATCAATGTAGCGAATTCAAGAAGACAACTTTCATAAGTCAACAATTTGTGACATTCAGATAATAGACAGAGAATACATTTGTATGTTCATTCACAGTACATAAAATTCAATTTACAATTAAAGTTCGCCATTTGTAAAAGATATTCAGAAACATGTAACAGACTTTTCCAAAAACATTTTGAGTATTCTTTTTTTTACAGAATCATTGTATCTTGAAGGATATAGACTCTAGGGCAGAGTTTAATAACCATAGATGTCTGTATATAAGAGCTTAGAAGATATAAAACCCACAAACCTTCAATTTGAATGTAAACATAAAGAATATGTAAAAAAAAAACTCCAAAGTAATAATGCAAATTTTTACACGTAAGAAATTTTGACGCAAGAGTACAAATTTTTAGAAGCGGATGAAAACTTTAAATGTTATGTCTAAAACTCGACCATATTATTCTATACTCTATGTTCCAAAGCTTTCATTTTATATTTTGTCTATAAGTGGAGCGGTGACCGTCTACTCCAGTAAATACTTGAGATAAATGTTTTCCCTATAAACATACATACGAATTGAAATCTTTTTCTTTTTAAAAATTGGCTTTTCAATTTGATTTACTCGAGTCAGTTCATTAAAGCACGATAGTACGATATTTTTAATTTTCAGAGATGGTAAGAACTAGAGAAACCAAACTTTCAGATTAGATCCCTAAGTATTCCATAGGAGAAAAGCTTATTTAATATATGTATATATATATTTTTCTTTTTTTGATCGAGATTACATTATATAGCTCCCATTGGGGTGTCTGTGAGGACCTCGAAAAAAAACAATAGAGCTAGATGGTTAATTCATTAGCTTACGCCTTCCTTTGGAATGGAAATTGCCAACATTTGCTCATACTATACTATATAGTATATTAATGCGTGCATATCTGTACATACATTTATTCATTAATCCCAAACAAAGAAACAAAGAAAATCTTGACGCTCAAAAAAGGAACAATGCGTACATAATGTGTAAATAAATACATACATTTCGCTTATTTACAAGACGAACGTCATAACTCAAAAAAAGCCATTTTGCAGAACACGTATAAAAATTTTCATCAATCCCACAATTTCATGCAAAAATCGTTGAAATAAATTCTCGATTCTCCTGTCACGCGAAAAGTATTTTTGATATTAAAATGAAATTTTTACACAATGCACAGTTTTTCATAACGATTATATAAATAAATCTGCATTATTAACTCAAAAAATGAAAAAATTCATTTTTTGAGTTATGAATTTTTTCATTTTTTGAGTTATGACACTCTCATGTATGCAAGTGTTCTATACGAATCTATTGATAATTTGGGGTCCATCTTCTACGTCTATGTACATACATATACATATAATTATAAATGCTTTTGACGATTCCTTGCGAGTTTTAAATACAGCTTTTTATCAGATTTCGCTTAGTGCTTAGGAATGGTTGATGTGGACTTGCAATCAACTCTACTCCAGTCTCCGGACTAGCACCACCATTGAATGTGATCGGTAGCAAGTGTCCGAATAGATTTTGTACGTAAAAAGTGACTTTTACTCAGATTTGTTAAGATTTTATCCATAACAAATAAGATTTTAATACCTGA
The DNA here is from genome assembly GCA_037043745.1 of Chymomyza amoena. NCBI lineage: Eukaryota > Metazoa > Arthropoda > Insecta > Diptera > Drosophilidae > Chymomyza > Chymomyza amoena. The sequence continues at coordinate 124,720 of JBAMAX010003371.1, forward strand.
AATAATTTACTTCAGTGTGCAAAAAACCATTTCTTCCGTTATGATACATACCTATGTGCAAAGTTATAAAGTTAAATTAATTAATTAAATTTTGGGTTTCCGAATAATTTGTGTGTCCACTGTATGAAAAAATGGCGGACGTAAAGTCGGGCGCGGACGACTTTAGGATACCCTGTACCACTAGCTTGTAATAAAGTCCGATTTCTTCACAAAAAACCAAAAACAGAAGAATTTTTAAGCAAAAATTTTTTTTTTGACCGATCGTTCCTATGGGAGCTATATGATATAGTCAACCGATTTCAATAAAATTTGACACAATGCTTAAATACCTTAAAAAAGATATGAACGCCAAAGTTATTTCAAATATCTTTACAAACAAACAAAACACATCGAATTTTGTATAAAAAACGTGTTTTTGGACCGATTGGTCCTATGGGAGCTATATGATCTAGTCAAACGATTTGGATTAAATTTGGTACAGTGCTTAGGAACTATAAAATACTCACGAATGTCAAATTTGGTCCCAATATCTTAACAAACAAACGAAACACAACAAATTTTGTTAAAAAATCGATGTTTTGGAAGATCGGACCTATGGGAGCTATATAATATAGTCCACCGATTTTGTTCAAATTTGGCACATTGCTTAAGTGGTCTAAAAAATTTCCAAACGCCAAATCTGGTTAGGATATCTTTATTATAAAACGAAATATAGCCAATTTTTCTTTAAAAAAGTTATTTTGGCCGATCGGTCCTATGGGAGCTATATGATATAGTCAACCGATTTTGATCAAATTTGGTACAGTGATTGGGAACTATAAAAAACTTTCGATTGCCAAATTTCGTTACGATATCTTCATAAACAAACGAATTATTCATCTAAAACGCTTTTTTTTTTCGAGGTCGTCTCAAACACCCCCATGGGAGCTATATAATTTATCCCCGATATCAAAAAAATAAAATAAACTTGCCTCCTATGGAATAATATGGGATCTAATGTGAAAGTTTGGTAACTCTAGCTCTTACCATCTCTGAGATCTAGGCGTTCACACGGACGGACGGACGGACAGACGGACAGACGGACGGACAGACGGACAGACGGACAGACGGACAGACGGACATGGGTATATCGACTTCTCTATTCACCCTGATCATATTTTAGGTAACTTTGGGGTGTCTCCGACGTCTCCTTCTATATGTTACATACATTTTCGGCTTGCACAAACTTAATATACCCTTGGACCATACGGTACAGGGTATAAAAATGGAAAAGGCGTAGATACACCTACATAATTCCGGATTGAAATAAAATTGTTGGAAAAAAAATGTTTAAGATGCAAAAATTTAAAAAATCGTACAAAAAATATGTGTACATACAAAAATACCGACAATCAGATGCTGAATATATCAGGGGTGTCACAGAAAACCAAAACATGGCTAACAACGGCTTTAAAAAACCAATTCGATTCAATTTCGATACAATTCCAATTCTTGGTCCCACATACATGACTAACAGCGGTTTTAAAACCGTTGTTGGCCATGTCTGTGGCTCCAAGAATTGGAATTGTATCGAAATTGAATCGAATTGGTTTTCTGTGGCACCCCTGTATAATTGCTTTGGTCTGTTTTAATTTTGTCATTCATTTTAAAGAATTACTTCAAAATTTATTTAATAACTAGGGGTTTCCCCCTGCGTGCTACACATGCCAACCCCCTAGCGGTGTTCTTTATTTAATTTAGATCATACATGATCTGGGACACCAGCGACCTGTATGCTGCTCTAATACGAGCGTTGACAATGAATCCTTTGATACTGCGTATTCTCAGCATTTAAAAAACATATACATGCATAAATATTTATGTACATACATACATGCATACATATTTATTTCGATTAATCGTTCGACGTTCAAAATGGGCTCCCTTACGTCTTCTTGACTTTGTTCACTGTAACATATACAATTATGACCTAGGTGTTCTTTAGTGTTTTGCCAACCATTCTTAATCACAAAACACGTAAGAAAATTCGAATTTTGCAAGCACCTCATTAATAAAATATGAATAATGAAATGGCAAAGTGAAAATCTTTAGATTGTCAACATACGAAATTACAAACTATTTTTGAGGTTTTTAGTCCCATTATTTACAGATTTTTAATATCAAAACAAACTAAGAATATACAAATGTATGTAGGTATTTAGATGTTTGCATAAATAATCGCTCTATGGAGGGTAAAAACGGTTAGTTAACCTTACGCTCTCTCGTTCTCTCTCTCTCTCTCTTTGTATCCGTAAAAATCAAAATCGATTTTACCGGTAAAGACAGGGGTGAGGAAATGTGTTGCCTTGAAGCACAAACCGTTGCCCTCAATGTTGCTGGCTGCTGTTGCTGCTAGCTTGTGGCTTACCAGCTGTTGCTTGTTGATCAGGCGGCAAGTGCGTGATAATCACGCAGAGAGAGAGCGCGCACACGATTTTGTTGTTGCGTTTGCCGTTGCCCCTCTTTCGATAAAGCGAGCTGTTATAACTACAGCGCATACATTTGCACATCTGCACATGTATGTGTGCATGTTGATTTCAAACATTGTTTTCATTATACAAACAAAACAAAATAACACACATACATACATATGTAAATACATTGAGTATTCTATGCGCTCATGTGTAGTTGTTTGTTTACCTTTTATTTGTTGTAAACAACAATACCTACAAAATTATAATTGTTAAGAAAAAAATATATATGTACATATGTATGTATGAATATTTATTAAAAAATACGTCTAAAACAAATGCGCTACAAACTCAGTATTGGCTACTCTGTATATGCCAAGTCATTTGTTGACACATTTTAGAATGTCATTGGGTATTTAAACAGACATACACATGTACATATGTATATTGTATATACATACATAGATGTTTTTATGTGCCTACAAAATCTGCATGGACATAAATATGTATGTATGTATATGTATGTATATATTATATACGTTTGTTTATCATTTTATAAATGTGTCATAGCCGGCAAAATTTTCAAAACAATTTGTTTTGAAATTTGAATTAAAGCAGCTGTTTTGATTAACAATTTTCGTTTATTAAACTATATGCATTTGTATATAAATATTAATAATAATTATCCTATGTATACACGAACATGTATGTACATACATACATATGTACATATATTCGCTCGCTTTTTGAATACATGCTTGCCTGCTTTTGTTTACTTGTTTATTGTTTTGTTTTGCTACTGCGTTATACTATGAGTATTAATAAACTTTAAACAAATTTGGGGCATCTTTGAAAAAGTACATTCGGTTTGTGTATCCGCTTGTACAAGTCCAGTCAATATGTAATATGTACATATGTACATATGTATGTAACAATCCCGCACAATTAGAAGTACAAGTAGTTCATTCCATTAGCATGTTCTCCACAAGCTTTTTACTATGCAGGATCTTGCCGAGTTATTATTATGTCCGGTTGCATGTGTTTGTTAACGCATTTTGACTTTTTAAATAATGCATAACTTCATGGCGTTATCGAAAATTGTACTAATATATTTTACAAAGAATTGCCTTCATAACTCCAAAGACAATAAGTGCTGCGTTTTTCTGTTAACACAAAGCGTGTATAACATTCGGTGTTGCTTAAGTTCTGCAATCTCACTTTCTGTATGCGTGTATTTCTCCATCAGTTGCTCATTTTGCCTTTTAGTAGCCCACAATGCTTTCGAACATTTTCAGTTGTTCTTTGGAAGTTCACCCGTCAACATCAGATAAAATAGAAATCTAAGCGCGGATAATTTCTTAAAAAGCAAAACAAAAATTAGAAGTCCTGTTTCTAAAGATTAAAACAAAACAATATTTACTTGGATGTGACAGTGCAGTGCAAAAAAATTTATACAAATAAAAATAAATACAATGCCAATCGATATTTGCAGTCAACATCACAATTTGCTTGTCTCAATGAGGTAAAAATTTAAATAATAATTATTAAAATAAATTTAAAAAAACATATGCAAAATTGAGAATCACTGCGGCTTATGAATTTTAAGTAAATTTTATTTACTTATGTACATTTATCATAGCTAATGTATAGACGTCCTCCATATGCCTTAATCACTTAAGACAAAAACGCAAGGACCGAAACAATTAAATTACATTTGTACAAAATAGTAAATCAATTAAACAAACAAACGATTTTGCTAATAACAATAATATTGAGTGTGCACACAAATTTAATTCTATAAAAATTTTAACAAAGACATATTTTGTGCATATGTACTTGCTTGTTTTTTATTAACTTAATTGTCCTTGCTTGCCCACTCTTCAAGTGTTTTATAAACATTTTATGCTAAAATTAATTGAAGTGGGATTTTATTACTTATCTAGGTTGTATTTAGAGAAGTAAAACTCCCGCGAACCAGAGTCATACCCAATTTACGTGTCTATACATACTATGGATGTATAGTTAGTTTTTCGTAAAATACAGTATTTTAAAAATAAATTAAAATTGATACATATGCATATAAAGACATAGAACCAAACTATTGGACCAAATGGCCTTGTACCAAATAAAGCGGCGTAAATGATTCAGCAAACTATTTACATACACATTTACTTACATACCTCAATAATATTTTATATGTATGTTTATATGTAAATAGAGATAAAATTATTTGTTCTATTGACTATGTAGCCTCTTGAAGCATCAAGAGTTGTAAAGCGGATTGTAAATTTATGATTTTTATTTAAAGGACGTAAGGACAGTACGGAAACAATCTTTCATTGTATCAGACATAATTTCATACATATATACAACTAATCAATGCTTAAAATTAATTTACTGTACTTATTGAAAAATAAGTCAAAAAATAATTGAAATCCATATACATACATATGTACATAAATCATATATTATAATGAAATATTAAGAGCTTAATTGAATTTTTGAATTTGATTTACTGTGCTTTTTTGTTTCAGCTCTGTAAACCAGTTGTCTTTAGACTCAACCACAGATACCTCTTTATCAGAGATTGCTCTAGCATCACCAACAGCGACAGGCTTACCTCCGGTCGATAGCCATCATACGCATCTTAAGATGAACAAACTCTGCCGTCAAGTGTCAATTGAATCGCCCGGTCCGGGCGCAAGGAATTGCGTTTTTAATTTTTTCGTGCCCATTGAGGATACACCGCCACTAGGAGCACGAATTAAGATTGTTTGCGCTGGTGCTTGTTACCGCCGTCGCGATCGTTCCAACTCTATTACCAGCATGTCGTCAGTTTCGTCGGAATTAAGCGACTACTGTCCATCCATCACATCAATGTCATCTCCGGCACACCAAGGTATACGGGAAGGCTCATTCTTTCCTGGCTTTGAAGTAGCTGGTGTAATTGAATCGCTTGGCTCTGAGATCACAGACGCCAACAGCCGCGGTCTTAAAATTGGACAGCGCGTTATTGTTTACCCATTTGACGAGACTCCCTCAGGGTACGCCGAGTTGCTTGTGGTTTCAAACCTGAGCCATATTGTTCCGATACCCGACAGTCTACCCATCAGCGTGGCTGCTATGTTACCTACTGGCGCTCTTTTGGCCATGAATGCAGTCTTTAAAGCCCAGGCCGTAGTAACTGAAATCTTAAAACAGCGCGCCAGCACTGATCCCAAAAAGAAATGTAAGATATTGATAGTTGGAACAGGCGGCTTGGCATTGTGGGCTGTGCGCATTGCTTCCTATCATTTCGCATTAGCTGGGGCGGATAACGTGGACATAACAGTTGCCAGTCTAAGGGACGAAGGATTCCGCCTGGCTACAGAGATAAAAAAGTAAGTAATTAAATAAACAATCTTTGGCACACAAACTTATTTGCCGCATTTCGTTATTTGTAGTGTTAGCGTTGTACAGTGGAATGAGTGCCTGTACGAGCCGCAGTTAATAGAGCGCACCAAGGATGTATGTGGCGGCCCCGTGGATGTAGTTATTGATTTTGGTACAACTTCTAGAAGTTTGCATCGCTCTATGCATTGTCTTTCAAAAGGAGGCGTTGTGTTAATCAGCGATGAAGTGGCAGAGAAATTGTTGCCCAAGTTCTCAAGACTTTCGAATGAGTACCAGCAAGAGATCATACCAATTTCCAACGGCACTGTTGAACAGTTGGAGGAACTAGTCCAGCTGGTGGCGAACAAAAAGATAGATCCACCACCACACTCGGTATTCCCATGCGAACAGGCTGCTGAAGTTATACAGAAATTATGCAACTCCGAAATTCCTGGACGTGCTATTTTACGTTTTCACGATGTGGAGTAGAGCGTTTACCTAGTTTTTTGTCAACACTAACTCATCATTCAGCCGCGTTTAATAATAACCATATATAAGAGACACACAAAACCCTTGGAAAATCTCGAAACAGATTAGCAATAACCATGCGTTAAAATTGGTAGATTACTGTCGTATCTATTAAAAACTCGATGTGTTTATTTGTAGTACGCGTTAGATCACCTATTGTTTATTTTGTACCTTATGATTTGGACTGTTACTTAACAAAACAATAAGTGATTATTTGTTTATTTTTTTCAATTAATTAATAATATTGTTAAGAATCGCTAGTATTATGTAAAAATATTGTGATTGATTTTATTTTAAGCAAACATTGCAGAAAATTTCATTTTCAAGATTCAATTTAATCGAAATTATCGGCCTAGATCGAAATACATTACAAATCAGTATCGTTAATAATTGATTTTTTCCTTAAATGTTTTTTATTCTTATTTGTTTTTTTATAAACAGCATCAGAAATTAAAAATAAATGTTATTAATAAATATTTAAGACAAATAGATTTTATAGCAATAACAATGCATGCGATGCAGTGTGTTTGTTTCAATATGCTTGATATTTGTATTACTCATTACGTATCCAAGTACATACCCAATAATTACATTATATTCTACTATTCATTAATAAAAACACAAAAAAAGGACGCATAATCAAATAACATTAAATTAACAAATAATATTTGTTTAGTAAGTTACCAAAATGGCACCATAGTGTAATGCAGTGGTGGGCAAAATACATACAAACATACATTCGATAGAGTAAGAACAGCAAGCAAGCAAGAGCAAGAGAGAGATTTCAAGCACATGGAACGTCCAAGGTCCAGTATATCATTTACGCTTACTTTCGGAACCACAAAATGGATATAAGTGAGGATGATCTTATGGGTCCCGATGCAAAAGGCCCAAGTTATGGTCGCGCCGTTTTATATCCAATGATTTTTTGGTCTTATATCCTGTGTAATAGAGTTTAGAAATTTTTCTTTGGATTGTTTTTGACAGTCTGGCCAATTGTTCGCTAAAATGAACTACATACATATATTGTCGACCATAACCTAACCGTTATCTACGAAACATACTTACAGCAGAATCACTATTTTTGTAGTAACTTTTCACAACTGTAATTTGCTGATCAATTTTTAAACGATCTATATTTTAAAATGGCAAACCTCTAATTAAACCTCGTATGGAAAATATTTTTAACAGATATCTCTAAAACCACTGTCAAATTGGATAGTCCAGTACTCATTTATTAATGTTTTTTTGCCTAAATAAACGCCACAAGGGAAAAAAATACTTAGATTTAAGCATTCTGCTTAAAATAACATATATAATATATTCATGCAATAAAAACAAAGATTTTTAAAAAAGGCCTTTATCGCACAAATAGTGTTCAATAACGATAACGATAAATTCTAAATTTGCAGCGCTGATTTTACCGCCAAAAAAAACGCCGCAGCGCGGCAAACAGTAGTGTGTTTTGTACAAAAAGTAGAACGACCTAATTTTTTGTTAACCATTCTTTGTCGAATTGCTGACTTAGTAGATTTAATTATGCCAATCAAAATGGTTAATAAAGAAAATTCAGTTCGCTCTGGACAGCAGCAGCAGGTTAAGTGGATTGGCGTGCACGACACAAACACAGTTGTTAAAAGTCTTCAGCATAAAAACGTTTGTTTTTATAAAAAGTGTCTTTACGGTCCGTTGACGCTTACTGTTGGTGACTACATTTTGGTTTCCAACGCTGATGCAGCGGAGCCCGATACAGTGGACGGTTGTGATATTGCAAAAATATTGCATCTTTATGAACTTCGAGAATTGACGGATAGAGAGTCCAGTAGAGCAATAGTTCAATGGTACTCACGCCCACAAGCTATACCACACAAGGAGTTTGATGAAGATAGCATTGCGATTGACTTTTCCATAGAAATCATTGAGGAACATAGACCCTACGACAACGACGTAGCATTGGCTGCGATTTATCGCAAGTGTATTGTGCTGCAAGGTACGTCTCAGCTTAGTGCTGACCAAATTGTGGAGCAGTACCCATCGAAGCATTGCTGTGCTATTCCCATGTTTGTGTGCCGCTATAGATTTGTAAAGGTAAAGAAGAAGTCTTACCGCCTTATACCATTGGAGTTTCAGCTGAACGAAACTAAGACAAGCGTTTCAGCCAATTATGTAGATGTTCCTAAAAGTGGTTCCGTCTCCGCTCGTAAATCATCCGTGCGGCTTAAAGAAGCCGACGGGAAACGCAGACGCTCCTCTGTGGCTGCAGCCAGCGCAATGGAATTTATTGACGCCAATTACTTTAACAGTGAAAACAAAGTGTCACCCATCAAAATTGTTGGTGGACGCAGTGTTGTGCGTCTATCTGAAAAAAAGAGCCGTGCGGGTGTGGACAGCGAGCTTGAGATAAATGCAAATTACTTAGTTTCTTCACCATTAACTGAAAAAAACGATAAAGGGGAAACTCCAAAATCGCGTGCTTCTGCAGCACGAAGAAATTTAAATCTAAGCCTAGACAAAGGTGCAGACACCACAGCAGATTCAGACTGTTTGAACTACTCGATAGTTAGACAAACGCTTAATCCTGAAACTCCCTCAAATGAAATGAAAATAAAATTACGTGTATCGGAAAGAAGAAAATCTGTGCGTCAGGCTTCTATGGACGAAGAACTGGATCCTTTGGCTATAGACAAAGTAATAGACACACCAACTTCTCAAAGGCGTAAACGTCTTGGAACAACGAATGGCGACATTTATCACACGCCTTCTAAGAAATCAAAGGAGCCTTTCGAAGCCATAGCAGCAGATCTTACCCCTTCCACACGCCGTAAAAGTATTTTAAAATCAGCAACTACTCGTTTAGGTAATTCTTTAGTTAATATTAATCTTAAATCTGCTCCTAAAAAGTTTCTTTTATTGCAGCTGAAGGAACTCCACGGCGCAGTATTCAATTATCTAATATTGTCGAGCAGCGCATATTTAAGGACGATGATTTAATTTCTACACCAAAACGAAGTCGCGTTAAAACCTCCAATGATAAAGACTTAGACACCAACTATACCCCAAAAAAATCAGCTCAAAAAACACCTACTCGAGCTAGACGTATGAGTACTAATGCAAAAGAAAATTCGGCTTTGACTCCATCACAGAAGCTTAAAAAAATACGTTCAGGCGAAATAAGTCCTACAATAGAACAACGTCCTCAGCCGGTAAACGATGCGGAAAGGTCACATCTACAGAAAGCACGCGAGCAGCTACATGTGTCGGTTGTGCCCCAGAGTCTGCCTTGTCGTGAAAAGGAATTCGATAACATCTATAATTTTTTGAAGGGAAAGATTCAGGATCAATGTGGTGGCTGTATGTATGTTTCTGGCGTACCTGGCACGGGCAAAACAGCTACAGTAACTGGCGTTATACGTGCATTGCAACAGGAAGTATCGAAAGATAGACTTCCGTCATTTGACTTTATTGAAGTGAATGGTATGCGTCTCACAGAACCTCGACAGGCCTATGTTCAAATATATAAGCAGTTCACGGGAAAAACATTGTCTTGGGAACACGCTCACACTTTGTTAGAAAAGCGCTTCACAACGCCAGCACCTCGTAGAGTTACGACCGTTTTGCTGGTTGACGAGTTGGATATACTATGCAATAGGCGTCAGGACGTCGTATATAATCTGCTTGATTGGCCAACAAAATCGGCGGCTAGACTTGTAGTAGTCACTATAGCGAATACTATGGATCTGCCGGAACGATTGCTAATGGGTTTGTATTAACATATATATAATAGAACTCTTATATTAGTCATATCACTATTCATATGAAACTCATATTTTAGGCAAGGTTACTTCAAGACTGGGGCTTACGCGACTAACTTTTCAACCATATACGCATAAACAGCTTCAAGAAATTGTCACATCACGTTTGGGTGGCTCGCAGGCGTTTAAAAGTGAAGCGGTGCAGTTGGTAGCGCGAAAAGTTGCTGCTGTGTCCGGCGATGCACGACGTGCTTTGGACATCTGTCGACGTGCCACTGAATTAGCAGACATCTCTAGCCAGCCAATAATAGCAAAGACACCGAAATGCGTGAACATGCTGCACGTACAACAAGCGCTGGCGGAAATGATTGCCAGCGCGAAGGTTCAGGCTATTAAGAATTGTTCTCGAATGGAACAAATTTTCTTGCAGGCTGTTGCTGCCGAGGTGACTCGCACCGGGGTGGAAGAGACTAACTTTATGGGAGTTTACAATCAAGTAGAGACTATTGCAGCCTTCATGGGAGTTGTAGTGCCAGCCCCCGGACGCGCTCTCCGCCTCTGTTCTAAACTGGGTGCTGAGAGATTAATTATATGCGAGCACTCACGCACTGATATATTTCAAAAGATCTTGCTTAATGTCAGTGCCGATGATATTCACTATGCTCTACGAATGGAGGCCAGTCATTAATACACAATTCTGATACGTGGCAGCCAAGAAACGTTCAAATAATTTACTTAAATTAAATTACTTTTAATACATTTATATTTAAGCGTCAATTTTAAACAATTTAAAGTACAAACTCGTTGTTATAAATACAATATAGAATACTAAAACAGTGTAACAGTCATATAAAACCTTTGGTGAAAAGACGGAATATATAAAAAGATGATATCGGAAGCCAACCATTAAACATAGGTAGAAAGCTGCCGGCAGCATAACTAAAACGGCATACAAAGGTGCTACCAGTGTATGGGCTGCTATGGAATATGGTGGTTGCAGTTGCATTATGCCTACGCTCTGCAGGTCTGAGCGTAAAGTGTGCACGATTAAGTACAGAAAGGAATGAATATCAGCGCAATATGTATTAAGCGTGACAAAAACGCCAACCAGAATGGGATTATAGCTTGTTTGGCCTATATAACCCGGAGTTAGATCAATAGTTGACAAGCTGTTTGAATTTCCCTGATAAAAATAAAACATTCTGGCAATGAATATTGTCATAACAATCTTGTAAACGTGCACATGACGAACTGAAAATTTGCGAGCACTTGTGCAATATACATCACAAAGCTTATAGGTCTCATCTAAAGTAATAAGCATTACAGGTAGAAGCACAACATTATAAGATTTGTGCAGTAAAGCTGCTACCAACATGGAGCTGGACAGGTTCGATTGGAGTAGTTGAAGTAAAGTGCTAGTTACTTTAATGTCTCCCAAAACGATTTTTTGTGGCAATGCTGAGCGATAGCCCTGAAGTAATACCAATGCGGAACAGCACCAAAAAAGCACCAGCACGGGAACAGTCAATCGCGCGCTGCAATTAATAGTTTGATTAGCAATAAAATATATCTATGAATTGAAACACAACTTACAAAATGTGTGAATTTATCTCAAAAAAGAGCACATGGCCACTGAGTCCACGAAAAATGTAGACCAATAAAAACGCAATACCACTGAAAAAGTTCTGGGATTGATTGTTGAATTTTCGCAGGCGTGCCCATAACAGCAATAGGGAGAATATCATAATAGTCGTCTTAATTGCATTAAGCCAAAACAAATGGCGCATGATAATTAGCAAGATCAGTACTACAAAGATCTTGCGTTGTTGCCACATGCACACTGAGGCAATCTTAAATAAATGGCGTCCGTTCAATTCAACATTTGCTTTGGTTATGCGGCGTCTAAGCGTTTTGCAGGCTGTAGTTAACAACAGAGTGTTACCTAAATAATACCAGGTTCTATATTCGTACTCAATGAATGATGAAGATCCCAACGTCAAAATTCGAATTACAAAGCATACCACTAAAGGTAAAGGCATCGGTATAGATAGTTTTGTGCGCTTCGAATACATTGGCGGTAATATGAGTTTAAAAAGTGCATGTAGTACATCCATAGTCAGATAAATAGAGACGGCAATGGGTATAACCATAAGTACAGCCCCCAGCATCGAGTCAGTCAGTATAATGTCAAAGTAGCGACAGATTATATTTGAGAAAAATCCAAGCGTTAAGCAAATAATTAATTGCCTTAATTTGAATACATTTAACTGCAATTGCTTGGTTGAGTCTAGGTATAGAACGGTGAATAGAACGTGGAACGAGCTCTATTATGAGTATAAAGAAAAAAATTATTCTTTTTATTGTTATATTATGGCAATAAATTGTGCTTCGACATACCGCAGTTATAAGTGTTAATCCAACTACTATGAATCCATAGTCAAAATGTACCAAAGATTCTGACAGGAAATTTGAAATTTCACGAGCCGTTCTTATATAATTCAGCTTAGCATTTTGATAATGAACATTACTAGCGCTGCCACTTTCACGCAAAGACAAAAGAAATTTTTTATGTATTAACGTTGCGTTTTGATACCAGAAGTAATAATCTGCGAAAAGTTCTTGTAGTTAAGAAATACATTCAAATTTAAGTAGACGTACCGCTATTTTTAACTTTTTCATGCCCAAATTTAACTCGAGCTCGGTTCAGTAGATGATGTGCGTTATAAAAATAAGCATAAATTTGTTGTTCGAAAGTTAACGTTTGCAACATCTCTGGTATGAGGCATCCTATAGACATTTTCGGTATTTCAATAGAAAATAGAATTGATAAAGTGGGAGCCAAATCAATTTGGTTGTAGATTTTGTTGACGTCTCTAAAATGAGAATTAAATAAAGTCTTTAGATTAAATGTATTGATTCCCGAAACTTACGCGGATTTACTGCAGTTTGCTGAATACAAGTATAATGGTACAGTAGTTTCTTCAGGGGTATTGCCACCATGTCCACCGCCGTTGGCCATACCATGATCACCAGTCAGCATAACAAGATAATTTGTCAAATTCTAAAACATTTAACAAATGAGAAGAACCGTTGTTGTCAATTTTTTTTTTTATATTTCTTTATAATAATTTTATGTCACTAATGCGACTTAGTTTCTCTATGTTATTTCCGTTAGAATAACGAGAAGTTCTCGCTTATCCATGATATAGTTTTGTTACCAGTCAATTCGATTCGTATTAGTAATTTGCTGATTTACCTTATGATTTAATATCATTTGCATTGCTTCATCCATTTCCTTAAGCTTCTGTTTTACTTTTGGGCTTCCATTGCCTTCAACATGTCCAATATGGTCAAGACCAAGGTAATGCAGTATTAACAAAGTCCAGTCATCTTTTTCCAACTCATCTTTCAATGTCTGTGTGACATTTTTGTCTCCCTAAGATACAAAATAAATAACACGAATTGTTTTTAAATGATTTTATGGATATATGTACCTCATAAAAATCGTTTACATAAAACGAGTCAGTGTTCGCTGCACGTCGTGAAAATTCACTGGGAAACAGGCGAACCCATGTGTGATCGCCAGCAAATGAAACCAATTTGTTGTGCTCTTTTAGACGATGCAAAATGGAATCATCCAGCGGTTCTGTTCGCCCAACATTAAGAGCGATGTCGATAAAGTTTGACAGTGTGCCGGTGGTTATACTTTTTAATCGTGGCATAGTAACAGTCGGTATATCCACGTGAAGTGTTATCTTTTCGCATGCATTTTCGTATGCCACTGGCATTGTGTTTGAATCGACAAAATCTTTGCGCAATGCATCAATTAAGAAAAGAATGAATGAAGTGTATTTTATCGGCGGTGGATCTAATCTATCAATATAAAACATATATAGTTTTAAGGAAGATAGAGAAATAGATTTAATAAATTCACCTGACTCCATGCAGAGTTGTAGGCCGGTTAACGGGTACGCTACTATCTTTCTCTGCGACTGAATATGAAGCCGGAAAGAAACCAATCAAAAATAGTATTGCACCACACATGAAAAATGTTAGCATATAAAAAGTATACGGAAGACGGCTCCTTTGCTCGTCCATTGCAATTTATTTAACATTAGAATAATGGGACTAGAAGTATTGAAAACTGACACTACCAATTTGTTGCTTGTCAGCTGTGAGACAGAACAAGCAGTAAGGTTCAACGAAGTTGCCATATGTCTATCAAATAAATAATATGCTAAGCATTTCATTAAAAAAATTATCTAAACTTTTAGCGACTTACAATTGCACAATATTAATTATTATTAGTTAAGCTGCTTTATATTGGATTGTTTCTTTATTGCCGCACTTTTTTTTTTAATCAGCTATATGAAGCAAGTAATTAAAACGTTTATATTTAAATGTTGGGTGGCAACTCTGGGCCACATATGATACTAAAACGGCATTAGACAATTCCAATTTACTGAGACATTTGTTAAGGAAAATGGAAACTTGTGGATACGTTTGCATTAATAAAGAAAGCGAAAAGTTTTTTATGCGATGTTCATACTGTCCCACCGATGTGGAAATTGCACAGTGGCAGCAATTCGTGTTACATTTTCGTGCGATACATAGCTCTTTGGGTTTAGAAGACAATTGTAAACAACCAGAACCTAGTTTAGACGGAAGTCATGACGAGGACTCCATTAAAGAAGAACTCCTTGAAGATTGCAATGTGGTTGGTGTCCAACTGGCAGGCGAGCCTTACGAGGACGGTGCTGATGCTATAGAGCTTCATTCAAAATCTGACGTGTTTGACGACTCATTCCAAAATAAAACCATATCAGATACAAGCGGCCTTGAAACAGAACCCGAGTCTGAAACTCAACAACCAGACGCAGAAGATATTGACAATATAATTTGGGAATCCCATTCATTCAAGGTATTTTCGTTAAATATATGTACACATAAGTATGTGGACATACTCGTATATAAAACAACTTACTGAATTTTGGGGTTCTTCATAGTTCAATCCCTCATTCTTCCGTCGGAATCTACATATGTCAAAATTTATTGAGTTGTATGAATCCCATGCCTGTTTATGGAATCCTGAACATACAAACTATAAAGAGCAAGTCGCATGTACGCTGGCGTATCAGAAATTTATAATCGATTTCAGTGCTGAGACTGGTGTGACATTTAATAAACAAACGCTAAGGGCAGCAATAAATAAGTTACACTCGCAGTATAATACAATTCAAACCCGCGTAATGAATGGAAGTCAAAAAACCAATTCTGTGGCTTTTTCATATTATACTAGTTGTCATTTTTTGAGAGCATGCTCAAGTGCAGGTGTCGAAACCAGGAAGGAAAAAATTCAGGTAAGCCTTGTAAAATGAAGTGCTGACTATAAACATTGTTTTATTGGTATTTCAGCTGGACTTTACGTCAAAAAATAGGCTTACTACAGAGATTATTAAACAATATTCAAACTTTCCGCAACTCTATGACCACAATCACAAAGAATTTTCAAATGTAAATTCCCGAAAGCAAGCTTATGAGGCAATGGCAGCAGAAATGGATATACCTCACGCAGATATAAACAGCGACGATGTATTTCTTGCTATTCAAAACTTGCGCCAGTGGTATTATAAAAATTCAAAACACGCAATTTCTGATTCCGAGAAGAGTTATATAAAAAGCTGCCGGTTTTTACCTCCTAAAATGTTTAAGCAAAAGCTAACGTGCGAAATATGTCACAAGGAAACCTTTTCAGATCACGTACTTCAAGTTCACCTCCATAAGGTTCATAATATTGGAGAACTGCCATTCAGATGTTTACTATGCGACCGAAGTTTTATAGGTCGTGGTGAAATGAGCACTCACATGCAGCGGGTTCACATTGGAAAGACACACAAATGTAGCTACTGCGACAGGACTTTTGCAGTAATCTCTGATCTACGGTTACATATTCGTACTCATACTGGCAGCAAGCCGTTTGTTTGCGAACAGTGCGGAAAAGCTTTTCGTCTAAGATCACAGCTTAAGCTGCACGACACTGCAATACATACAAAAATAAGAGCTTTCAAATGTACAATGTGTCCTAAAGATTTTATTAAGAAACGAGATCTTACAGATCACATAAAAAGCCATTTGGGAATTCGCGATAAAATATGTGGAACTTGCGGAAAAGGATTCACAAACTGCCACTCGCTTATAAGGCATCGTCAGATACACGCAGAGGTCAAGAAGTTTGCTTGTAAGCTTTGTGATTCCCGATTTTCTCAATTTGTTGGACTTAATTCTCACATGAAGCGCACCCACAATATATTAAGAAATAGTACACAGACCGGAGATGGTGCATCTGCAGATCCGAGCAATAATTAAGATTCTTTTTGGATTAATTGATTAGATGTTTAAGCAAATGTAGCATTTATTATATTTAAATAAATCCATATTAGACTTATTACTTTTATAATCTCTTAAAATAAAGAGTATAATTTGCTTTAGGATTTGTATTCTACGTAGGTCAAAAAAAATGTAAAAATTTAAAATTTTAACTTTAACTAAGATTGGGCCAAATTACAGTTTCAAAAAAAAGAAGCTCTTGTGATATTTGTATTTAAGGTGATTGTATAAACTATTTTTGCAGTTATAAGTTTATGTATTTAATTCAATTACAAT
Source organism: Chymomyza amoena (assembly GCA_037043745.1). Classification (NCBI taxonomy): domain Eukaryota; kingdom Metazoa; phylum Arthropoda; class Insecta; order Diptera; family Drosophilidae; genus Chymomyza; species Chymomyza amoena. The sequence goes on from JBAMAX010003371.1 coordinate 141,485, forward strand.
TGTTTTTTTCTGAATCCTGCCAATATGTTTATATTTTTTTAAAGTGCATTTTTGCAATTCTTCATAATTTATCTTTGAGTTATCGGTTCTTAGAGTGTTTGATTGCTAGTACATGCATTGGGTACCTTTCCTGAGGCTGCTTATAGCAAGCAATAATCAAACCCTAATATATGTTTGTTCATAAATATCTACTGCATGCATCTATATAAAATATAAAACTGTTTGGCCTTTCTGAGTAGTGATTGGTTCAATAATTGTAATGTGCAAATTTTATGGGAAATTCTGCCAAAAATAGCGGAATCTTCGTTTTAAAGTTTGCGAGGAAAGAATAACAAAAAAACCCATATTTTAACGGCTTTCTCACTATGACAATTGATATTGGAGACAGGCAACGATCATGATTATATGCAGATAACGTGTTTCATAAAAACATTTATAGCTGTGGAAAGGGTTTCATGTTCAAAAATAAAAAGAGTTTTTTTAATGCAGATATCTGCATATCATTTGTGTATGGTTATTTTATTTTAAGATGCTTATTTTAGAATATATTATTTCATTACTATTATAAAAATTAGTTAACAAATTTATTATTTAAAGAACTGACCCCAATGGGGATTCAAATTTTGGCATATAAAATTAACTTTTTTAAAATGAATATTCTATTAAAACGATATTGATAGCATATGGTTAAAGAAAAAAGTATAGATTGTGTGTAATAAAAAACAAAATGATATAAAAACATTAAATATGTCAGTTATTTATAAAAGGATTTTATTGTAAGATTTACATATGTTGCCATCAGAAGCGTTTTTTGATAAAATTATTTAACATATAAAATAAGTCTTTAAGAGACACACTAGTGCAAAATCTCATGTTGGTACTTAGACGGATAATTAATATTTTTCCAAATATTTATCGCATGTATAATAAGGAGCCAATATGAGGTTGTTATTTACACAGTCAAAGCTTGAATTCATGTGCGACTATTTTTGTATTAGAGTTCCACATAACGTTAGCCAACTTCCAACTTCGTGACTTCGTTCCAGAACTCACAACTAAAGAACACAACAAACACTACTTGATTCACCTTTACACGGCCTGCATCAAAGATTTTCCTCCAGCCATAACAACACCAATATCACCAGATTTAACTAGAATACATTGAAATCAAAGTCAACCAATCTAACTTAAAGCTAATAGGTATGCATCATAACATACTGAAGACTTAAAACTAAAAATTTTATCTAAGCATAAGTCCACCATCGTTTGTACGAACCTTAAACATAACAAAACCAAGACTTTCTAACAAAACCAAAAAGCACGCTAACAACAGCTTTAGTGAATCTTTTAAAAAGAACACTTTTATCTTATAACCAACTTAAGCATACGTACATTTTGACGTAAACCCAAAACACTTTTACTGAAATACCTTCATGCCTTCATACGCGGCCAATATGCTAAAGGTAGCGATTATGCCTTAAGAGTACCCTCAGGTGATATTAAACAGTGAGGAATTCTCACTGATGAGGATGCGATACTGGAGGAACTAGTATTATAGCGTTGGGACTCCCCAAGTTTGTTTGACGGAATTCACTTCACGGTGGGTCTTGTCGTAGACTGCTCGGACGAAGAGTCGGCTGAGTGGTTGCCGCTAAGAGCCCCCACCCTGCGCATGTGGAAAAGAGTTCCCCTATAGGTAAAGATACCGTCGGCGCTCAACATTACCATAAACTGGAGAGAAGACGACGGAATGGATTTTGGAGCTATTCCAAAAACAGAACCGTCTAAGCATTGAGCACTGGAGGTTACAGATCTGGCGAATAATGAGGAATTAAATGTAACCGTGATCAACGCGGGCGGCGACATTGGAGAAAGTCCTCGAAGGAACTGACTGCTGGAGCTGGGCACAAAGCAGAGGGTGACGCCGATGGTGAAGCCGATCCTATGATCAGAAGTACAAGGATAGCCCTGCTGTACTGGCAAGGATGTTCATCAAACAACATCTGGGGCTTGCCTTGGTACTGGGACCCTGATATAACCAGGGAATAAAAGTGAGTCTCTCTTGGAATTTATTTCAAGTAGCATCCTAGAAATCCTAAATGTCCCGACTTTTGGAACTAGGGTGAGATCCGACGTCAGTAGGGCGCTGAAGTCACATATAAGTGACTGGCATGTATCTCCTGAAGAGTCTACGTCAGACCACAGGATTATTAGGTTTAGCGCTAAACCTAGGGAGTAGCGATCGCAGACGTAACCCCAGAAACACAGACTGCAAAAAGTTCAATTTATCTATAAAGCAAAATCAGGACAGCAGAACTGGAAAGCCTAGAAACCCAGTTAGATTGGAATGCGCCTTCAATGAAAGCTGCCCTCTTGCTAAAGCAAAGAAGGACAATGACGCCCCATGGTGAAATGCAAAACTTGAGAAGTTGCGGTACCGGCACCTCTTTAATACCGCGAAGCGCATTGGAGAGTGGGATGCAGAACAGACCACGTGCAACTAGCTGGAGTAAAATGGGCCATTGGCAAGTTGCAGCCCTTCACATCAGATGGATAGCTTCACTGTCATCATCTAGAACCGCAGCAACTATTGGGGGACAATCCACCACAGTAGTGACGACAAGAGGCTGTTCTCAGGGGGCTATTATCACCCCTCTTATGGAGCCTGCTACTAGTAATGAACTACTGGAGAGACTAACGCGCTGAAGCATAATATGTCAAGGCTATGCTGATGACATCGTCATCATAGCAAGAGGCTAGTATGAAGAAACACTCTTGGACATTGTCCAGATAGGTCTCAAGGAAACTAATAGCTGGTGTAAAGTACAGTACCCTTTACAAATAGGTATAAACTTGGAAGAATCAGGAGAATAGCCCAATCGGGATGCAGCATGGAAACAAGCAAAGAAGCTAAGTATCTTGGAGTGACCTTTGACTCCAAGCTTAACTTCAAAACTCACGTAGATAACACGATAAATAAGTAGTCAAGGGCTCTTTTTACGTGCCGAAAAGTCGTGGGGCATATCAACACGAATATTAAGATGGCTCTACCTCATGGTTGTCAGACCCATGCTAATGTATGTTTCCATAGCCTGGGGCAGCAGAGCGTACCTTAGTACGACCAAAGCAAAAATGCAGAACCTGCAAAGAATGGCCTGCATATGTATGTATGACAAGAGCAATGCATACCTGTCCTACTGCGGCCTTAGAAATATTAATGGAGATTACAACGCTACATATCGTTGTCGAATTAGGAGGGTAGGGGATGACTTTAGCCTCGCCAAGAAAGATGCTGCAGATCTAGCAAAGAACATGCCTATGATCTGCAGCCAAGGGATGCAATGGTAGCTCAGTACAGGTTAAATCAAAACTTAAACCAAACTCAGTACGAAGCAGTTAACCCTACGAAACCACATACAATTAAGTGGTACACAGACGGATCACTCACTGGTCAAGGAAGTGGCTTGGGGGCAGTAGGACTCAGGACCAAATATTACGAGCCACTAGGCAGACACACCAGTATTTTCCAAGCTGAAGTCTGTGCTATTGGAAAATGTGCCAAATCCAATCTGCAAAAGAACTACCATGACAAGGATATTTCCATCCTGTCTGATAGTCACGCAGCAATAAAGGCACTAAGCAAAGCCAAGAACGCCTCAAGGCTGGTCAAAGAAGGGAGAACGTCACTGGATAAATTAGGATCCACGAATAAGCTCACGATTAGATGGGTTCCAGGACATAACAGCTGACAAATAAACTTGCAGGGACCGGTGCAGCAACACCGCTAATCGGTCCTGAGCCACACTGTGGGATAGGTGAACACGTGGTACTGGACCTACTGAGAATAGAGGAGAATAACATACGACTGCTTTACTGGGCTCAGTAAAAGCCCTCCTCTCCAACTGCAACCGTAAGAGGTTCAAAGTCATGGTATCTTACGGAAAGAACACCGTGAGAATCCTGACGGTCCTTCTGACGGGACATTGCAGGACCCGCAGCCACTTAAATAAAGAAGAATAACTTTGGGATACCCTGTACCTAAAATCTGGTATATTGCTTAAGAACACCAAACCCATTTGATTTCCACATGAGGTTCCTTCGTAAGCAACCAAAATTGGACGAATATTGAACCAAAAATGTTATTTTGACTGATCGTTCCTATGAGAGGTATATAATATAGTCAACCCCTATGGGAGCTATATAATTTATCCCCGGTATCAAAAAAAAATAAATAAATAATTCTCCTATGGAATAATATGGGATCTAATGTAAATGGTTGCTCTAGCTCTTACTATCTCTGAGACCTAGGCGTTCAAACGGACAGACAGACAGACGGACGGACGGGTATATCGACTTTTCTAGTCACCCTGATCACATAGGTAACTTTGGGATGTCTCCGACAACTCCTTCTATATGTCATATACATTTTCGGGTTGCACAAACTTAATGTATCCTTTGTACAGAGCGGTACAGTGTATAAAGATGTTAACTGCAACAGTATAACATGCTTCCCAACAAAGATCTCAACCAACACAATGAATAATTTAATCATCAGCTTCCTCAACGAAAAATATTACTTTAGAGCTACTTAATGCACTAGCGACACTAAAAGGATCCACCTCGACTATTTTTTCAGATTGCCTACACATGTAGCACCCTCACAACAATACAAATTAACGTACTGTGCAAGCACACGTTTGAAGTAAAACTTTGTACTTTCCTAGTTCCCTAGGTTTTCTACTTCCCCGTTCTCGTTTCTTTTCGACACAACAGAATCTCAAAGTTACTACTTTTGAAAGTGGCAATGCCGCCTAAAAAGTTTTACCGCAAAAAAAGAATTACCAGTTTATTCATCCACATAATGCTACAAAACCAATCTAATCATACCACTACTTAAGCCAAAAACCGAAAAAAAACACTTCGTATACACCTACAACAACATCTTAATTCTAAATTCGTCTTTAAAAAAGGCTTATAGTCAACTTAACAACACCTCTGTTCCCATAAACATTCTGCTCTACAAAGACAATATACCCTCATTAGAATTAAAATGACCACTCCAAACAAAGTATCAAACAAAAATCAAAATCGTTTTACTATCAAGCAGAATGTATGCAAAATACGAAAAAACTTTTTTTCTAAGAAAAATAATAACTTTTAACCTAAACGTTTTGCTCGAAGGAAATTTTACTATTTGTTAGTCCAAACTGAATAAATGTAGAAAAAAATAATACACTGTTTGCGATTCACAACATATGGATGCTCCCTCTAAGGCCATTATTGCGACATATGCAGACGATATAGCAGTCATCTACAACTCCAAAAGTCACTTAGAAGCAAGTGCTGGACTACAGGGGTATCTTGATAATCTCGCAGCTTGGTGCAAACGGTGGAATCTAAAAATTAACCCGCTTAAAACTTTAAATCCATGTTTCACCCTAAAAACGCTGAGAACGAACACCCCCCAATCCAGCTGGAAGGAGTAGCTCTGGAGCAACCAGCGCAGGCGAAATACCTTGGCATCACTCTGGATAAGCGCCTTACTTTCGGACCGCACCTCATAGCTGCGGTGAAAAAATGTCGCCACAGACTGCAACAACTGCGATGGCTCAACAACAAGAGGAGCACCTTGCCGCTGAGATGCAAAAGAGCTGTCTACGTGCACTGTATTCTGCCGATATTGCTCTATGGCGTACAGATCTGGGGAATTGCAGCCAAGTCCAATTACAAACGTGTACAGGTACTGCAGAATCGAGTACTAAGCCAAATTACCAAATGTCCCTGGTACGTACGCGGTTCCACACTCCATAAGGACCTCAAAGTGCTTTCAATTGAAGAGCAGATTGGCAGGCACACAAGCAGATACACCGAGAGGTTGCTGAGACACCGAAGCCAGCTCGCAAGAGGTCTACTCCCTGCAAGGCCTCTAAGGCGACTTAGACGGCAAGGTTTTGCCAAAACAATTGTAAGCCAGTAAGGCTACCTACAATTAATTCCTCACACTGTGTTTGAGGTTCGGCTCCATATATATTTGCTTCCTTGTGTTGTTAAAGTACTTAAATTTTATTGTACAGGTTCTACACTTAATAATAATAAAAAAAAAAACACTGTTTGCGATATGTTTTTAAAAAAATTTAAATAAAAAATGCTTTTTTCTAAGAAAAATCATAACTTATAAACTAAGCGTTTTGGTCGAGGGAAATTTTAATATGTGTTAGTCCAAACGGTCTACTTTACTATGATAAAATTTAATAAATAAAAAAAATACGCTTTTTGAGATATTTGTTAAAAAAAAAAAATAAATTAAGCATTTTGGTCGAGGGAAATTTTAAAAATACACTTAAAAAAATACACTTTTTGAGGTATTTGTTTTTGAAAAATTTTGTTTTTTGGAAAATAATTTTTTTTTCAATATTACTAATGTAATAGTTGTGCAACTATTATTATTGCGTCATCCATCCACTTTTGACAAAGTTATGCAAATTAAAAAAAAAGTGACGTAAAATATCGACATTTACATCTAAAACAAAATAGCGAAAAATCCGAGAAAAATATTTTTTTTCGGCTAAAAAAAAATTGGTGTCTAATGAAATGGACCAAGGAACAACATATTTCAGTTTCATTGAAATCTAAAATCATGTCCTGTGCCGACCGGTCGATATGAAATGGAAATAGCCTATATCATATGGCCGATCAGTCAAAAAACATTTTGGTGCAAAATAAGATTGTTATTGTTTGTTTAGGAAGACACCGTAACAAAATATGCCAAAAGAAGGTTTCTGTTTTTAGCAAAATATCGAATTTAAATTATCATTTACGACGCTTGCTATTTTAAAACACATCTGCTGCACTTCAATTTTGCGCCTCATATAGAACAGAGATGCATTGAAAGTTGGTTTTATTTTCGTGCTCTTATTCGTTTAAGTCTGAGCAAATATTTTGAAATTTTAGTGTATTGAAATAGATTTATGGATAGGTAGTATAAAATTAAAAACTAAATGTAGTAATAAATTTTATCAATTTTATACTCCTTGCTATAAACAAGCAAGTTTTGCAAATTCGTTTTCGCTGCTAAGTTTTTGATGTAATGTGGCAGCTCTGCGAACAGCTGATAGCTATCAGTGCAATAGTAGCTACCATTTACGCTACCTACATACATACATATGTTTTGTAGAATAAAACATAAAATTGGATCATGCGATATCTGTGTGTTAATTAAAAAAGAATACACTATTCACAGTTCATATCGAGTGCAGCTCCTTTTTGAAAGTTCTGTTTAGCTATATATGGTATATTTATTAATATAAGTTAGTGTGCTTGTCCCCGGTAACAGCTGATGGTTATACGTGCATGCACATATGTATGTACATATGTATGTATCTACACTGTATTTATCATTTATTTGTACTGCAGCATGAGAACTGAATTATAAATGGAATCTTGTGGATACATCTGCGTTAGCAGAGACAGAACGCAGTTTTTTATGCGTTGCTCATACTGTCCAATAGATGTAAAAATTGCACAGTGGAAAAAATTTGTGGTACATTTTCGCACGAAACACCAATTGGATTTAGAGGAGACCAGTGACCAACACAATTTCAATCAAGACACACAATGTCTAGATAATAACTCGACAATAGAAGATATACTGCGAAACGATGCAAAAGTGGATAAAAAAGCCATTGACGAATTCCAGCTGGAAATGGAAACTGACAAGGCTGGTTCACACTCAGACCAAGGGCCATACAACAGATACAGTACCGATGGAAAAGAGAATAATAACCAATCTAAACCATCAATTTTCGATAGTGAGTTTGAAATGGAAATAGGCTTGATTAACTCACTTGCAGCGTCAACCATTTCTGATCATAATAGCGATGATACCGATGCAGTAGAACGCGACCTCCAAACTCAACCTGACGATAACAATGATATTACTGTTGAGTCCGTACATGAGGTATTTTTCTTTATGTCAAATGTATTTAAAAACGATATACAATTCATTCATTTTTATCACACAGTTCAAACCGTCCTTTTTCGTTCGAAATGCACATATGAACAAATTTATTGAACTGTACAAAAGTTATCCATGTCTGTGGAATCCCGAACATACAAAGTACAAAGAACCAGAAGCTTGTACGTTGGCATATCAGAAACTCATAAACGACCTGGATGCTGGTATTGGTGCGACATATACCTACAAATCACTTAAAGCAGCTATTAAAAAATTGCACACGCAGTATGAGACAGTTAATACGCGTGTTTTAAAAGGGACTCAAAAAAGTAATTCCGTCGCTTTTTCATATTATTCTAGCTGCGAGTTTTTGAAAGCATGTATAGGTCTTAGTTGCAATTCCAAAAAGGAAAAGATTCAGGTATGCAAAGCTTTAGCCTACCTTCTTATGTGTGTACATATATTTTTTCCTTTTTAGTTGGACTTCGCCACGAAAAATAAGTTAACTGCAGAATTCATAAAGCATTACTCAAAATTTCCACAACTGTATGACCACAAACATAAGGAATTCTCAAGTGCTGAATCTCGAAAGCAAGCTTATGAGACAATGGCATCTGAAATTTCTATACCTCTAACGGATATAAACAGCGACGACATTTTTCTTGCAATTCAAAACCTAAGACAATGGTATTACAAGTCCTCAAAGAATGCAACCTCTGACTTTGAAAAGAATTGTTTAAAAAGTTGCCGGTTTTTGCCTCCCAAAATGTTTAAGCAAAAGCTAAATTGCGAAATTTGTCACAAAGAAATATTTTCAGATCACGTGCTCCGACTTCACCTGTATGAGGTACACAACATTGGAGAACTACCATTTAAATGCCCGCAATGTGATCGTGGTTTTAAGAACCGTAGTGATATGACCGCGCATCTGCAACGTGTGCATATAGGAAAAACGCATAAATGCAGCTACTGCGACAGGACTTTTGCAGTAATTTCTGATCTCCGGCCACATATTCGTACCCACACTGGTATTAAGCCCTTTGTCTGTGATCAGTGTGGAAAAGCCTTTCGAGTGAGATCTCAACTAACCCTTCATGTCAGAGCCATTCATACAAAAGTAAGAGCTTTTAAATGCACCATGTGTCCTAAAGACTTTCTCAAAAACGTGCATCTCAGAGATCATATGAAAAGTCACATGGGAATTCGCGATAAAATATGTGATACTTGTGGAAAAGGATTTACTAACTGCCACTCGCTTATTAGGCACCGTCAGATACACGCAGATGTCAAAAAGTTTGCTTGTAAGCTTTGTGATTCCCGATTTTCTCAATTTGTTGGACTTAATTCCCATATGAAACGAACACACAGTGTTGTTAAAAAAAATACCCAAGTCACAGAATGTATATCCAATTAATATAACAAAGTCATTTCCCTATTAAAATTTTCGATATGCTGTCTATTGGTAAAACTGAAGTTTTCTTCTTAAAAACGTGTCATTGAAATTTGGGAAAACGTAAGGCAAAGAAAAGCAAATGAAGTTATGATTTTCCTATTACAAAGATAGTCTATTAGCGAATTGAGACCGATTAGTGTTATCTAATGTGGCTATTGTTTTTTAATAGCTTTATTTTATAAAAATCTTCAATATTATGTACTGTTTTAGTCAGTTTTAGTCTTTTTTTAGTTAGTTTACTGTGTATTTAAAAGGTCATCCGTTTAAGCATGCAAGCCTGGTAGAGTAACTGGGTTTACCGAACTTCAGTGGACTATCATTCAAGTAGTGTTACGTGATTTCAAATGATATTTTAAAATTGTGCAATTAAGAAATAATCTTTAAGCCAAAAATAAAAATTCACGATTTCTTTAGTTAAAATATTGTACTCCGTTAATTTAAAGTGAAAAGTGCTTAAAGTTCTTGTGTATGGTATATAATAAGGATCATTGGTTTATATTCCTTTTAACTCATTCTTAAAGTAAAATCGAATGCAGAAATCCAGGTTGAATTTGTGAACACCGTTTGGGAGTGAAAGCGGATCTGTTACGACAGCTAAACATTTTTTGTTGGTTTTGGATTCTGGCTATAACGTTATATTTCGCAATGCATCAGTTGACAGCCAGAAACTATAGTCTAAAGGAGCACCTTTCAAAATAGATTTTTATACCCGGTACTATATGGTACAGAGGGTAAATTAAGTTTGTGCAAGCCGAAAATGTATGTAACATACAGAAGGGGTTACATTATATAGTTCCTATAGGGGTGTTTCAGATGACTTTGAAAAAAATCAAAAGTTTTGGATGGATAATACGATTGTTTATGAAGATAGCTTAACTCAATTTGGCACTCTAAAGTTTTTTATAGTTCCAAAGCACTGTACCAATATGTCAATATAGGTTGATTTTATCATATAACTCCCATAGGATGGATCGGCCAAAAAATCGATTTTGGAACAAAATTCGGTATGATTCGTTTGTTTATAAAGATATCGTAACCAAATTTGCTCCCATAGGAACAATTGGTTAAACAAACATTTTTGGTTAAAAATTCGTCTGTTTTAGGTTGTTTACAGGTATCCTAACCTAATTTGCCAATGTGTTTTCAAGCAGTACCGGATTTTATTGCAAGCTAGTATATGTCCTTAAAGACGTATACGACATTGACATTGGCTTAAAAATCTCAAATTTTAAGTTTCCGCCTTTATGACATCATAGATCTCAGATTGGATCCCTTATTATGTATCTATTTTATATTTTTATTATCGACGTTATATATTCCTTTGAAAAGGAATATGTTTCCAACCACTCTTCCAAATTATGTGAAAATTGAGTATACAAATAAGCTCTACACGACCTCACGGTGAAAAAAAGTTTTTGGTGCACAATTCGTTTGTTAGTTGGGAAATTGTGAATTTATTAAAATCGATTTACCATATCATATAGATTCCATAACACCAAAGTATTGTAACCAAACTTGCCAATCAATCGTTTGTTTGGATAAATTAAGTGATACAAAGTAAATATATTTATTTAATAGTTAAGAATCATTGAAAAGTCTACCTGTAGATTATTTTTCTTGGCTTCCAGCTATATTTTTTAATATTCATATTTTACTAATGGGAAATTTTAATTAATTTAGATCATCCAGACTATCGTATACACTGTAAAATTTGTTATTTCTATAATTTCATCCCATTGCATGCTGCAGCCCGTTCTGCTTGACTATAAAATACCCACAAATAATGAAGATCGATGCTCGGATTCGCAATTGGAATAGGAACGTTTGATATGGATTCTTCGATACTGTTCCATTTTTTATATCCTAATAAATCAATTATCCCAAACGGTGTCCCCGTGGTGACACTAATCTTTCCTCTAAAGATGTTAAGTTTCTCACTTGGTTAAAGCTGCTTAATAAGTTACTTTTGGGTTTCCTATCTGCCTTAATTGTACGTCTGTAAGTTTTATAAAATATTAATATACCATTAATAAAAGCAAACAGATGTCAGAAGGAGGATATCTCGGTCCTATTCCCTACTTTTCGTAATTATTTTATGAGGGAACTTCAAGCTTTTAAAGCAAAAGTAAATCTTTTCTGGAATGTTTCGAGATCCTGATCGAAAAAAATACCAAGCCGAAAAACTGTTTGGAACCGAATGAAAACTTCAAAAATTGTGAGTAAGCAAGGCACTTTTCTACTATCTCACTTGTAAAATCAATTCGTTTATAAAACATTTTACGAAGAAACTCTATTAATTCAAGACACCGCCTTCGTACTGTATGTCCCTGTTCTCTTCGAATAAAGAACCCCATGCTCGGCCCAGGGGTGACTGACAAAATAGTCAGTCAGGGAAATTATTATTTACGCAGAAACTACAGTCGCCAATATTGTTACTTAGTGGGTATACTAACTACCGTCCCAAGCAGCTGACATTACTATTTACTGCGAATTCTTTCGTCATAACAAATCAACAATATCGTCTTTCGTTATAACCTATCTATGGATAGAATTAAGTACTCAAAAGTGCTTCAAGGGCAAAAGTAACGAGATACCGCCTAGCCTACTGCCTGAGATGTGTTAGTGAAGGGTATTTTAGATTCCGTCGTGACCTGCCTGACTTTGTGATTCAGGAATGCCTGACTGAAGTATTTCCAAATTCGTGGAAATAAAGGATATATATAATTCCCTTTGAAGGAAAGCATAGGGCGTCTTCAATTGCCATCTTCCAACGAATTCGATTTTAGGCTATATTTCTTGATTCGTTCCCGACTAACCCCAGAGATTTCATTTCAGTTTCCGTGAATCTTGTTGCTGTCGTTTTGGCGGAGCTTGTTGCCAATCCACTTTCTATTTCTTCTTCTTATTTCGGTCGCAATATCGATTTGACTTTCTCTAGAGAGACCAACTCCTCGTTAGAGATAATGTTCGGCCAAAAAATGCATAAAATACGCTTAGGCAGCAGTTAACAAACTTTCCACTTATTGCAACCGTAAAGAAGAACCGATTTCGCGTTGGACTTGACAATACGGATTTTAGTGGCGGCGAGGATGTCGTAAAGTATTCTAGCCATGTTAATTCGGTATTTAACATCCAAATGTATAGTCTGGTTTGGTCTCTTTTTGTGTTTAGAAGCGTAATTGCAGCTTAAAGTAATGTCAATATCAAAGAGATCTATCCACTACCTCAGCCTCGTGTAATAGTTATATTAAAAAAAAAAATCAAATTTGTTAAACGAAAAGAAAGTGTGGAGAATATTAATCTTACATTAAAATTCGAAAAACATACATTTTGTTAAAAAATTAACCAAAAATTCAAAGTGCATACCTTTAAAAAGTTTTCAAAACCATAAAAATTTCTGCAAATGTGAGTAGTGCATATTTAAAGTCTTTTTGGCGACATAAAGGTATATGGCGCTTAATGCAATTTATTTTATTAGCATTTGTCTTAACAATAATTAAATCAACTGCACTTTCTTCAATAGCTGTTCCGCCCATGTATATTGGCTGCACTGAACTTTAATGGCCCTACAAGCTAGCGGATACACTCCTCATAGATACAAATTGGTATCTCGATTATAGTGTTGCTATAGACATATTTTATAAGAGCGGTGTCTCTGTTGGGTAAGCTTAATTGCTATAAAAAGTATAAATATTCCAGGAATATTTTTTTTTAATTGTTAGAAAGATAATTAAGTAAGAATCAAATACAGCCATACAAAAAAATTTATAGGAATTTGTATTAAAAATTTAAGACTTATAATTTGAATTGGGCAAGAGTTTTCCTAGAGAGGATTCACCTATTTAAAGAACATGTAATTTTAAGAAGGTACTTTTAATTTTTTTTTTTTTTGAGCATGCCAAAACGGCCAACTCTTCCGAACAATCAACGACTATCAAAATTGAACGGAACTGCCAACTTTTCTCATGTGCACACATTTTTAACCTAACAACCAAACAGCTGATTTTATTTTAAAGGAAGCTAAGACTAAATCAAATGTAAACCTTTACATAAATTTGCTGTGGCGATTCATAATGGAAGTTATTGGCAACATAGTCAGGAATCTCGACTGCTCAGAATTTTACTTAAGATGCGTGTACTGTGAGCTGGATATCGACCTAAGGAAGTGGAAGGAGTTTACTATACATATTCAAAGTGCTCATGTCAATCAGATCGAAAACTTTGTAAGCACTTCGGAAGAGGCAATTTTGGAAACCCAATCATATTGCAATATTAACTCAGATTACAAAAATGAATATTTTAATGACGATATTTTTGGTGAAAATTACTATGATGCTAACGATTTTACCTGCACTGACGTTAGTAAAGAAAAATATTCTGAAGTTGCTTTTATACAAAAGTTATGATTTGTAAATTTCTAGCTTGACGAATCTTCATATAAGTGCTTAAATGATGCTGATATGGAGGTCTTAACTAACACAGATATTCATTTGATGTCCTGCTCTGATAAATCGACGAAATCCGAATTTGCACCAAAGTCTAAAGTATGTTATTATTTTTAAAGTAGACCACACATAATAATACATAAGTACAAATCTTTATTTTGATTGGTTCCATCATTAGTTGAACATCGCATTCAATAGACGGAATCCTCGTATAAAGCACTTTATAATGGCATACCAAAGCCGAGAATGCCTATGGAACATAAAAGACGAAAAGTACCTCAATGAAACAGCGTGTAGCGAGGCATACCGATCTTTGATTGAGGATATGGAAAAAAATGTAAATGTGCGATTTACAGAAATTGAGCTAAAAAAAACTATTCAACAGCTTCATAAACAATATGCAGCGTTTACAAAAACGGAAAGACAATGTAATTCCAATACAGTTTCTCAGAAGTATCTGGCACTGTGTAACTTTTTAAAAAACACGGCTATAGAAACTGATAGTGAAAAGGAAGAAAGTGATGATGACTATGTAATAAAGGTAAGATTTTATCCCACACTTTTAAATGAGATTAATAAACACAGTTTTAATCTTTATTAGCTGCAATTTGAAGAAAAAAATGACGTGACAACTTTCTTCATAAGTTTATATTCGAATTACCCTGTAATATATGCTTCGGACCATAAGGAATTTAAATCCGTCAAATCACGAAAAGAAGCGTACATGAAAATGGCGGAAACAATGTCTTCTGCGTTAGCTGTGCAGATTAATGAAACTGATGTCTATCTTTCAATAGCTAAATTGCATAAATGGTTTTACTCTGCGCTTAAAAAAGTTAAGGTCAAGACGAGAATTATTAGAAAATGTACAAAATCAGAGCTGCATTATTTGCAATTATGTAATTTTCTAACGCCAAAATTGGTAAAATTTAGCATTAATTGTGAAGTTTGTGATAAGCGTTTTTGTACGGATTATAGCTTACGCACGCACATGTACAAGTTGCATAACTTGGGTGAAATGCCATATCAATGCTCCAGTTGTCCTCGTTGCTTCGGCACATTATGCTCCTTGGAGAAACACAAATTGCGCGCACATCAGGAAAAGTTATTGAAGTGTCAACATTGTGCCAGAACGTTTACAAAACCTTATGACCTGACTGCTCATTCTCGTATACATACGGGCGAGAAACCTTTTATTTGTGAAGTGTGTGGAAAAGCTTTTCGGTTGAAGCTATTGCTGGATTATCATATAAAAGGTGTGCACCTAAATATACGTCCCTTCAAATGCGATCTTTGCTCCAAGGATTTTAGAATGAGATCCGAATTAAATGTTCACGTAAAAGGACATTTTAATATTCGGGATAAGAAATGCAATATATGTGGTAAGGAATACACCAGCTACTCCTCTTTATCTAGGCATCGAAAACTCCATCAAAAGAAGCATTGTTAAAGCATTGTTCCTACCAAATTAGGTGACCATAATTTACATTTTTGTACATTTTGTTTCACAAAACATAGCTCGCCAGCTCAATGGCTTAGCTAAATAATAAAATATTTGCAATGCCTATCGTCAGTTGTAATTTATTGGTTTAACGAGTTGTTCAACACTGCAATTTTGAAATCGTTAATTTTATGCCGATGTATTCTTTTTACCATCTCTAAAAAAAATGTTTTGTTTACCAAGCGTCTTGCATTAAAAACAAATCCATTTAGATAAACTACAAAAGCAATGGTTATTTGTGGAAATATCTACATTCGAAACAATTACGAAGATTTTGTTTTGGCGTGTTTGGATTGTAGTGTGGAAATAAGCATTGAAAGTTGGCAAGAGTTCGTATTGCATATAAGATACCATCAAAATCCACCTGAAATTGTGGGAAACGATGTTACTGGAGTCCCGTCGTTGACTTGTAATAGTATAAACGTTGAGTCTAAAATTAAAATTTTTCGCAATGAATCTGATGGAAATGAGGATTGTTTAGCAGAAACTGCCTTTGTTGGACTGCCAATATCTGACAATGAAGATTTCGTTGACGCTAAAACCGATGAAGATGAGGTATAAACAACAAATTTATTTTTAGTGATGCATTGTAATTTTCACAGTATAAAAACGCAATATAATTTTTTTGGTTATAGATAATGTCTGCATTAAGCGCTTCAACCGAAAATGAATCTGATACAGAAAAGACATCATACGCCCCAACAGCTAAGGTATATAAAATTTCAATAGACATCTTTATATATTTGAGTAACAAACGTTTTAATTGCCTCCAGTTTAACCCGACATTTTATCGACGCAGTCCACGTATTACTACATTTGTAGAGCTCTATAAAGCACAGCCATGTCTGTGGGATCCGAAATGCGACTCATTTAAAAGTAAAGAAAAACGTGCATTGGCTTACTCTTACTTAATAGATCAACTTAAAACGACTATAAATGTGCATATTACTCACTTCAAGCTAAAAAAATGCATAGCCAGTTTACATACTCAGTATGCAGCTATAACTCGACAGAAACGTACACAGAAATTAAGTAGAGTACCCTTACACTATCACGATCTCTACAGCTTTTTAGGTCTTCTTGGAGATGCTGGCAGTGATACGGAAGAGGACAGCGAGGAGGATAAAATTAGGGTAAGCCATTTCATACAAAGCTTTGATTTTACATTAGTGCATAATTTATTTTTTGCAGCTTGTCTTTACGAAAGCTAATCAAATAACTACGCTTTTTATAAATCTGTACTCTAAATATCCTCAACTTTACGATTCAACACACGACAGCTTTTCAAATATAGATAGCCGCAAAGCAGCTTACTTGGAAATGGCAAAACAATTGTGCGCTAGCATATCACAACATAATATTACGCAAAATGATATCTACGACAGTGTTCAGCGCCTGAGACAATGGTACTGCAGAAAAATAAAAGGACTTACTGACGCCCAATCGGATGGCTTATTGAAATCTGAAAAGTTTTATATAGACAAGTGCAAAGGTTTCATGACATCAGTAACATTTCGTCAGAAGCTTTTTTGCGAAATATGTAAAAACAGTTTCAGTACGGATCATGCACTCCAGGCTCACCTATACAGAGAGCATAAGCTCGGGGAATGGCCGTTTCAATGTGATTTGTGTGATAGCGGCTTTGAAAGACGCTGCCATCTACAGCAACACCATCAACGGGTGCATGTTGGTAAGCTGTTTCAGTGCAAAATCTGCAATAGGAGCTTTGCGTTTTTGAGTCACTTGAATACACATATGCGAACACACGATGAGAAATACATAGCCAAGCCATTCGTATGTGAATTTTGTGGAAAATCGTTTAAGCAGAAAATTCAAATGAGTAATCATGTGACTGCCGTGCACACAAAAATACGTGCGTTTAAGTGTGACAGATGTCCGAAGGATTTTTTGACAAAACGAGACTTGAAGGACCACATAAAAGCACATTTAAATATTCGCGATAAAGTCTGTGAAATATGTGACAAGGCTTTTACTAATGCCAATGCGTTGGTTAAACATCGACACATTCACAAAGAGAAGACTTTACAGTGCACATTGTGCAGTACCAAGTTCTCGGAACGAGTTAGCCTGGGTGTCCACATGAAACGGACACACAAAATAATACGAAATTCTTAAAAAGTGTCAGAATTGCCAGTAAACTCTTGAATATGTCTCCTTATAAAAATGTGTACATATCTGCATTGTTAAAGCAACGGAAAAGTTATTCTACTTTGAATATATTCTATAAAGAAATATCGATATTTTATGTCGACTTTTTTCCAATACTAGTTTTTTGTATTGGTAAAAAAATTAACAGCTGCTTATGTTTTGTATCTTAAAAGTAGAAAATATCAGATTGTTGCATTTGAGTTTCTTTTTGTAATGAGCGGTCTTTGGATACAGTGTGGTTTACACCATAGACGAAAAATTGTCAGTTTCCTGTTTAAAAAGCATCATGAGTTAAAATGGAAATGCGGACGTAGTTTCAGTCAACATATTGCTAAAAGCTTACGTGACCAAGAACACTGCAATGTCGGCACTATTGGACATGTGGATCATGGAAAAACAACGCTGACTGCTGCTATTACAAAGATTCAATCTACAAAAGGTTTAGCTGAATACATTGCCTACGATCAAATAGACCGAGCACCAGAGGAGAAGGCTCGTGGCATAACAATAAACGCATGCCATATTGGGTATGCCACACCAAGCCGAACCTACGCGCATACTGATTGTCCTGGTCATGCTGACTACATCAAGGTACATTAAATCAAAATCAATTTTAATCTTTCTAAGCCAATTTAATACAACTTACAGAACATGATATCTGGCGCTTCTCAAATGGACGGTGCCATTTTGGTAGTCGCTGCTACAGATGGTCAAATGCCACAGACTCGAGAACATTTGCTGCTTGCTAAGCAAGTGGGCATTCAACGTATTATAGTGTTTATTAATAAAGCGGACCTTGTGGACCAGGAAGTTCTGGAGCTGGTGGAAATAGAAATGCGTGAAATGTTGTCGGACTTTGGATTCGACGGCGTCGGCAGCCCTGTAATCTGTGGTTCCGCCTTGTTGGCACTTCGCAATGATCAATCTAAATTTGGTATACCTGCTATTGAAACGTTACTGGAACAGTGCGACTCGTATATACCAACCCCGAAACGTGATGTTACAGGGCCATTTATTCTTCCTATTGACAATGCATTTACGGTGCCTGGACGCGGCACTGTTGTGGTTGGCACAATAAAACGCGGCACAATACAGCGCAACAGCGATGCAGATTTATTGGGATTTAACCAGAACATAAAAACTACTGTAAGCGATATTCAAATATTTCGCAAGAGTGTACCTCAGGTAAGAGCGCTATTATTAGCCCTTAAAAATAAAAAAAAAATTAAGTTTGCTGATTGCATGAAAACTTTATATAAAGGATCGGTACTCGACTTTTACTTTACTTGATTTTTTTTATGTAGGCTCTTGCTGGGGAAAATGTAGGCGCCCTATTGCGTGGTGTAAAAATTTCGTCCGTTGAACGTGGTATGCTTCTTTGTTCCACGGGAACTGAAGATATATCGAATCACTTTGAAGGATCCATGTATTTACTATCCCGATCCGAAGGCGGCCGTACAAAACCACTGCTTTCAAAATACATTCAACAGTTGTTTAGCATGACATGGAATGTGCCTGCTCGCATTGATCTCAGTGAGTAGTAAAATTTATCGTTGAAAGCCGTAAAAACAGTATGTTCTAAAGTTCCCAGTGATACCATGCTAATGCCTGGTGAACATGCTCAGGTGCGTCTTACTTTGCTGCGAAAAATGGTTATGACACCAAGTCAACCGTTTACTATACGTGAAAATGGTGCAACTGTTGCAACAGGCATTGTAACCAAACGTTTGCCTTCATTGGACTTGCCTAAGAATAAATTATCAAAAGCCAACGTCAACTGCTAACAATTTTATTGTATTGCAAATTTATTGTATATATTATTATACATTAAGTCAACATGCATAAATATATAAATATGGTTACATATGTAGCATCCTAAAATTTGTTGTATTAATATATATTTTATTTTTGTTTTTTACTCAGGTATACAGTTTGCTAATAAGGCTTATGCGGCTTACTAAAGGTTTACTTTAATATCAATGCACTTTAGCCAAAAAATCAGCTAATAGGATATAAAGAAAAATGACAAACTTACTACAATAAATTAAATTGGTAAATGGAATGAAGATTCTTAAAAAGTAAATCTGTTCTTACAAAAGATTTTGTCTTAACTATTCTAGATTTCAATTTACAAAATTCTATGCAACTCAAATTTTAATTACTTTCATTTATCATTTTTCTATCTTTAAAAATACATGCGACAAGGTACAATGTTTACATATAAGTATTGCCACTGTCTTTATAAAGAGTTTAACTCCCGGAATACATTGCTTTTCATTAAGCTGGTTCAATACATAATATTCATAGACTGATCTAGAGGAACTAAGATATTTAAACAATTTGCTAAGGGCTCCATATACCTAGTTTTGTTTTTAACAATACATTCTAATAAGTTATTATACAAAATCAAAATGTAATTATGTCAAATGGCAACTTATTATATTACAGATTATATTTTTGTTAGGAATTCGTCGAGATTTAAATGCGATGGCAATTCAATATCTTCAAGTTTAATCTCGCTGTACTTAAACACCACCTTGAAAGGCTGTATAAACTTTTGATCCATAGTAAATTCATTATTCTTATGCTGAAATAATAAATTTGTTAGAAACATGAATAATCAAATAATAAAGGTACAAACCATTTTGCGTGCATTTAATTTCTGCGCTAATTTCTCCAGGAACACATTTGTTATTTCCGATTCGTAGTCGTCCAGCGTATATGATTTCATAACTTTTAAAACTTGCGCAGTGTTCAGGGATGTGCACAGGTCGCAAATGGTCTGCACATCTTGTTCGCTTTTACGAGACTGCAACAATTGTGAAACTTGATTTAAGGGCGCCAATGGAACCAGCACATCGTTAGACTGAAAATGAAATTTTTGATTTAACAAAAGCTTAAATATTAATATTTCTGTGTATCAATTGCATACCATTTTCTTGCTGCGCACCCAGTCCTCAATGCAACCCAGATTATAGCGTATGATCATTCCCGTTTCCCACATACATATATCACCACGAAGCATTAAACAATTCAATGCAACAGCACAGATGAAATACAAGAGCTGACTAAAAATTTGCTCTGCATAACAGTTGTCTAGTCCAAAGTGTTGGAACTGTTTATAAAAGTGCTCTAATTGACCGATTAGCTGCTTCCAGGCCGGTATATTGCCATGCTCCGGGGATGAACTGGAGTCTAGCGATGTGGTCCGACTACGTATACCGTGCGCCTGCCGGCCGCGTTGTATCTCATCATTATTGAGTATAGCTGGCACAATTTTTGGATCAAGCAAACCTTGTATTTGCATAACCAAAGCCTGGTAAAGGTTTACTATTAAATCAAGTATAACGCGCCGGTATTCAAAAAGATTAAAGTTTTTTAACTGCTGTTGGTTCTGTTTTTCCGTGTTAAACTTCACGTACTCATCCACGTCGCCATATTGCTTTAAAAGATTCAGCAGACTGAAATGATTTAATACAAATGATTAAAAATGTAGAAGAGATTAATAAAAAAAAATTGTCGAATGTTAAAAGTTGGGCGCGCCTACTTTAAGAAACCCTGTACCAAGCATATTAAACTTTAGAAGATCTCCGACGTCTCTTTGTTATATGCATTTTAGTTGAACAAGTTAAATACACTTTTTGTACTTCAACGTACAGCGTATAAAAATACTTACGTTATTGAGTTAACTAGCCAAATAACACGATTCTCAGTTGGATTTGGAGTGCGATGCATTTTCTTAATTTGCATTACGAACTTGCTCAATAGCTCACGCACATCATCATCGGCATTAGTTAGATCAGTGTAGCTGTAAAATTATAAGCTGTCATTATAAAAACTAAAATTGATTATTTCGATGATTCATACCGTATACACATAAAAATCAGATATGCCGGAAATCCCGGTAGAAGACCAACAACTGTACGTGGTGTGAGATTGCTAAGTAGGCGTTGTAGAATTTTATCAAGATCTCCGCTGTGAAATTTCATCAAACCTTGTGGATTTTGAGACTTTTGCTTTGTTACATTGGCCATCAAATCGTTACGTTGTCGTTCTTCGCTTGATTTGGCTTTATTGCGACCCATCTCCTCCTCCAATTTATCTAGCTTCCCACCGTCTTGTATGTAAGCCTTCAATTTTTTATTGGCCAATTTGAGTTCATCCTGTACTAGCAAATATTGGGAAACAGCTTTTTTCAGTTCCATACGTAAGTATCGATCATTTTGTTTAAGTGTATCGACGCTGGCATTATCATATTCATCGAGACTCTTGAAGAGGACCTCTTGCAAACTGTCTTTTTCGTTGTTTAGCCGCTCAATTTCTTGGGTCATTTCTACGAGCTTGCTGTTATGCTCTTCAGTAATGGCTTTTAACTCAGATTCCAATTGCCTATGATGTGGTTTGTAAAATTATTACTTTGAATAAATAATTTTAATAAAATTTATCTTACCTGTTTACTAGCTTCTGGGCTTGGAATGCCTCCATTACCTCATGCATACTGTTGCCATTGTTTCCATGCAGCTGCAAGCTGTCTGACTCAAAGGAGCGAAGTGTTTGATTTTGTTGCTGCAGCACAGCTTTCAGCTGTATGCATTCATCGCGTCTGCGACGCACCTCCTCTTGCAGCGCAACATGTTGAGCTGTAATTAGAGAAACGGAAAACAGACCAAAGAAGTGAGTGTAGCAACTGCAAATAATTTTGGCCATGGCAATTGTTACCATTGAGCTCGTTGATCTCAACACCATGCTTAATGCTCGTGCGCAGCTGATCGTAGTCACTGCGAAGTTTCTCGTTCTCTACTTCAAGCTCGGAGACGCTATGGTAAGTGTATGTCAATAATATATAGTTGTAGCATCAGCATCTCTTCATTTTTGTGAGTGCATGTAGCATTTAATAGGTTCAAGTACAAGTTTTGTCCTTGTTTACTTACCGGAAAGAGTCCTCTGTTGGGTTGTGACGGCCCACCAGCTTAAAGTATTTTTCTTGCAAATCATCGTGTTTATGCTTTTGTTCTTCAAGTATTGAGCGCAGTTTGACGACAAGGCTCGTACCATCGTCAAATGAACCTTTATGTGAATTTAACATATGCAGACACTTTCATTATTGAACCGTTTTTTACAACTCGTGGCTACACTCACCATTCTTGTTAAGAAGGTCAGGTTGACGATTGACATCCAGTGTATTTTTTGCTGAAGCGTATCCAATATCTTCTTCATTTTGACTAGAAGCATTACTTACGGATCGGCTGTGATGACGGTGGCTATATTGGGAGACGCCAAGCTGTTGCTGAAGGCGGCTTAACTCCTCCTTTAGCATGTAGTTCTCATTCTCAATTTCGTCCTTATCCTTAATTGCACGTTGATAGGCCTCATTAAGCTCTTTATTATCAATTTCGGTGAGCATGCGTTCCTCTTGTACTCTTTTATTGTTCTCTACGTTTTTAGCTGTTTCTATCATTTCATCGATTTGCTTCTCCAACTCTTCTTTTTTTATACGCCATGCATGTTTTTGATTTCCATATTCTTCTTGTGCATGCCCAGATTCCTCGAGCAGCTGCATTTTCTCATCGCGTTCCGATTCCAATTGCTTGTTAAGTGCGGAAATCAGTTTGTCCTTATCTAAGCAAGCGGCCTTTATATTTTTAAACTCTACTTCAAGATTCTTTTTCATTTCCAGTTTCATTCTACGTTTTATAAATAACAATTATTATTATATAATGATAAGAGATTTATGTAATACTAACTTTAAAACGGAAATCTCGCTGATCTTAAGCTTGAGATTACTGTTATCCCGATTTAACTCATCGATACGCTGCTGCATGGAAATGATTTTATTTTCAAGGCCCACGTACTTCTTCTCCATATGCTTTATTGTCTTGGCCTCAGTCTTCATTCGCTTAAACTTACGACGTGCCAAAAATCGGCGTACTGCCGCCTGGCAAATAATAATATCCCTTCTACGTTTTTGGTAGGCGCGTCTAGCCAGCACACCACGCACAAATCGCTGAATTTGTACGGCCCGATAGTGATCACGCATGGCGTAGAAGCGCAAGCGGGCCAGCATGCCGCGTGCGTATTGCTGTAGGCCCGCTACCGAGTGTCTTAAACGCAAATAACGACGACGGCACAGCCAGCCGCGCGCAAATTTAGACAGCACAAGCGCTGCTCGGGCCTCACGCATTTTTTGAACTCGACAGCGTGCCAACCAACCGCGTGAATGGCATTGAAGGCCAAGGATAGTACGCTGTAAGCTTAAATAACGCCTACGATGAATAAAGCGACGTGCAACTGACTGTACAATGGTAATGTACTTTTTGCGCAAATTGCCACGCAATTGCTCTAGATAGGCGACCTGACCGGCTCTGAAGAAAATTTGAGTGTTGCCAAAGCGATACTTCTCCTCATCTTGTATCCATGTTTGCACAATATTGTAGCATGATTGTTTCAGTTCATTTTTGTCGATTTTTGAACGATGAATCAAAAATTGGTAACGCACAAAGAAATCTGGATAGTTCCACCGGGAAGGAAATCCTGCCGCGGATATGCGAACAGTCTCTAGAACGCCACATGCACGTAACTGTTGTACAATCTTTGCTGGTTCCCATTTAAAACGAATTTTCTCATCGTTTGGCTATGGGTTTAGTTGGAATAAAGAACATTTAAATTGCATTAAAAGTTAGTTTGCATTAAAGGGGTAGTACCCAAATTAGTGACCCGTTTTGTGAAAGATTAAAAAATTGTGAAAATTAGGTTAGTGTGTTACACACTAAGGTGTAAGACACATTATTGTTGTCGGATCCGGAGGAGGAGATCCCCTTGATTTAAATCTGCATTATTGCAACAAATAGTCCCCATAGGATCGATCGATCACCAATACAACTTTTCATGGCATAATTCGCTTAGAAATTTTTATAAAGTACCAAATTTAGTTAGTTTACAAATTGCCCCAATTGGATCGATCGATCGAAAAAATGTTTAAGGATCATAAGTCGTGTGCTTATGAAAGTACCCTAACCTATTGTGATAACCATATTAACAGACGTTAGTCATATACTACACATGTATGCATATTTATTTACCTTGATGCAGCGAACATAATGGGGTGTTGTGGCATGCAAAGTCGAAATAAGAGATGCCAAACTCTCCTGGAACTGAGAGCCAACGGATTTCCTGTGTTGCTTGGATGGTACTACCTGGAACGAATTTACATGAATTTAGAAATGAATCATAGCCTAACAAATATACAAATAGATGCATTATAGAAAAGCGTAAAATAAGGTTAAAGGCATTGAATAAAAATAAAATTGTCGGTTAGTTTTTCGATTACAAGATCAATTATTGACTAACTCTTCGACGTGTCTCATTCAGTTGCTGCTTCAGTTGGTATAGTTTGGACGTACAGCGAGCGAGATTCATTAAGTTTACGGTTGGCAACGGCAATACGGAGAGGAAACAAGCGATAAATGTGCGTATGTAAATACAAATTAGAAATATTACAGAAAGTTGACGAATAAACAACAACAAAAAAGTAAAATGGAGTAAATCGTCAAACCTGCTTCCTTCCAGCACTGATCACAACACGACCGCCTAATGTGGTTGTTTTATTCGCATCTGTGCTGAGCGTATCCACCTCCTCAAGTGTTATAACTTGGTTACACAGTGACATGTTTGATGACGTCAACACATTGACGAGCTCTTTTGAAACCGTATCACGATTTTTCTCCAGGAAACCATTTACATCATACTCAACAGTATCCGAAAAGTGTTTGATCAAAAAGCCTACAGTTGACGTAATTAGGAACAGATTTAAAGTGGCTTTGCATCTGAAAGATATCCACTTACTTGTAGTTCCAAATCGTGGTTTTTCAAAATGTGGAAATTTATTGCATTTTTCAATTAATTTGCATGCCCAGCTGTCGTCGGAACCCTTTGGCATCTAATAAAGAAAATTCACAAAAAGTGTTAATGGCTATGAACGTTTTAATTTCGTTACAACTTACTCGACACTCCTCGTCCAGCAGATCTAGTACACCTAACTTTGATTCAATCAAATCAATGCACGGTTGATTATCGTAGTAATCAATCATCCTCCAAGTTATACCTTCCTTAAGGTACACTTCTTGCTCAAGCTTGAAGACATGCTGATTAAACTGCTGTTGTAGTTTCTCATTTGCATAGTTTATGCAAAACTGCTCAAACGAATTCACCTCGAATGTTTCGAAACCGTAGATATCGAGGACGCCAATGAAGCTGCACTGTTTGTTACCATTGTTAAGACTCTTATTCAGTATGCCAACAATATACTGAAAGAGTTTTGCATAAATTTGCTTGGCTAAGGCATCACGGGCCGCTTGCGCCATCTCAATATTATTGGGTATCAGCACATGTTCATTGACCGACTCTATCTTACGCATCAAAAGCCAGTGTCGTAAATCTTTCGAGTTGATTTTGAGCAAATCGCCAATTACTTGCAAATGTCTATCGTTGTGCTAAAACCATCAAAGTTTAACAAATTATTTATTTTGCATAAACCACCTTAGCTTACTAAAATTTCACACGATTCGTTATCCTCTTCATCAGTACCATCCTTGTACTTTTTAGAGATTTTAATGTTTCCTAAGTGTAGTATTCCAGCAAGAATTTTTACAATGTCGTCAATCTGTAAAACAACAACATTAAAATGAAGATAATACAAATTAAATGAGAGTCCGTAATCTTAATTCTTAAAGCTCCAAAAGGTAGCAGAAATATGTAATAAATTGGACGATAATATATTTACCTGTTGTACAGAGAATCCTAGTACAGTCATTGCCTGTGCTGTTTCATTAAACTGGTCTGCATCCGAAACTCTTTCGATATCTGGCGCTCCACCCATATTTAAAAATTCATATTTATCCTTAGCATCTGCACACACATGATTTACTTAATAGCTAGTTACTTCAAATCATCGCTGCAAACTATAACTTACCCAGCTGCAATTCAGGATATTTCGCACGCGCTGCGCACAATTGGTAGAATATGTGATAATTGCGCTCACCTTGCGCTTGGTACACTACTCGCGATTTTTCCAGCAGGTAAGTATGCATGGTGGCACCCTGAAGATTCATAACGCCCATATTATTCTTGAACAAGAGTTTCGTGAATTTACCAAAGCGCGAACTGTTATCGTTGCGAGTCGTTTTGGCATTTCCAAATGCTTCCATAATCGGTGATGATGAAAGCACCTTGCGTTCTACTTGAGTTTCGGACTCTGAGCCTCCAACTGCAGCAAAATATCGCATGACATATTTGGCAGAAACCGTTTTACCTGCACCAGACTCGCCACTGACAATGATGCTAAGATTGGTATTTTCTCGCTCCAGTCTCGTGTAGGCCTCTTCAGCTAACGCAAATATATGTGGCTCCATTTCATCCATAGCACGGCCACGGTAAGCACTGATTACGTCGCGGCCATACAAGTGCACGTCCGTATACGGATTTATGGCAACGAGTATGATGCCACAATAGGTATAGATGAACTGTCGTTCACAGAAACGAACGCGTAAATTATACAGCACACCAGGTTCATGTAGGTATGATAGCGCCGTCAGATCCCGTAGGCCTACTAAAACGGTAGGGTTTCGAAGCGGAGGTAAGTCACTGCCATCCGCTTTGAGTTTTATCTCTTTTAGGCTGCCCGACTCGGTAAGTATTTTCAAGAAGCCTGCACCTTTTCTATAACTCTCTTCGAGAGTGGCACTTTCCCAGACATATTCAGCGTGGGGTATCCATATTTTGGAACCCTGAAACAGCATTAGCTTTGATGTTAAAGTGTAATTTTTTTTTCGGACATGTGTTATTTCGATTGTGTGCTTGAATGGTTTGATTTATTTCATGCATGCCTAAAATTTGGTATAAGTGTTTGTGGGAAAC
Source organism: Chymomyza amoena (assembly GCA_037043745.1). Classification (NCBI taxonomy): domain Eukaryota; kingdom Metazoa; phylum Arthropoda; class Insecta; order Diptera; family Drosophilidae; genus Chymomyza; species Chymomyza amoena. Next base: position 168,919 of record JBAMAX010003371.1, read on the forward strand.
TAGCTTCTACTGAACTTTTTTTTAAAACTGCTCTGCAATAAGGCCTTCAAACATAGTCTTTCAAAGTTGGAGTTAATATTATCACTCACAACTGCTTATCAGAACAAGCAGTTCTGATAAGACTCTGATTCATTTCACGATTTTAGCGCACAAAAAAAGAAATTGCTTTTAATTTTGGCAAATCTGACTTGTGAGTAATAAGCTTTGTGTTTTTTTTTTAACTTATGCAAATATCAAATTTCTATTCTGAAATGCATTCTAAAGTATGCAAATTCATGCATGTCCACATGGTTGACAGGCAACATGTCTTTTTGTTAGCAATAACGTAAACAAGTTCTCTATTCCTATTCCACTAATTTTGGGTTTAATTGAACCACACATCATATTTAGACCTAAGGATACTCTCTTTTTATCTATGCCTGACCTACTACAACAAGATATTCCTACATCTTCATGCAAGAAAAAGTCCAGCAATGCAAGTTTTCTAGTTAAAAATTAGCACAGGGCAGTCTTCATGGATAAATAAACATGGAAGTACTATGGTACTATGTACACATAAGAATGTATGTGTTATGGCATACATTTTTATTCGACTCACTAAAACCTAACACTATTGGCCACAACACCGCGCAATTGCCAGCAATGCACTTGGCACTTGTATGGCATCAATATAATAAGTATGTCCAATGTAAATAGTAGTACCTTCTCGTATAGCATCTCTTCAGTTGACATGCTAGCAATTGTTCCACTTCTACTAGTTAGCGACGACAGCGACTACTCCCCAACCGCACTGAAACTGACTGCACGCATAAGCTCGAGCCCGTTATTTGTTATGTTAATAATTATTTGGTTTAAACTATAATATATTTTGATTTTTTTTTTTCAAATTTTAAATTTATATTTGAGCCATTTCTTGTAGCTCGTTTTGAATTTAACGAATACAAACATTCAACTTATATTGAAATTTAAAATAAAAATTTACATTAGCACTGCTAATTTAACCGAGACGGCAACGAAAAGATACTAACAAACTTATTTTACTTTATTCTGACGTTGACAGCATGATACGAGCAGGGTTGCCACAAAGCATTCTTTGTTAGCCATGGTAACATCGCTGCCAAAAGATTGCTGAGCACCCTGTTTTAGTGAATTGATTGGTAGGAATCGTGTATAGAGAAGTTGTTGTTATTGCAAATGTGTTCCCTCTGCCAATTGCACAAGTTTCCGATTATTTGACACTTTATAATACTTGCCGCATACCTTGAGCCACTTCTCAACACTGCTCATCTTCCCGCGCTTTTGTCAGCTTGGCAAAACACACTTTTTACACACAGCGAACTATCCAAAAACGCACTGTGTTAACAAAATATTCTGACTCTAATATATTTGTTTATAATTGAAGTTTTATTTATAAAATGTCAAGCCCTGCTCGCTCGCTAGGTGCCGGCTCTGGAACCCCTAAGCAGGGAGCTCGGACACCAACTCGTGGTATGTGAACATAAATGCATTCATACATATGTATATGTATGTATGTAAATATGATTGTCAACATGTTTTCTAACGCAGGTATCGCCACACAAGATGTGGACACGCCTATGCGAATGGGTCCTGGTCGTGCTGGAGCGGGTCCTTCCGACAACATTAGTTTGCCGCCCACATCTCCTGCCAACATTAGTCTGCCCGCAACAAGCCCTGCTCGTGGTCTTAACGCCAATATGAGTGAAATTGATTTAAGTTCTCCATTGAACTATGGAACCCCTAGTTCAATGGGATCAATACGCACGCCTCGTTCAGGCATTCAAGGAACACCGTTGCGTGCTCGTCCGGATATTCGCACGGATAAGCGCATACGTCAAGTGGCCATTAATGGTGGCGCAAGTGTAAGTAAATGGTCTTGAAATAGCACGATTGTATTTCGTATATTTAGAATTTTATTTTATCTGATGCAGTTAGAACCTATAGCGGAAAAACCTATGGAGGGAACAGATCCAGTGTCAGAGTCCTCGGCGGCACCTCAGCTGGTGGTCTGGGGAACAAATGTTGTCGTTAGCCAATGCAAGTCAAAGTTCAAGTCTTTTATTATGCGCTTTATAGACCCAAGTGCCGAGCAAGATGAAATTTCAGAGAATATAGATGTGAATCAGCCACTATATTTGCAAAAACTTGAAGAGATTCACACTTTGGAAGAACCATATCTTAATCTTAACTGTGCGCACTTAAAAACCTTCGATCAGGATATATACCGTCAGCTAATATGCTATCCTCAAGAAGTTATACCCGGATTTGACATGGCCATCAATGAAATGTTCTTTGAGCGCTATCCAGCAGCTTTGTTGGAGCATCAAATCCAAGTGCGCCCATTCAACGCAGATAAGACACGAAATATGCGTTCACTCAACCCCGAAGATATGGATCAATTAATAAGTATTAGCGGCATGGTCATTCGTTCGTCTAACGTTATTCCAGAGATGCGTGAAGCGTTCTTTACTTGTAACATTTGCGCATTTTGCACAACAGTGGAAGTGGACCGCGGACGCATTGCCCAGCCCACGTTGTGCACTAACTGTAACACAAATCACTGCTTTCGTATTATTCATAATCGTTCTGAATTCACGGATAAGCAGCTTATTAAACTACAAGAATCACCCGATGATATGGCTGCTGGCCAAACACCTCACAATGTGCTGTTATATGCTCACAATGATCTTGTAGATAAAGTTCAACCAGGTGACCGGGTTACTGTAACGGGTATATATCGTGCAACTCCATTGAAGGGGAAAGGTCTGAATGTAAAGAGCGTCTATAAAACTCACATCGACGTTGTACATTTTCGCAAGGTTGATAATAAGCGCTTATACGAAGAAGAGGAAGGGTAAGTACTTAAATTAATTTTATAAAGTTGCTTTCAAACTAAAGCTAAATCATTTAATTTGAAATCTAGAAAAGATCACATTTTTCCACCTGAACGCATTGAGCTACTTCAACTACTTTCAAAGAAGCCCGATATCTATGACAGATTGGCTCGTGCAATTGCACCGTCTATATACGAAAACGATGATATTAAGAAGGGCATATTACTTCAACTCTTTGGTGGGACCAAAAAAAAACATGCCATATTGGGGCGCCAGAATTTCAGATCTGAAATTCACTTACTTCTTTGCGGTGATCCCGGTACATCAAAGTCGCAAATGCTTCAATATGTCTATAACTTGGTACCACGATCGCAATATACCTCAGGTCGTGGTTCCTCTGCAGTAGGCTTAACAGCCTATGTAACCAAAGACCCAGAGACACGCCAATTGGTTTTGCAAACGTAAGTAAGGTATACAAAATCGTAAAAATGTCGTAAATGCTTCTTTGTATTTGTAGTGGTGCACTTGTATTGGCAGATAATGGTGTTTGCTGCATTGACGAGTTTGATAAAATGAATGACTCGACACGCAGTGTACTTCATGAGGTGATGGAGCAACAGACCTTGAGCATTGCTAAGGCTGGAATCATCTGCCAATTGAATGCACGCACTTCTATCCTTGCGGCAGCAAATCCTGCCGAATCGCAGTGGAACAAGAGGAAAACTATTATTGATAATGTACAATTGCCACACACTTTGTTATCTCGCTTTGATTTGATTTTCCTTGTGCTGGATCCACAAGACGAACTTTTTGACAAGCGTCTTGCTTGCCATTTGGTATCCTTATATTATGTCACGCGCCATGAGGAAGAAGACACCATGTTTGTAAGTTAAATAATATTGTGCTTAAATACAATTTGGACTAAAGGATATTACAAATTTATTGTGTAGGATATGAGCGTTCTGCGCGACTACATAGCTTATGCGCGTGAGCATGTCACCCCAACGCTATCAGACGAGGCTCAACAGCGATTGATTCAAGCTTATGTAGACATGCGGAAGGTAGGCGCTGGTCGAGGACAAATTTCAGCATACCCGCGACAACTGGAAAGCCTTATACGCCTTTCGGAAGCACATGCAAAGGTGCGGCTAAGCAACTCAGTTGAATTGCAGGATGTTGAGGAGGCTTGGCGCTTACACCGAGAAGCTCTTAAGCAATCAGCTACAGATCCACTATCTGGCAAGATCGATGTTGGTATATTAACAACTGGTCTTTCTACAGCAGCAAGAAAAAAGCGAGCAGATTTAGTAGTAGCTATTAAAGAAAATCTGAAAAGGAAAGGAAAGGTGCCGACGGTGCCCTATCAGAAACTATTTAAGGAGATCAAAGATGCTTCACAAATTGTACGTAAACATTTTAACATTTTTTGTTAATTTTGACTTAATATTTTTTAATTAATTTTCAGTTAATTACACGAGAGCAATTTGAAGATGCTCTAAAAGAGGTGCAAGATGAGGGCGCCATCGTTGTTATGGGCAAAAACACAATACGCATATGTTAAATTAAGATTTTACTCTCATTCATATTCCATTTATTTTATGTTCGTACACATTTTGAAATAATAAAGAACAATTCACACAAATATTTAGCATTACCATGTCAGTAGGTAAAATCAATTTATGCGATAGGCAAAAAAAATCGTAAATTTTAGTGAGTTGGCAGCACAGTACAGGGTGCCCCATCTTTTATGCCGGTATGTAAACGCTGAATAACTTTTAAATTTACCATGGATCGCTTCACACCAAAACAACGCGCTGAAATAATGACACTTTACATCGAAAACAGTCGTTCCATTGTGTTAACTTAACGTGCATATCGAAGAAAATATCGCGGCAAAAAAGCACCATCTGACAATACTATTCGTCGTTTCGTGTCGAATTTTTTTGAGCGCGGGACAGTAGGGGATCGTCAACATGCCGTTCATCAAAGACCAAGACGTTCAAATGAAGGCGCTAAGGTGCGGCTAAGCAACTCAGTTAAATTGCAGGATGTTGAGAAGGCTTGGCGCTTACACCGAGAAGCTCTTAAGCAATCAGCTACAGATCCACTATCTGGCAAGATCGATGTTGGTATATTAACAACTGGTCTTTCTCCAGCAGCAAGAAAAAAGCGAGCAGATTTAGTAGTAGCTATTAAAGAAAATCTTAAAAGGAAAGGAAAGGTGGCGACGGTGCCCTATCAGAAACTATTTAAGGAGATCGAAGAAGCTTCACAGACTGTACGTAAACTTTTTAACATTTTTTTGTTAATTTTGACTTAATATTTTTTAATTAATTTTCAGTTAATTACACGAGAACAATTTGAAGATGCTCTAAAAGAGGTGCAAGATGAGTGGCCATCATTGTTATGGACAAAAACACAATACGCATATGTTAAAATAAGATTTTACTCTGCATTCATTTTATGTTCGTGCACATTTTGAAATAAAGCACAATTAATGCAAATTTTTAGCATTACCATGTTGTCGTTAGGTAAAATCAATTTATGCGATAGGCAAAAATCGTATATTTTAGTGAGTTGGCAGCACAGTATTGCTTATTGCTTGGTGAGGGGAGAATAGCACCGCCATAAAATATACAAATAAAATGTCATTGGATCCTGTGGAAAGCTACAAAAATATGGAATATGGAAAATTGTCTGAGCAAAGTGCCTCCGAAACTTCGGCGGACTCGAACAGTCTGCTAAGCAGTGGACTTTCCATGGCAGTACGCGAAGTCAATCCCACAAAGCGGGAACGACGCAAATCTCCAGCAACTAGTTTTGGATCGGACAACACTAGTACTAGTGTCCAAGCACCTATGTCACCTACTTCATCGTTGGCTGATTTAACATTCGAGCCCACTATTGATATGATGGTAAACGATTTTGATGATGAAGCCACATTAAATGAAGAGGAAGCTCTTGCCGACCTTGAAACCAATAATCCGGAAGACGAAATTGCCACATTAAGAGAAGAGAGTGAAATGCCAATTGAGGAACTTCTTGCAAAGTACAGCGGCTTAAAATATCCAGAGGTGTCGCAATCAAAAGCGAGCAGTTCCCGCCGTTCTGTTAGTTCAAGGCACAGGCGTGAACAGCAACGACAACAACCGTATTTGGAACGTATAACACATCCTGTCTGCCGTGAAGTGCAGCAAACCGAAAGCGATCAAATAAGCGACGTTTCTGGTGATGGTAATAAGAATGCCTTCATTGGAAACCCACAGTACTTGGTAGCGGAAAGTGTTTTGGGTAATTCCTCATCAACAGCAGGCCATTTCAATGAAGGTCTAAAGGATACTGAAGAAATGACAGACATTATACCATCAGAGGTGCTTAAAAATCGGAATCGATCACATTTGTTGGACCTTTATCCAGAAGAGTCATTCGGTGACAGTCCTCGAACGAATGTAATGGCCAGCCTGGATGAGCTCGAAAGTTGTAGGTTTCCATGCGTGCACATCATAAACAAAGATTATCCTCTCTAAAAATATGTCTGATTATTTCAGTTACCCCACTTGAGACGCTATTTGATGACGTTGAAGAAGAAGATGACACCGACACAGATTCAGACAATGCCAGGAAAACTATAATGGTTGGTTCAGACTATCAAGCTGAGATTCCCGAGGGTTTGTCTCAATACGGCGATATACTGCCCTATGAAAACGAAGACCATCTAATATGGGAACCAAGTCAAGTTAGTGAACACGATGTTGAGCACTACTTGACAAAGTTGCAGGAAACACGCTCCATTTTATCTACTGAGGATGCTTCTAATCATTTAGCTGAGGTTGGTGAAGCCAACATCACTTCGGTAACAGGCTTGTCCGATAATGCAGCAGCAACAGTAACCGACACGCCCAAAGTGCATACTGTTGCAGAAGTGGGAACAGTAGTCAAAGACAATGAACAGGGTCTTCATTTGTTGGTGCAATGCGGCTATGATTTTAAAGAGGCGTTACGACGAAAGCGCTTAAATGTACTACCCCTTAGTGATACGATGGGTAGCTGGTCAGAGGAGGAGTGTCTAAAATTTGAAGAAGGCATACAGAAATTTGGCAAGGATTTCTATCAAATACGGCAAAATCAGGTAAAAACGCCTTCACCAATTCACCCACGCAGGAACTAATGCCAGTGAACGGTATTTATAGGTGCGCACGAGAACTATGCGCGAACTTGTACAGTTCTATTACCTTTGGAAGAAAAGTGAGCGGCGGGATCAGAGTTTTGCTCTTAATGACACCATCGATCACATGGACGTGTTTATAAATGAGAGTGGCGAGCGTACCGTAAATGAAAATGGCAATACAAGCAGCAATGGGGCACACATGCATGACACTATGTCCCCTCGAAAGTCTGCAGCAAAAAGCTTTTCCATTATGACCGGTAATAATAATAACTCTACATCAGCACCAGGCACAAGCCACAAACGCGAGTCACCGGCATCACTTGAAGTCGGCGACAATGAAGACGATATACTTACTATGGGAGCCAATTAAATTAGGTACTTTTACGTTCCGTTCCATATAGTAAGGTAAGTATGGAAATTGGAATTTACTATCCTTTGGCCGAAATTAAGTGTTAAGTTCTATATTTAAAAAGCGTATAAATCGAACTTTTCATTAGGTAATGAATGCCATTAATATGAAATTAATTTAAATTTTCCCCAAGGAAACTAGTTGGCATATCCGAGCAACAGGACACTTAGTTGCTTAACATCATTCGGTACGGCAAGTTTGGGACTAATTTAACTAAATATTTTATTTTAATATGTCGGCATCGATATAAGATTGAGCCTATTGCGCAGGCGCTTTTGACTCAATTAAGGCAGGCTACTCATAAAGCAGCACATAGTATTAAATTGAAAGAAAAATTTGTTAAGTATAAAAACAAATATATATGTTATAGGTATATATACATATACATATATATTATATAGCATAAGTAAATGTGAAATATTTAAAGTAGTGTACAATATATATACATACATATATATGTAGGTATATTTACATAAATATTCAAGAATTCCAAATAGTAAACTCTCATATTTCTTATTATAAATGTTAAGGCAAATGTGTACTTGTTGTGTTAAACAACAATATTTAACTAGAGTTCGTATTATATATTGTTGTAAAAAGGGACTATATTTTCATAAATATAATCCCAAAACCCACCAGTTTTTAAGTATAAATAAAAGGTTAGTAGCGTTTTAAGTTATTTTTAAGAAGGCCGTAAGCCTGAGCATGATGACGCTCATGGTGGGAATACTCTAAAATTACGAACATACATTGCGACAAAAAGTTTTTGGTTTAAAACGCGCGCGTTAAGTATTTTTCAATATTTTGAGTTTCTGCATGTTGGTAGGACTGTATTTAATGACTATTTTTCTGTTTTATGGTCGGTATGGAGTCAAAACGGTTTGACCGAAGTAGCAATTTATTTTTGGAAAGAGGAAAAAGTCACGGGTGGCCAGATCTGGACTGTACGGTGCCTGGCCGATGGTATTTATCAATTGTTTTGCCTTAAATGCGTTAAAAATCGTGGCTTGATGAGATGGCACGTCGACGAGCACTAATGAAGTGGACTGGTATTAACAGCTACCGTAAATAAACTATTTGACGAACATGCAGAAACTCAAAATATTGAAAAATTTCGAAAGTTTTAAATGGAATTGAAATTTTCCGGAACCTTTTTTGTCCCAATGTACATTAAGCTTAAAATAGCAGAATAACAAATATTTCTTAATCCCGAAAAAAATGGAATTATATATTATACTGTGTCATACCGAACAACGAGCTTTTATTTCATTATTATCAGACGGGCCTTAAACACACTCCTTTTTTCCGAAGAATTTAAATTACTTTCGCTATAGTGCAAAACTACATGTAGTGGCAAATAAATTCAAAGTTGTATACAAATTGTTTTCAATTTTATTATAAATATAAATAATAATTTCTATAAACAAACTCGAGATTAAAGTTCCAAAATAATAAAATTAAAATAATTTTAAAAATTCCGTATTTGATTTGTTTTGTGTTTTTCTTAATTTTACTACAATAATAAAAGTAAAGTTATTATTCCCGACTTGCTTTGCCAAACATATACATACATACATATGTACGTACATGCATGCATATGCGTATATAAAGATGTGCCTGAAAGCTTATGCTACTGGGATAAAGATAAGTAGCTCCTATACAAGTCGCCAACTCTCATATTTGCTTTGCTTGCAGTTTCGTTTATAACAAAAGAGAAGACAAACCCCCAACAGCAAATACTATAACGTACAGAAAATATGCTGGAGAGATAGCAGGGCCTCACAATATTAAATAAACGGATCGTGCAAAACGAAGTTTTCAGTTTTCAGCTTGGTCGTGTAGTTGTGAATATCAAGCTTCTGTTTGTGTGCTTTGCGTATATATATATGTATATACATATATGTATATACATACATGTATACATATATGTATATACATATATGAGTGTATGTGTGTGTGTGTACGTTGTTGCTTTTCTGACGTGAATATTTCACGTTCACTCCATGCAGTCCAGCCGACCGTAGTGAAATCCAGTTTTGATAAAAATAAACAAAACAAAGCGCAACAAGTACACTACACTGAAAAGCTTAAGGCGTGAAATAGTTGATGCGATTTAAATCGGACTCTTTAATTGTTAGTCTTTATCAGTATTTTGCACTTACAAAATGTAAAAATTATATCTTGAAAGAACATTTTAGAAATAAAGGTTTCGCAGAGAATGGCATGCTGGATGCTGGTATATAATACATTTGAAAAGAGTCGCAGGGCATATGCGATTCGAAACGGTCCGTACCACAATCGACAAAAGCAGCAACAACAAATGTACATACATACAAACATATACAGCAAAGTTAACAACCGTAAAGGTATATCGAACGTACGAAGCACGACGGCAGCGGAAGCATTACATCCGGATTTTATACAAGCGAGCTACATAGCTAGCCAGTCAGCCAGCCATCCATCCAGTCATCCAGCCAGTGTGCCGGTGTGTTCTTCGCTGTTGCCTTTTGCGTTTGCGTTTGTGTCTCCGCCTCTCTTTTTTGTACCCTCTTGCTCTTTGCGTGTGCTGCCAAAAGGCACGTAAACTGGTTGTTGTTTACCCGTACTTTAGTCTTGGTTTAACGTTTGAGCTGAGCGCCTGCGCGAGTCGCTTGGAAAAAGTCTACATATAAGTATAGCCACAGACGCAGCATGGAATTGCGCTACAACGCTTCTGCTTTGGTGTCGCCTCAGCCCCCGCCTCCACAGGTTTCCTTTACGAATACAGCAAAGCTGCCAATTGAAACTGTAAAGCTCCTTATAGCCGCAGTTTCACGAAGACCAGCGCTTTGGTTGCGTAATAACAATACAAGTGGCCAAAAACGCAGCGATATAACTCCAATTTGGATTGAAGTCGCTCAGGATGTAAACTTGCCAGGTATGTGAAATATTATATATACATATGAGTGTACATATATTGTACACACTTGTACATAAGTATGCATGTATAGGCTTGTAATCGTTACGCTTACATCTGCAATCACACAAAGACCTAGCGGCTAAGCGTGATCGAATTTCCCAGTTGTTTTGGAGCTGGGCATGCAAAATACAAACTTATGTACGTACATACATACGTACATAGGTACGTGTATGTATTTACTACTTTTTTAATTTGATTTAACCTTTTTTCTTGTCGCAGCTGATATTTGCCGCATTAAATGGGGCCATTTGCGAGACAATTTTCGCAAAGTATTCATTCGTAACAATCTGTCGAATGAAACACCTTCATCATGGCGCTTCTATAACGATATGCGCTTTATGGAGCGCGCTGTTTCCGAAAACATAATGCGTCAAACGCGTACCAACAGCAAGAAGAAGCACGCTCAAGTGTCTGGCTACTGGTCAGATAATAATAATGTATCTTCAGGAAAATATGGACATGACGCCACCGAGCCCATTTGCGAGTTAAGTGACAGCTATGACTCAGAACTGCATCGTCCAAGTTTTTCTGACATTAGCTCGTTTTTTGACGATAGCAGCCATCAGTTATCGCAATCCAAACGCGTTAAGCTGGAGCCGCCAAGCAACTGCGACGATGACAGCGTTCATCCCGTGGAGACAGAGGAAGAGTTGAACGATGACGATTTTGATGAAGACGCTGCTTCCGAAAATGAAGATGATCGCGGAAAGCGCACCCAAACGGTTACAATGCCAGATGCAGGTGTTTTTACCATCGAGGTGCTCGACGATGACGATGATATGTTAGATCCAACTCCCAAAAAACCCAAATCAATTGACGTGCACAGCATAAGCACCAAAAGCGACCATGATTCGGCTGCGGATCTGCCTTTTAAATACATAAGTATGGATGCTTCGACAAATACAGAGGCAAGTTTCGTGGAAGGCCACGAAGATGATGCTGATAGAATGTTCCTGCTAAGCCTTATGCCATTTATGCAGAAAGTTGATGAAAGACGGAAGTTACGTGTTCGCCAAAAGTTGCAAAATGTTTTAGTAGAGGAGCTGGAATTTGGCTAAACCCAACATTTAAAACTTTAATTCGGCGATTTTGCATTTACATAGCATATAGATTCTTATATAAGCTAAGCTTACAGTATTAAAATAATATGACTGATGTTCATACGCATAACTTTAGCACTATCCACAATAGGATTGGCTCAAGCCAGTGCTCTAGAAATTGGCGGACTTTATATTTTAAATATTTATAAATGGTAACTAATGTATAATCAATTTAAAAAGCCTATATACATTTGTACACATGTATGTATGTAAGTACATGCCGATCTATTTAACGTCAAATAAAAAAAAATCAACGGTACCAATCATTTTAAAGTAAATGTGTAGAAATGTAGTACCTGTTAAGGCCTAAGCCTTACAACTCTGTACCTGCGTCTACCTGCACATCTAACTAACCATTTTCCACGAAACATAGAATTGGCCATGGATAAGCCAGTTATGGCGTTCAAATTTAATTATCTACCCAATATCCTACAGAGTGCACAATTTTCTGACAGTGCATGGAATTCTCTCAGTACAAGTAAAACAAGTTCCATAAGGGTTGACTATGGAAGCACATCACAGCAACAAAAACGATAACGATAACGACGCCACTATTGGCGGCTATTTACGCGCCACGCATACAGTGGAACTTCTTTGAAGAGTACCTATTAATTTTAGCTTGCTAAAAAACCGCTAATGCATAATTTACTATTAAAATTAGCTGCGACTATTGTTAAATAACTTAATTTAACACAAATCAGCTTTAACAAGAAAGCTTCAACAACTGAAAAATTCATATAACGTTGAAAATGTTTGTAGTTTTGTTAAAGGCGAATATATTTAACAGATTTCTGGCTAAAGATTTTATAAGAGCCAAAATTTGGCGGGCAACTTTTCACTGTAAATGACATGCCAAACTAGCACTGAAACTTAATGCAGGCGTTGAAATATGTACATATGAAATGCTTTCAATGTTTTTAAAACATAAATATAACACAATTTTCCCCAAAATTAAATTTACGATTTTTTATTTTTAATTTCGATTTTAGTTTAATGCAATTTAATATCAAGATCTCACTGATTATAATAAAAAATTAAAGGAAATAAATAAATATAATATTGATGTTTTTATATTAATAATATATATCTACAAACTAAGTACTAAAGGTAAATGCGAAACTTGGCTGACATTATAAATATGATGTCAACAAAACAATAGTTACTCAAGGGTTAAAAATAAACCATAAAATGTAATAATAATTTAAACATGATACAATAGCTGAAATACAAAAACGATATACCGCGTCCACGACATTCGACGTCAGACTGTACACGCATACAAGAGTCTCAGATTTAGTGTGAATGTGAGCGACAAAAACAACAATAGTATAAGGGCAGCAGCAGCAAGCAGCAACAGCAGCAAAAAGAAAACGTGCATCGGCCGGTTAGTTTCCAGTTCCATGCTTAAATGCATGCGCGTTGGACACACAAATTGAAATAGTTAAATAAAATTTGAATTCGAGAATCGGAACGTAAAATCAAAAGAATAAATTGATAAACGCAAATTAATAATATAATTTTCATCGATGTATGTGCACTAAAGTTCTTCTTTACATAAGTACATACATACATACATATGTATACACGAATGAGAGCTGCTTTTACCGTGCCAAAGGCTGAAATTTGACATCTAGCTGTGTGTGGCTTTGGAGCGCGCGTGCGCACGCAAACAAATTGTGAGATACATTTGGGTTTATTTTACTTTAGATGATGAGCAGCAGCAAGCACCAGCACCAACAACAAGAACTAGAACAACAACAATAACAACACCAAAAAGACACACGCACACACATACTAGATAGAGTTGGACGTTGCCGCCGCATATACAATATGTATGCATGTACTACACACACATGCGCATGTCGAAAACATGATGATATTATTATGTTGTGTTTTTAGTCGAATGTATCTTTAGTTGGAAAAAGGAATACACGAATGTAGGAACGAATATACGGAAAACGAATTACGCATAAGAACATTCAGTATAAGAGGAATTACCAAAAATGTGTCGCATTTTTTCAAATGCAATTTTTAACTAAACAAAACGCACATAAAAGAAAAAAGTAAAAAAAAAACACTAGTAATTTAATCAAACAAAAACTTAATTCTAATTCAATACAGAAGTCATTCATAAAAAATACCAAAGATAAAAAAAAAGAACAAATTTTTAAATTGTTTGGAGGCGCTCTGCCACCACCACTCCACAGACAGTACGGTGTGTATAGAGAGTTTGCAGTTCCGAGCTTGCATGAAGCTGCTAAAAAAGGTGTGTAGTGTAATACATAAAAATATATTTGGAAAAGATTGGAAATTAAACCATTTTTTTTTGTGATCTATAAATTTTGTACGCAGCAATAATTCTACATACATACATACATACATGTATATGTATGTATGTTCTTGAACACATACATATGCAAAACATATTTATGTGTGCTGCATACATAGATAATAACAAACATATACATGAAACTACAACCCTCATCCCTTGAAATTTTTGCGTCTTAGTTGCACATAGCACATACATAGATACATACATCCATACATATGTATGCATCGTTGCATGTGTATGTGTGTATGTTTTATAAATACAAACAGCAAAAGGACTTCAACATCTTGGTCGTTGTTGGTCGCGTTATTTCCACGCTTTAAAAGAGGCTCTTTCAAGGGTGACAAGGGTAGTTTCTAAGCTATGTATATCGCTTATCCGGCGTAAAAGTATATTTTTTTTTTGTTATCACAAAGTTCTATCGATCTGTATAGCGGCAAGTACAAAAGCTTATATACGCCGCAATTTCCTTGGCCAATAAACCTTGTTTCCTATAAAACTGTTAAAAAATGGCCAAAATTCTGTCGATCCAATGTAAATTACATACAATACTTTTAAACTACTAGGTTGAGATACAAATGTATCTGCTAGATAGCAATCGTCTTATCACTTAACTTTTTAACTTTAATTTACAAAAAATTAGATTCGTCAACTAAATGTTTTCAAGGTCTAACACGATCTTGCCAAAATGTCATATTTTTCTTCGAGAGGGGTTGAAATTCTCTCGGTTGGGCGTACTCCTTTAGCTCATTGGTATTGTTACTCTTGGCCGTAATATACAATAGGTGTGCTCCTTCTTCAAGATAGCAACCAACACAGCAACCAGTTTACTTTACTTTTGTGCTACTTTATGGGGATAATGGGGGTTGCTGTTGCTGCCGCTTTTTTTTTCTGGCATTTAGAACGGGTCCTGAATACCGCTACCAATTTATTTTAAACATACCTATGTGCATACATACGTACGCATACCTCATACTATACATAAAGTTTATTGACCGTTACATATGGGTTACTAGGGTTCGGTATCGTTTGTCATCCAATTTAAATTTTTCCGAATGGCATCTTAAGGTACAGCCATAAAGATATATAAAGATTGGGCGCGAAAATCGTCCATTTTGTAAAACTAAGAACGACATCTTCACTAGAAATAAGCATCACAATGCAAGTGTCGTAAAAGCGTAGCTGTTTAATTCTAAGATATTGGCATCTTGCACGCCTTGATCTTGATCACAATGGATCGTAGACCTTGGTGAAAAAAATCTGACCTGCAGCGCATTGCACATATGTATGTACATCTGCTCAAGTCCTTTCGTAAGGGATCATCTATTGTGCCCAAAATTTCCCCGACTTAGCTATGCATCGGCTACCTACTTTCTGAATAACACACACGCACACACACAGCTAGATGCAGCTGCTCATAGATACACACAAGTCCCTGCTGCACTTGGGACGTTAAGGTTGCCGCCGCCGCCATAAACATAGCTGGGTACTTAATACGCAGCAATGCGTCTAGTTCATTTAGTTCCCTGCATCTTGAGCATTTGTCAACGTCGTTGTCGTCGTGCGCGTTTTCTCCTTAGAGCGTTTCGAACGCAATATTATTAACAAACATTTTTAAACCGCAAAATCTTACAAGGAAAAGCAAATGAATATTTGCAATCTTTAACAATAACTTAAATACTATCCCCCGTTTGTGTTAAATTGTGTTTGTGTTTGTTGTTTGGTGTCTTTCGTCAAAGGATAAATAAATTAACGAATAGCATTGTATTTGGTACAATATTTGCAGTTTAAAAGTGTCTCATCGACTGTCGCTGGCCACGTTCCGCCAACAGTCGCCACTGCAACAACAACAATCGTGATCTCAACCGCGTTTCGCGCTTTCTTATGATGGAACTTTTGTCTAACAATTCGGTTCCGCAACAAATGGCCAGTAGTAATACGGCCAACAATGCCGGTAATGCCACCGGCACCGGCAGCAATGGCGGTGGGAGCATAAGCAGCAACGCAAGCAACTCATCCGAACGTCTCTTGGCTGGCATACTGGAATCATTTCCATCATGGGATCTCAATGCAGGACTACTACCAAACGTGGTTCAAAACCAAAGTAATGGGTAAGTAGCTGTTTGATATGCATATCTGTACTCTATATTGCGACTATTTTAATTGACCTTTGTTTACCATTTCAGCTCCCCCCCACGTACTGACTTCTTTATCAATAATTTCCTGGGGGGCTTGGACTCACATGGTGATTTTACCATTGCGCCCATTGGTAGCGGTCCGCGCAATCCAAAAATGTCGCCGGAATCGTCGAACAATTCAAGCATCAGCTGCGGCTGGTGTGAAGTAAGCGCCTCCATTCGCTGCCTGGAATGCAATGAGTTCATGTGCAACGATTGCCTCCGTGAGCACCGCAATAGTCCATTATCCTCAAATCACTCAATAGTTTCACTGCCCACACCGATTGGTGCTTCGCCTACTGGCGGCACCTCCGCCAATGTCCAGACTCCGCCAACATCTAATTTTATATGTGACATTCACAATGAGATGTTGCGTTATGTGTGCGATTATTGCCGCAAGCTTGTATGCCAGTGTTGCACATTGCACGAGCACAAGGAGCATAACTATGCGTCCGTACAGAGCTTTATGGTCGGCTCCAAGGAGAAACTAGAGAACGCAATTGAAAGCAGCCAGGTGGGCACTAGATGCATTAAGAGTAGCATAGACAAGGCCTTGGCCTTCATTCGGCTTATTGAGCGCAACTGCAGTGAGCTTAGTGACAACATACGCAAGGCCTTTCGCCAATTCATCATTGCTATTGAAGACCGTGAACGCTTTCTGTTAGATTTTGTTGAGAAATTGAGACAGCGGCGTCTCGCCATTTTGCATGATCAGATGGCGGGTCTTAAATCGGCTTTGGCTGGCCTCTCGGAAACTTCAGATATGCTAAGCAAGGTTGCTGACAATTCCTGTAACATGGATCAAATAGAGATTGCTATGAAGTTAACCAGCGGACAACGTCAAATGGAACAATTTGCAGGCATTTACAAAGACTTACAGCCAAAGCAGGAGGTCTTTGCCTTCTCACCACCGGATTATAGTTTGCTGCAGGATATTCGGAATCAAGGCGGTGTTATTTTGGTTGACGATAAAAACATGCCCATTGTATCCAGCACGAATGGAATTGTATCAGCTGGTGGCGGTAGTGGACCAGTTGTTGGGAGTGGCGGTGTTGCCGTCGTTAGTGGTATAGACGTTGGGTTTGGCTCAATGCTATCGATCGGCAACAATCCACTTAACGTCGCTTCGACCACTGTGCGCCGTCCATTGTTGCGTGATAACTCCTTTCGCATACCTTCGCCCATTATGCAACCACGCGGAGGTAGTGCCTGCGGCATGACAAGTGCAGCGCTTGACTGGGAACTCAATGGACTGCGCAGTTCACCGGGACTCCACTTTAGCGCACCGCGCACTACTCAAGCTATACCGGGCTGCATGGATCTAGTTAAGGTACGGAACTCTAATGTTTTGTCCCTTTCGTTTGCCACCGAGGGTCATGAGGATGGACAAGTCAGCCGCCCTTGGGGATTGTGCGTTGACAAAATGGGGCATATATTGGTGTCGGATCGGCGCAATAATCGCGTACAAGTCTTCAATCCGGATGGTTCACTTAAATTTAAATTCGGACGTAAAGGTGTTGGAAATGGGGAATTTGATTTGCCTGCTGGCATCTGTGTGGACATGGACAATCGCATAATTGTTGTGGACAAGGATAACCATCGTGTGCAGATATTTACTGCCAGCGGTGTATTTCTGCTGAAGTTTGGCAGCTATGGCAAAGAGTATGGACAGTTTCAGTATCCCTGGGATGTAGCAGTCAATTCGCGGCGACAAATTGTTGTAACCGATTCTCGGAATCATCGCATACAGCAGTTTGACTCAGAAGGACGTTTTATAAGGCAAATAGTTTTTGACAATCATGGCCAGACCAAAGGCATTGCCTCTCCGCGTGGCGTATGCTACACACCTACAGGAAATATTATTGTGTCGGACTTTGACAACCATTGCTTGTATCTAATTGATCCTGACATTAATGATGTGAGTAGTGGTGATAATACTTCTGCTAAAGGTGTCCATTATTTATATTTGTTCTTTTCAAAATGTAGATATTATCTGTCAAGGGCCATGAAGGATCTGGCTTTCATGAATTCAATCGTCCTTCTGGCTTATGCTGCGATGACGAAGGCCGCATTATAGTGGCTGACTCAAAGAATCAACGTATATTGGTGTTTAATCAGAACTTAGATTTTATGTGGGATGTAAGTATTTTAAGTAGGCTAACTTAATAATGCAACACTTATTAATTCTTGTAAATTTTTTTTTTTTTTTAAGATCGAAGTGCGTCCTTCTATTAACCCCTTAATGCCACCAACACTTGACGAAAAGGATCGTACTTGCGATGTTGCATTAATGCCTGATGGGCGAATTGTATTCCTTATAGAACTTTCGCCAGATTCCAAAGAAGGGTCTAACCCTTATAAACGGTTTGTGCATGTATTCTAAATTATTTTATACATAAATGTGTACGAGAAGCAGAAAAACGTATATAAGATCAACAAAGTGAAAATTAAGAGAAGTTTTTTAGACCATTTACAAGCCCCTAAATGTTAGCATATAAAACGATAACCAGAAAAAGAGCATTGAAATTAGTAAAAATTTTTAGCATAAGTGCTACAACGATTACCTCGATAACGCTTAAGAGTTATTAAACACGGTTACGATTTGGTAATTTACATACAATACAATACATATACATAATACTTATATACATTTAGCGAAAATACAAATTGAACTAAAATCTTAAACTAAAAACTAAAAAAGTAAACAAATATTCTTACTACCAACAGAAAGGATGCGTTCATAAAGTGTTAGGTTAGAACAGCTAGAAAAACAAAACATTTTATATACAATAAAATATACTTATATAACGATAAGTTCTAGATGAATCTATAATATTATTGTGGACGTACATACGTGTTAGTTAGACTGATGGCAGTGGAGAAAGGCGTTTTTATTCGTAGCAAACCAGGGCTAAATAAAAAAATAAAAACTAGTACGTTAGTTTCGCAAGTTGCTTGGGAGAAAGAGCTACAAAAGTTTTTTTTTTTAAGTTACTAAATAATTTCTTAGTGGTGTTATAATGTTTTATGTATTATTTTGTTTATTTTAACTTTTTTATGCAACTTGTTTACATTTTTACCTTATTAATTTTATTATTATTATAATTGAGACTGAGAAAGTGAGTACGAAACTTTGAAAAAAAAAACAAAAAACAAATTACAAAAGGTAATTAATTATTAATGAAACCCGCTGACTTTTGGTTGAACTTTAAACGAAGACTGATTAACTAAAAGGCAATTTGAGCCAACTCAAAGCCATATATGGTGAGGCCAAAAATTGCACTGACATAAATAACATAACGTAACGTAACGAAACGTAACTTAACATAGCATAAACATATTAGCATAACTTAACGTAAAGTCACATTCAGTCACATCAGCATCAATTCATGGGCATAGCTTAAATTGAGTTTAACACACACATACACACACACACACACACCGATACACACACAGATACATACATACATATAGTACATAAATACTTACAAACATTGATTCTGTACCACAAAAAAGCACATCACACCTGGGCTACATGGGGTTAAAGAAAGAAAGATTTATCTTCTGGCTAGGGGATACTGATGAGCAGCAAGCAAAATATCATAAAGATTGTATTTTAGTTTTCGATTTTTCTATATGTCATTATTATTATTCATTGTGTATTTACGACGTATCTCTAAACAAAAAAAAAAAAAAGGATGAGCATGAGAATTAGCTTAAAAGTTATCATAATTTTTTACTTAAATGTGTTCATTAGCATTTAGTAGAGTTAAAAACAACAAAAAAAAAAACCAAAAGTATAACAAACGGGCGTGGCATAGTGAAAACATACGAGAATCCAGAGCAATATGATTATGAGCGTATTGAATACATATTTAGGTGACATGTTCCTCGCAAAAGTTAATAAAAAAAATACAAAAACAAATAAAGTTAAAACATATTTTAGCAAATTACCAAAAGTAGCAACAAAAAGGACATAATACATAATAACATTATTAATTACAATTAAAGGCAATTCTATAAAAATTGTCTCTTATACTATGTAAAGTTATAGACAGCCCCTGAAACTCAAAAGTAGGCAGCAAATAAAATGCAAATTCGAAAATCTGCAATGCATTCGCAATGATCTAGCTTTATAGCTAATATACATATATATAAATATATATACATATATGTATTTTATTTTATGTTTTTTTTTTGAAAATGGGTTATCTTTTATGTCGTCGTCTTATGTCTTTATTTTAACCTGAAGTAAACTGATTGTGAAAAACAAATTAAAGAAAGAGCAAGCTAAACTCCTTCCACGTATAAAGCAACATGCATAAAATGCGCAAATCTAACACAAAAATGTCATTTGCTCTGCGAGAGCAAATGCACAAAAAAAAAAATATATATACTATATAGATACATATATACACATACATAATTATATTAATTTACAAACACAACTATATTTAGCATTAATGCAAAAAGTATCTTAACTTGTAAAATCATCATACACAATATTAATGTTTAGTTTTATTTTATTCATATATTTTTTATTTCATTATTTTTTTGTTTTATTTACCTCGCTTAATTGCCATAACTCATTTACTATTATTAACATTGCATACAACCTTAAAGCGTCGTTCATTTTTTGTGATCGCTGGTAACAACCAGATCAAATTCATTTCTTCACACACAAACTACTATTATTGTATATAGAGTATATACTATTGTAAAACTTGTAAGAAATGCCATATTTTATATTTTTACATGGATGAGATTTACTTAAAAAAAAAAAAAAAAGAAACAAAAACACTAAAATCATTACAAATGAGCGCCGTTTTTTAAAAGCCACAGTTTTGAAATTGTGTAAAAATAATATTGAGATTTAAGTACTACTGAAAATGCCATAATTTAAAATGAAAAGCATTTAAACGTATATATATCTAAATAAAAAATAACTAAAGTATGTTAAACAGACAAACTCAAAGTCAAGAATACTGAACAATTTGCCAAAGGCTTAAGAAACAAAAACTTTTAAACTTAAAATTCCATTTAAGATACTTCATCATCATACTAAAGGTCATCGTGCATAGCTTTTACATTACATTTACATACATAACAGCCACTTACATACCAAATAATTCAATTGCAGACAAATTTACTATATATATATGCTTATATATACATAGAATTCTATTGTATTTTTTATTTATACACATTTTTTGTTGATTGTTTTTTACAAAATACATATTCCAAAACAAATATTGTCCCAATAAATGCTTAAACTAAATGCTCATATACAAGTAGCTTAGTTTCGATTTAAAACGAATCCAAAACTAAATCAGGTATTCAATTTTTTCAAATATTTACGCATACATATTTAGGTATAGTTAAACATAGACATAAACAAAAAAAAAAAAAATCACGATAAAAATATTTTATATACGCAAAAGCAGCAACCAAGTAAAGCGAAAAAATTTTTCTAAAAACTAAAAAACCAAAAAAAAAACTAAAAAAAGAACAAGATGGATGCAGTATGCATTTATGAAATTTATCAAGCAAAATTTTTGATAACTAATCAGTTTGATGACGACGATAAAAAGGAATTCTTATACATAAATGTATATCAAAATAAAATTTTGAATAAAAAATTTTTATAATAAAAAGTTGTCAGCAACGATCGCGCTAAGTAAAAGATTTTGAAAAAACATTAGCAATTAAGTTTGAAACAAACTCCAAAACATTTTTTTAACCCACGTCTTTCGGCAAGCTAAATTATTTACTACTAACATTCGGACATTTATAAATATACGCATACATACATACTACATACTAACATATGTAATAATTATGGAGCAATTGAGTACAAAACAAGTACAAATTTAATTAATAAGAATTCAAAACTTGAAAAAAAGAAAAACGCAAAAAAAAAATGATCTTTAATTACTTAAGTTTAAATTCAAAAATAGTTGGCCAGTTACTGGTTTCGCATAGCTATTACGAATACTACATATAGAACCATATATCGTATTTATGTATTTACGAACACATTTACATATGTATTTGCAGACAGACACAAACATATTAACAGAGGTCGTATACGCAAATTGTATATCTAAAGCAAATTTTCAAAATTTATACATAATTACTTATGCATACATACATACATACATACATACGTACATACCTATAACCACTGGCCACTGTGTTTGTTGACAATGCATTCTTAATATACGAGAACTGCATGCATACATACATACATACATAGGTACATACAAGTAAATAAAAATGCATAAAATACTACATACAATACCAACCATATATAGTATACATAAACATATATACTTACTATACGCATATAAGCATACTAAGTAAATAGTTTATATCTACTACTAAATAACTAACTAACAACTACTTACTATTCTAAATTCAAAACTCAAATTATTAATTTGCTTCAGGAACATGATTTTGGTACAATTTCTACCTACATACATTCTCACAATTACACCCGAACATACATAGATACAAAACATAAGAGTGTATATGTATATATGTACTTACATTATGAACGTACTACTCCACGATACTGCATTTAAAACAAACTAAATATATCTTTTTTTTTTTTTAGTGTACCATAGTATAGTTAAAAAATCAAACGAAAACTGACAACAATAATAATATAATCACAAAAAGTTGCAGTTCATACTTGATGTAATGCAATGTAATAGAAAAAAAAACCAATATAATTGTATGTACTACAACACATGGATTGTAATTTTTTCTAATACGTGCATACATACTTATTTATTTAAATATATATATATACATTCATAGATGTGGGATAAGGACAAGAGTATATTTTATACGATAAACAAATTTTATAACATATTTAAAAATAAATTATACACCAATAATGCAAAAATAAAAGATACATCTTTTCATTTAAAAGTTTTGCCTACTTATAGGAGTAAAACCAATACAAAAGTAACTAATTTTTAGATACAATTTATAGGTTAGAGTCTCCCTCCCAGCTATATAAATTCGCAAAGCTTCGCGCCCCGTGGTCACGAAAAATAACGGAACGAGCCGTATAGCAATATCTATACCAAAAGTCCGTTGCGGTCGCACAAGCAATTCTCAAGTGGGACAATAAAGCCCGCAAACTGTGTATACTGGTTTTTTAAGTTGCTGCGAGAGGAGCAATGGCGGTGCGTCGCTGGCGATCTGCATTCAATTTTAAGTACCTCAAAAATCACTCCCTTTTATTGTTGCCAAATTAACTGTAGTTCGGGGCTCAGTTTGGTTACACGCACAAGCTTCCTTGAGTTGGACGAAACACACACATGCGTGGCGCCACTGAGGCAATACCGTCGGGACTAATGGCCGTGGAGGTATTAGCCTCATTGATGGAATGCGCTACTTGCTCTGGTGAGAATCTGGTGAGCGGTGCATTTTCGATAAGAGCGCGAAGATATACATATATATATAATTTCTTTGTGTACAGGTCTGTGGCTACCCACCAGTATCAAGGAAGTCACTGTTTGGGCTTACGTATGGCTCAAAAGCATGAACGGACCTCATTTAACTCAAGTTGGTGAGACCATCGACGGTGCAGGGTACCACACTGCAGCTGCATCAAATTCCTACAGCGCAAGTTTCGAGGACACGCTGTCAGAAAAAATGGTAATTTGGGATGGCCGTATCTAACGGTACCACCCTTTTTTTTTGGGGTTACTTAAAAAGTAATGTTATGCCAGCAAGCGTACGAATGCCCGCTCCCATTCGATACACAAAAATCTGATCTTTTGCGGGCATTCGTACTTTTGGGGTTACTTAAAAAGTAATGTTATGCCAGCAAGCGTACGAATGCCCGCAAAAGATCAGATTTTTGTGTATCGAATGGGAGCGGTCATTTAATTGATTTTGTACTCTAAACCTGGTTTAAATGGCAAAAAATATCATAAATACATAAATATTGTTCATTTGTCAAAATCGCTGGGATATTCCTGAGTAATTAAAGTTGAAATAGAAGAGGTCCATATGGCACGCTTGTTTTGTTTTAAATCATTTAAAGTTTATCAATTTTAGCAGTTATCGCATCATCTGGACGTATTGGCGGTGGTTGAATTCATGAAGTTTTAAACTTTCTGTAAAGAAAAATAAAATTATAAAGTTTTTTTTATTGAATGAAGTATGTTAAATTATTTGAACACCATTCAGCGCATCGCTGAACGCGCGGAACTACTTGAAACTTTTTTAATTAATGCAGTCATATTATAATTAAATTCCAAGCTTCCATGCTAATCGAGTTTATTATTTATGTTATCTTATTAATAGTTTATTTTATAGTTTTGCGAATCAATCGCAAAAAAAAATGCTAATCACATCTGACACGTCATTTTTAAACTGAACCGACACATAGTGAGCAAGTGAGCTGATACAAACGAAAGATGCCCTTTTTTTACCAAAAAAAAAAAAAGGAATTAAAATAAAAAACGCTTTTAGGACATGACAAGCAGAGTGCGTAGTACTCTTGATGCATTACTTTATCCGCAGATGTAATGCAGATTTTCGGAATTTTTTTCACATTCGGCGCAGCGCCTTTGGATGGCAGTGCGGGATTCTTCTCATAATCTTTCCGCAGCTTCGCCATGTGTCCCGTGGCAGTAGCGTTCCATCAAACTACGCATTGGACACCTCTGATACATTGATATTCACTTTTTTTCGATTGGATTTTGTTGTGGAGCAGTAGATTGAAGAATCTCACCAAGAACCATTTGAACGCCCGGCTGGTAAATTGCGTCCCATTGTACTTTTGGTGATCCCAACATGTCTCTATACACTCCAGCTCCATAGTACCAAGCAGCTACTCTGGCAATACTTTTCCAGCTACCTGTGAGTCCAACATCCGGCGCATCATTGCACTCAACTATGAATCTTAGGCTTTCTCTCTGCGGGCACACGCAATTTCCACGCTCGCACTTGGCAGTCGAGATATCCGCCACAACATTCAGTTGGCCTTTTGGATACGCAATCTCGAAATCATGTTGCTGGAATTCTAAGGCCAACCGTGCTACATGCCCTGCAGGACTTTATATAGAATTTAACCAATTTAAAGCCATGTGGTCTGTCACAACTTCAAAATCGTATCCCTCCAAGATGCACGCAATTTACGGATAGCTCGAATTATGGCCAGACATTCTTTTTCTGTTCAGAGTAATTTCGTTCAGCTGCATTTAATGAATGGCTAGCATTAGAAATGACTTTACCAATTTTCTAAAATCTGGACAAGCTGAAACCGGAGCCAAAGTATGCTTCGCCTTTATTTCTAAAACCTGTTCTGTTCCTCCCTCCATTTGATGTCGACTTTTTAAAAAATATATGTATGTACATAAATCCGCCGATTTGGCAAGTACAATGGATAAAACATTCACAGTGTTAATAAACGCATAGAAAATGATTTTAAAGCCTTTTCCAAGTACTGTTTGATGTAGTACCCGAAATTCAAAAAGTCAAAATATGGCGACTAATATATTTATATTTTCGCTTTTTGATCGAGATACTGAGCCAAAATTTTTTGATGAGGACAAAATGTTATATTTGCTATGTTGAGTAGTGTAACACAAGAACATACAGTATGATGATAATTAAACTTTTTGTGAACTTCACGAATAGCTTTTTTTTACAAGCTTTTTTTATTCGTACCGGCAATTGAGTAACGTTCATGGTCAGGGTTTGCCTTGATGCTGCCTATCTATAACCGGTTTGGATTTGAGAGTGTTTTAATTTTTGTTTATCTCATCAACAGCTGATATAAAAATGTAAACAAAACGATTTTTTGCTAGTAATATTTACATTCAGATAATTATTGTATGTATTTCAAGTTTATTGCTAAGGTTGTGCTGCCTATTTATAAATAAGCTCAGATCTGAAATTCATCTCTCATTTTTTGCCGCTTTCGGGCTTAAAAAATTAGTGAGTTGATTTGAATACTCTTTAATTAGCGGCTAAGGAGTCTGTTTAATTAGTGTACAAAAATTTGCTGGTATAACACCTAAAGGAAACGAAATCGTCCAAGAGGGCAAAGACGTCTATACCCGTAGTCAGGGCTAGAAATGGAAATAAATCATAAGGTTATGTTTATTTTGTGTTTTTTTTTATTGTTGCAAAATCGTTTCCCTTCTCAACGCGATAGAACTTTGCAGATTGCAGAGGATGGTAGGCGAAAAATTTTTAAATAATAAAAAATAGCTATTCGAATATAATTTACTTACCCACTTTAATAAATAATAATAATAAATAAATATAACTTTGGTTTCTGCATGTTAATCGGGCGTGCTGTCAAGATAACAGAGTATAGTATAATCGTTATGTTTCGTTCATAATCGCAAATCTTGCTCCTATGCATGTGAACTAGTATTATTCAATATTATACACATACTTTGTATTAATTTAAACAAGAGAGTAGATAGCAAAAGTAAAGCTGTTTCCCGAACTATGTACGCAAAAATTAAATCTATTGGGAGGACACTAAACTACTGAAGTAGTATAATTAGTAAAACAGCGTTGAACAACTTGATTATGGTCAGATAATATTTTTTTAAAAAGAGTAAAAAATAATTGCAGAAAGACAGTTTGCAAAGAGTGCAACATTTTTGAAAACTATATAATTACAAAAAGTGCAACCGGCCTTAGTTGTGCCTGTATAGACATATCTGGAAATATTTTTCGGCGGCTCAGACGTGTTTCGAGCGCTGTCTACAGTCTATAAACTAACGCGGCAAGTAAATCTGACCGACCGACCGACCAATCATAGCACACAACCGCGTTTGGCGACGGGCCCGGTTTGATTATGGATTGTGCGGTAATTTCAGTATAAACGCGAGCTTCAACATTTTCAAGACACGCAAAATCTCATTCGTTTCCACTTTAAATACTAACCGAATCAAGTTGAACAGCCCACGGCTTATGAAGTACAAGTTGTGAATACAAATTGGATGAGCGAACCAATATCATACATAGCTGGGGTTTGGACCTGTCGCGCTCACTGTGTAATTAAACTCAGTCTATGCGTCGTAAAAACAAAACAAACATTTTCGGAGTGCCGCAGTCCGAGGTCCAGGGCAAATAGAGTATACACACAACCTGGTCCGACAGTCAGGTCTTCTGGCCTGGCACAAAATTGGCTTTAACTATTAGTTCAGTATATGTTCAGCTGGCCATTGGCATAATCGAACACGGTGATTTTGTTACAGTAGCGATATGGTTTCAAATTGAATGTTGTATTTTGTTACATATGTACATGCATATGTACTTGTTTATAGCAATTGTCGTAATCGGTGTATTTAAATGTAAATATAGACTTTGTAATTGTTTAATCAAACAGGGTAGAAATAATCAGAAACGATAATTGTGAATAATTTTGAATGGTGTTTGATTTAATTAAACTATTTATGAATAAAATATGCGTATAACTATAATTTTGGCGTCTTAAAGAATCACATTGATTCTTCCATAAATCACTAACGAATATCGAAATATCGGAAACATATAAAATAAACTTTGAATCATCATGAGTGCGTCCAACATTTCAAATAAACCAGAAAGTCAACTTATACCAATAATTGTTGTCAATGAAAAATGTAATGGTAAGTATTTATAAATATTTAAATAATAATTAAATTCAATTTGTCTAACTAATTTCAATGGATTTTTTTTAAAAGAAAGCTGAATTTAATCCAAATTTGGGTAGCTTTCCATAATATGTTCGATAGAGAAGAGAGCCCCATATATACAGCTGTTCACAGGATTTCCTGACAAAATGTGTTCATGTTCAATTAAAGCCCTTTCGGTACGCGGACATTGTTTTTTTTTTTTTTTTGCAATTCGAAGTGTAGTTAGTCCGTGAGCCATTCTGGTTTTTGTTGGGAAAGACGACCAGTCATATATTTTTATACCATAATGTAGTTATAAAGATAATCTCTTTTGAATTAACGCGTTAATTCTGATAGGTATGCGATATCATTTAAATATTAATATTATACAATATTAAATATTACACTTATAAAATATTCATATTAGTGACACTAGTATGAATAAGTTTATGTGGGTATACATACTATTTCAATTTTTCCTTTCCGAGCTCATCAAAAAGTTTAGGATTGTTTGATCTAATCAGATCACTCTAACCCATTAATTAATATCATTAATTTTATTTTCTAAACATCCAAAGTATTTTCGTTAATTTCTAAGCTACATACAGCAATGATTCCGCAGTTTTTAAAGGATCTAATCGAACGGATTTAAGTTTTGTAACTTTTGGCTGTACCTGGAATTTACGTAGAGAGTTTTTATTAGCTACGTTAAAAGAATTTCAATTAGCTTTTAACAAATTGTTGCAAGGGGCATCTATACATACTTAAAAGAATTTTTATAATTTATTTACACCCATATGAGTATGCACACCGGTTTTAGTGACTGTAGCTTTTTTAAAATCAGCTTAACAAATACCCGATGGTTCTAATGCAGTTTATAGGGAAGTAGGTTCAATTAAAAACACTTTTAGATATATCTTTTGTAGTTTTCATCCGATAGCTTTTACAGTGTGGGTGTAAACCGAGATAATTTTCTACAATTTGGGCTCTATATCTTATAATCTCTATAATCGTTTTGTTCAGACACACGGACAAACGCACATGGCTATGTCGACTCGGTTGATTCCGCTGATCAAGATAAATATACATACATATGTATACTTTCTTTATTTTATCTTTGGAGGAGCTAGACATAATTTTATGCTATTGTTTCATTAAAACAAATGTTTATATCGGCTTATTCAGTTCTCAATCAATCGCAAAAAAAACAAAATTGTTTTGTAGACAATCATGTTAATTTCTTTTCTATTCTGTATTTTCGTTTGTACATAAAATATGTTTTACAGAACACCTTTTTCTACTTTATTTTTTTTTAGACACCAGCAACGAAGTTGTAACCGTTATTGATATAGGTAAGTCAATTTTTATTAAAAACACACACTTTAAGAACTTAAAAGCTTTGAAATTAAATATTTCTGATGTTATCAGCTTGCGCCCAGTCACCATTACTGGACAGTAACACTTTTGACTTAAAGCTTGAGTTGGTTTCTTTGTCGTGTATTATGTACTTTTGTACTATGCTTATTTTGTTCCACGATTTTAGGTACCTTATCAGTTTAACAAAGTTCACCTCGCTGCATATTCGTATCAAAACTAATACATTTATGTATGCATGTTGATCATAGATGGTATAAAATATATTTGTGTTAAATATTTCATTCAGTTTTGAACGACTTTTAGTTTGATTAAGTTGTATTTTTCGTAGTAGTGCCTTGATTTAGGTATATAATAAATTAATTTAGTTTTATTTTGGCATGTTATTTGTGCTTCAAAATAGAAGCTGATTCATTTTTTAAAATGATTAAAATTATTCCGGCGTGCTCAGTTTAAAAGCTATATATAAATAGTTACAGGGTCCGTCCTAAAGTTAGCCCACGTAACCTACAAATATTAATTAATGCTTTGTCTTAAAAGCTTCAGTTTAAATTTTTGTGGAAATATTTTGTGTAGTTTGTTTTTGGGGAGATTTGATTCAAATACTTAATATTTGTATGCATGTATTAATATAATTCTTATTGCAAACAGTCTTTTTAACTAATTAAAAAATGTGTAATATACACATTTCAACACATTACAAAATTTCATATGCTGGAATTCAAAGAAACTGAAACAAACATTCACGAAAACAAGTTTAAAGTCCAATGATTAAAACCGCTCATGCAGCAAATTGGAAGCAAAGATATTTAAACACTCGATAAAGCAGTCTATCGATAGGTGTATACAATAAACTCATCGCTGAATTTATCGTATTTTTTTTTTTTTTTTGTTATTTGCACATTGGTAATTGTGTGAGAGCGATAAAATACGAGTTTTTTAAGTTGGCAATGCCAAGTTGAGAGTTTATCGGTATCAGAGACCTAACTTATTTATTTGTAGTAAATGCATGTTTTAATTTTAATTCTTTAGTCGTCTTGAACGGTTGTGCCGGTCCGTAGTATTTACAAATTAAGGTTGAGCACCCGTGTTTCGGGTTTGAATGTTATCTTAAACAACAATAAATAAGTATATAAAGTACATTCGCATATATTATAGAAGTAAATTAAGTTGAAAGTGAATGTGCAAGTCAGCCTTTAAGCTAGTGTAAACAGTTTTTTTCATATATTGTGTGTTTCTTTATTATTCGACAGAAGCTGAAAACGAAAACAACACACTGCATACTGAGATAATGGCAAATTTTGATGATGTGAGTGTATTACTATCTATGGCAAAATAAACCTTAAGCAAATGTTAAAAAAAAAACTATAATCATAATAAACAAGTATTACAATAAAATAAATATAAAACTATACAATGCAGACATGATAAACAAAGAAACATTTGTGCACGTAACAAACATTAAGCCTTATTTCGTTCAAATTGATTTTGATTTTTGTTGCTTTTTTTCGTTATCTTTCTTTTATACAACTATTTGCGTGATGCATGTAACTTAATAATTGCGAATGTGGAAAAAATCCGAATAAAAATAAACAAAAACATAACAAACAACTACGATGAACACCGAACAGACATTGCAACGCGCTCGACTTGCGTTCGCCAGCGGCAAAACCAGGAATGTAAACTTTCGGTAAGTGGATTGGTAACTAAAAACCAAAAAAAAAAAAAAGAGGGCAGGCTTATAAGTTATCAATGTCCTTGAAACGTTTCATAGCTCAAATTTAAAGCAAATCTCTATACAAGAAGACTTTTTTAAGTTTGATGAAGGAAATTAGTTAAAGAACTCAGAGGGTGGATAGACCATCAATTCGTAGCGTAACGTACATGTAGGATAAGTATAGTTATGTCGTATTCGTCAACCATTCTTAGTCGTCCTTTTTTGCTTTAAATCAGCTTTAAATCGGCTGAATATTTGAAACCAATCGCATAACTAAATTGGTTACTTGACTGGGTCGATTACTTCAAAGCCTGACCTCGTGTTAAGTCAGCAACTTGTTGACGTTTTGTAGTAGTATCCAGTTATTATTGTTGTTAATATAGTTGATGTATTGCGTTAATGTTAATTATAAGTTGGCAAATTTTGTCAACACAAATAGACTAAGTTGTAGAGTAAGAGACACCTGAGCCAGTTGGACTATTGAAACTTTAGTCAACAAAAGGATATCTTACTTTAGCAGGGCGTAGATTCTTTCTTTTATAATAAATTAAGCAATACAAATTGAAATAAAAAAAACATTCTAAAACACAAATTGTTTGCACAACCGACCTGATAAATTGTTCCAAAAATTGTTCGTGTGATAAGAGCTACTGATAATTTTGTGTTTGTACTTTTTTACATATGTATATATGTTTAAAATTGAATAGCATAGCAACAAATTACGTATTGACCAGTTTCAAGGTAGTTGTTAAGAAATTTTAAAACTAAATCAGATCAAACCTTTGACTTGTGTGACTCGTGTTAAGTAAACCAGGTGTACTTTGTACACAGCAATTTGATATATTATACAAGTTAAAACAAAATGACCAAAATAATTACAATGTTTAATAAAAAAGTTTACGAAAGCTAATGCTAAAGTACAAACAAGTTGTATTTTATTATTTAGAAACTAATCTATCGTAATATCATTCATAACTAGTATATATGCACATACGTATGCATATGTTAAAAAACCACAAATAGTTTGAGCTCCAAGTGTGAAACGGAAGTGCGGAAGAATCTTTGGCCAAGGTTGATGGACACTTAATTTCATGATCTTTATTTATTGTGTTGAAAATCTTAGCAAATCAACGAGTTTTGCTTCACTCTATTTCTTCGTTTTCTTAACATATACTATACTATATGGAAAAGATTAAACTTGAGCTTTGATTATATTAAATAATTTTGAACGGTTTCCTTTTGAATTTTTATTTATTTAAGCATCAATCAAAGTCGATTCACAATTCTACATTTAATTACTATTTATTATTATTGTCGCAAAATGTTGTTAGATTTGCATAGAAGTTCTTTTCAATATCATTGTTCAATGAACTCAAGTAATAATTGTTCAATTATTAAACAAGTAATAAAATTTCTATTACCTAGTGAATACTAATTGCTATTATATAATGTTTAAATGCATTAAAAATTAATTCCAAGCTAGTTTTAAAGACTTGTCTTAAGTATGCACTCTAATTATTAGAAATAATATTCCAGTTTCTAAACAACGTACTATTTCTAACAAGACAGCTACATATATAGGAGTAATTATTATCTCAACTTACTTGATACACTAAGTCTAAGATCTAAAGGTGAATTCGTACTCTTGTGCTAATCATCTTTTTGTTTATGCGTCATAGTGGAATCTAAATTATATATTATATATTATTGTACACATTAACAAAAAGTATATACTATATACTTACTTACCATAATTTATCAGAATGCCGCTGCGTGTAGGCAAAAACTAGCAAATTAGCATTGACCTTCCTCAACTTGAGGCATATTACTCGCCAGATACCCATACCAGAGAAGCGGTATTATTGTTTTTTTCTACAACTCCATATTTATGACTTCATTTTGTTTTGATTTGTAGTTTTAGATTAGTTTTAGTTTTGGCTCAACCGAAGCATCGATAGTTTGTTCTATATCAATGCATTGATTAACTTTATACATTTAACATCTTTCAGGCGCAAGCAGTTGGAGAATTTACTGCGCTGCTATGAAGAGCACGAAAATGATATTATCAATGCCTTGGAGTCGGATCTGCGTCGCCCCAAGCAAGAGAGCTTAATTGTGGAAACTGAATTTCTGAAAAATGACATCAAGCATATTCTATATAATTTGGACGATTGGGTGAAAGCCGAAAAGGTAAAGAATACCAATACAATTGATGAAGTAGCAATTTATATTGTCCTATATTACTTGTAGCCAGAGAAGTCGTTTGTGAATCTTCTGGACGATGTCGAGATCCACCATGATCCTTATGGCGTTGTGCTGGTTATTGGCGCTTGGAATTATCCTTTGCAGCTGTTAATGGTACCCGTTGCTGCGGCTATTGCAGCTGGCAACTGTGTGGTCATAAAACCCAGCGAGATAGCAGTGAACTGTGCAAAGTTTGTTGCCGATAAAATTCCCCAATATTTGGATAATGTAAGGACAATTTAGAAAAATGTTGCATAAGTTTTCCTATGCGAAGTACCTTTTTTCTTTAACAGGAGTGCTACCCGGTGATCTGTGGGGGACCCAGCGAAACGGCGGAACTACTTAATCAACGTTTTGATAATATATTCTATACAGGCTCAACTCGGGTTGGTAAAATAATACACGCCGCAGCGAATAAATATTTGACGCCAACAACACTTGAGTTGGGTGGCAAAAGGTGAAGAATAATTTGCACTTTTCAATATTATAGCTCTATTGACATTACCATAAACGTTTTTAGCCCCTGCTATATTGACAAGTCTGTAGATCTACGCACCGCAGTTAAACGCATACTGTGGGGTAAATTAATAAACTGCGGTCAAACTTGCATTGCTCCCGACTACATTCTCTGCTCTAAGGAAATGCAAGATAAATTTATAACTGAAGCTAAAGACGTGCTTAACGAATGGTATGGCGATAATATCGAGAACAGCCCGGATCTTAGTCGGATCATCAATCAAAATAACTTTCAGTAATTAGAAGTAATATTTAGGTGTGGTGGCAATTGGCAATAAATTTTTATACTTTGCAGACGCCTAATCGGTCTCATGAAATCAGGAACTGTTGCGTTGGGTGGCAAATACAATGCTGCTGAGCGTTATATAGAGCCAACAATATTAATTGACGTTAAACCAAATGATCCCGTCATGGAGGAAGAAATATTTGGACCAATCTTGCCAATTTACACGGTTGAAAATGCCTATGATGCAATCAAATTCATAAACGCCAGGTAGGTTATTTCGTGCGCCTATACTCATGAGGTCAATTGTCACTTGTCTTCGTGTGTTTTATTTTCAATTGTCGTCGTTTCTTATGCATACAAAAACAAAAAAAAAAACACTACAAATATTCCGATATACATATACATACACACATACGCCGTGCCCCTCCGAAAATCAATAAACAAACTCAAATATCGTATACATATAGAGAAACTCCGCTCGTCTTATATATTTTTACATCGGAAACTGAAGTTCAAAATCTTTTCATCAACGGCACACAATCGGGCGGAATGTGCCTGAATGATACAATAATGCATTATGCTGGTAAGACAATATGCATTAAGCTACTATGTAATTAGTGGATGGCTAACAAAAAATAAAATGTAAATAGATCGGCAAGTCCAGCTACAAAAATGCCTCCTACCCTATTTATACAGATTGATGGTTACGGTGCCTTTTCCGATGTACATAGATATTTTGCAATGCTGCTTACTTTGATTGTTTTACGTATTTAAAAATCTATGTTCTCCTCCTGTTGGTGTCGGTTATCTTCTTAATTATTCTTAAATAATACTATAATTTTTAGCTTTTATATGCAAATTCGCTGTATGCAAAAGTAAATTTATTTTTCCTGTCTTCCAGTTTCCCCAATAAGCATAACTTGTTTAATCGCTCACATACAATAATACACTTCAAACACAATTTGTCTAATAGATATAATTATTTTCATTGATTATTGCAACTAGCGTACTACTATTTTGTGTTTTTTGTTTAATTTGTTAAACCTTTTTCCAAAAATAGAGAAAAAGCTCTGGTTATCTACGTGTTCTCAAACTCAATAAAATTAATTCAAGAGTTCAAGAACAACACCACAAGCGGCGGATTTAGCAGCAATGAAACAATTATGCACTGCGGAGGTATATATAATTATATGTGTCTTTTATATTATGCGTATTAGTCAAACCAAAGATAGTCACAAAACGTATTAAAACAAAGTAGCACTTATACAAATATACTCATAAGCAAAGATGGTGTGCGTTAAAGTCTAGCGCAGACGACTTTGGGATACCCTGAAAAAATATATTTATTTGTTAAATATGATTACGATATTTCCACAAACAAGCGAAAAACATATGAATTTTTCACAAATAAAATGTTTCACATTCGAAAGAACTGTACCAAATTTTGTCAAAATCGGTTCACTTTATCTTATAGCACCTATAGGATAATAAGTACATAAAAAAAAACGATTTTGGTGGAAAATTCGTATGATATCGTGACGGAATTTGACAAATACAAATACCTTTTTGCACAATGGATGATACAGAGTATACCAAAGTCGTCCACGCCCGACTTTAACGTACGCCATCTATTTGTACATTCTTAATTAACACTCAATAGACAATGCAGAATAAATTACGAACTTGGCAAGTTTTTAAAAAACCTGCATATCCAGTCAAAAGTTTTACTAAGAAAGTTTCTTAAATGTCAAACTACAAATATCAAGTATATCTTAAAATGTTTTGCACAACTCTATATACATCAATACATTTGTTGTGATACACTCTTCACATAGTTAAACTTAAATATCTGTTGCTATGCAAATTATTCTACTTTGTAGATTTGTTAAGAAATAGTTACATTTTTTTTTTAGCTTATTTGTTGCCATCAAAACTAAATTTAGAAATTTTCAGACATTTGTCATGCATGCAAGGTGTAGAATGTGAACAATATAACAACGTCTATAATTTATAGTGGGATTGTTCTATATTTTTATTATTTTGATAACCAAATTTGCTTGCATATGCTTAATCTTGCTTCTACTTTAACTATATTTTACTAACAATTTAAAACTAAATTAATATTAAGTAAAAACGTTGACTAAACATAATACAGATTTAACTTGGGTTCTTGGTTCATGTAGTTTAAATTTTAAAGCAACACAAAAAAAATGTTATTAGTGTCAGATTAATTTTTCTAAAATCTTTTTCCAATTCACAGTTGATACACTGCCATTTGGTGGAGTCGGTATGAGTGGCATGGGCCATTACCACGGAAAATATGGATTCGATACCTTCACTCACAAGAAATCGTGTTTGGGCAAAAATCTCTCAGCTATTGGCGAAAAGTTGGCATCGTAAGTAATGCCTGACATTTACGACATTTTGAATTCAAACAGCTCTCAATATACATTTTTGCAGAGGACGGTATCCACCATATTCGGATCGAAAGGCTTCATTGCTATCATTCCTGTTGCGCAAGCGTCGCCCACTTCCTAACATTTTTTTGTCACATATAATAGCCTTGGGTGTGGGAGTTGGTTTAACCGTGCTGGCAAACTTTTATCTACAGGTAAGAAAGGTATATTGCAAACAAATATTATCTGGTCTAACCTTGAGCCAACTAACTGTGTGATCATTTTTACGTTC
The DNA here is from genome assembly GCA_037043745.1 of Chymomyza amoena. Classification (NCBI taxonomy): domain Eukaryota; kingdom Metazoa; phylum Arthropoda; class Insecta; order Diptera; family Drosophilidae; genus Chymomyza; species Chymomyza amoena. The sequence continues at coordinate 205,320 of JBAMAX010003371.1, forward strand.
TTCACATGCATTTCAACTTTACTTGGTCCACATTGAACCTTACACTTGCATACATTTGCATAAAAAACTCATTGCTATCGTTAAACATTTTAGGGCAAGCTGATGTCGCGTTAGAAAGCACCACAAGTGGACTTGAATGCGTTACGCGAACCATCCAGCCAGTGGTTTTTTGACACATACATTTGGGTGGAATTATTTGCAAACGATACAATTTATCGAGTTAAGCTTTAATAGTCGTTCTGTAGTTGAACGTATTTTCTAATTAATATCACACAAAATACATATACAAACACGTTAACTGAAAATGGCAATTCATAAGGTAACTGATCATATTTGATTTGGGCTAAAATTTGAAATAAATACATTTATATTACTAATAAAAATATTTTTTATAACTGAGTTGCTCTGTACGGATTTATTTAAAATAATTTTTGCGTTATGCATTAACTTAACGTCTTTTGTAATTTCAGAATGAATCAAACTGAATAAAACCTTAACCTTTTCAACTTTTATTGCGCATATTGGGTGTGTGTGAAAATCTATTTGGATCTTATAGTTTTTAGTTTTGTATTGTTATATACTAGTTAAATAAAAACGTTAAAATTATTTTAAAGTGTGTTTTTATTAGTAAATGTAGCAAAGTGCTAACCAACACTAACATTATATCAACCCTGTATATGCATTAGGTATTTTTTAGTACATTTTCTGTTTTCGTCGTAGGTACACACTTGCATACATTTTTTTTTTTTGTTAGGTTTTTGTCTATTCATTAAGCAGACTTTGGTTTTCGTGTCTGTCGACTTTAAATAAAGAAAAAATATACATTATGGCCGCACGCGGCGATCTTATTGCACAATTTATTGAAATAACTGGTTCTGACGAAAATGTTGCCCGGTTTTACTTGTCCAGTTGTGATTGGGATCTTGAGGTAATTGACTGCAACCACCTATCGACTGCCTTTTTCGCTATAATTTCGAATACATTTTCTTACTAAAGCAAGCACTAGGCAATTACTGGAGCACCCAAGCTGATGCACCACCAACACCCACAAATGTGGGCCAATCAGACAATCCGGCGCCAACATCAAGTAGTGGTAAAAAAAGCGCTACCGCTGGCGCTGACGCGAAAAATTTTAGTCCCACCTCTAAACCAAAGTAAGTAAATTTCTGGATGAAAAAAAATAATTTTCGCAATTAAAGCGATTTAAAAAACATGTGTAGATTTGCCACGTTAAGCGACATGTCGAAACAACCATCTAACGATGATGAACATCAGGTTTTCTATGCCGGTGGGTCGGACCGCTCCGGTCAACAAGTTTTAGGGCCACCAAAGCGAAAAAATTTCCGAGAACAGCTTACGGATATGATGCGTACTGCTCAGGAACAAAACATTGCTGAGGTTATGGGTCCATCAACATCAGCTAGTGCAACAGTGCCTGGAAGCAGTGGTGGCGTGTGGGGTCAAGGTATGAGACTTGGTATGACAGAGAACGATCATACAGCCGTTGGAGCTGCAAATCGCAGTGCACAAACTGCTGATAATAAACCGGTAGTGGTACTTAAACTATGGAGCCAAGGATTTTCGATTGATGGCGGTGAGTTGCGTCATTATGACGATCCACAAAACAAAGAATTCTTGGAGACTGTAATGCGGGGGTGAGCAGAGCGTTGTTTTTACTTAATGTCTGTGCAATGACATTTGCGAAATTTCTTTCAGTGAAATTCCACAAGAGTTGCTTGAGATGGGACGAATGGTTAATGTTGACGTAGAAGACCATAGACATGAGGAATTCAAGCGACAAGCAGCTGCACCAACCTTTAAGGGTTCGGGTCAAAAACTTGGCAGGTAAACATACAATTTCATCTTATTGCCCAAAACAAAACTAATTAGTTTTTGTTTATATACAGTCCTGTTGGCAACATTGTTAGTAATGAGGGACCCGCAGCTCTAGCTAAACCAGAAGAAGCAGCCACTCAAGAGGCTAGTGCTCGTGATGCCATTAATTTAAACTCTGAGGCTCCAATGACCACATTGCAAATTCGTCTCGCAGACGGCTCACGCTTAGCCGCTCAATTTAATTTGACGCACACCGTCTCAGATATACGTCGCTTTATACAAAAGTAAGTCACATACACATTGAACTGTCCAATTAACCCTGTTCATTTTGCCATTTATTTTAGCGCTCGTCCCCAGTACATCAATAGCAATTTTGTTTTGGTCTCTTCTTTTCCAACTCGTGAGCTCAGCGACGAAAGCTCCACTATTGAAAAGGCTGGGCTTAAAAATGCGGCTCTAATGCAGCGTTTAAAATAAGCTAACTGGTGTGTGTGTGAACAAAATTCCAAAAATAAATTTCAAAATACAATAAGAGATTATTTGTCTTGGAATCTAATTTAAAAAAACGGGTGGTAAATTTTTCACATTTTTGAAGATAGCAACAATTTGCAAATTACTAGAAAAATCGCACCTACCAGATAGCAACTGAATATATTAAATAAAATGCAAATCAGTTGATTGGTCAATCGATTTCTTATACCAGAAAAAGTAATTTTTACGTCGTCCCAGACAACTTATATTTCTTTTTGCGTGAACGCTAAATTAAAACATAATCCAAATTGATATTTTATATATTTATATTTTTACAGCAGCAGTCAAGCATACTTAAATAAATCTATTTCGAATTATAGACAACAAAATAAAAATATTATATGCCAGCGAAACTAGTAACTTAATCGACTAGAATTACGTACTAAAAACTAAGTTCTCTAACTAAATAAGGAAGTCCATTTCGTTACGTATGCTATTTATGTGTTCCATAAAATCTTGACGCACAGAGTTGCGCCAGTCATGTAGGCCATCTGTACCCAACTTTCGGCAATCCAAATAGCGGTGCACAAATCCGTTCGAAACGGGCAATTCAACACTTTGGTCACTGAACAGTAACTGCGAAGGTTGTTCCTCTAAACGGTACAATAGCATCTTATAATCAGCTTTTGACTCTGGATCATAATAAAAGTTGTCAACCAGAAGTTTCTTAGTATCATCAAAACACACATTAAAAGTTGCTAGCTCAAATCGGTGTGTCTCAGCTGAGAAATGTCGCAATTGTTGATACACTGAGCGTTTGGAGTGGTCCGTAACAAAGCGTGAGTTCGGATAGAAAAGTTCATTAGGTGCCAAGAGTATAGTCAAGCTTGCTTGATTTATATTTCGAAGCACACAGTCAGTCTCAATTATTTGGCGTATGTTTAATGTAGAATTAGTTTGCGAAAAAGGAAAGTTAAATGGCAGCGCGTAAAGATTTATGTTAGTACGATGTAGAACACGGGTGACTCTCTCCGGCAGTTGATCATAGTCGTACACTAAAAAGTTCTCTACTCCAAGTGCTTGATGAAACAAAAAAAACTGCAGCAAATGGTCTTCTTTGCGACCAAATGCAGAACTTATGTTAAAGTTAACTAGATCAACACATATAGTCGCCGATAGTTGTGTCGAAACTTGCAGCTTTTCGGTAACCGCTTTATTGGGCGATTTTAAGTAACGTAAACGTAATCGGTTCTGACTTTTTGGTAAAGTTGCTGTGGTGTCTATAAAAGTTACATATTCTGGTTGGCCAAAATCGCGGCTTACTTGACAGAAGAAATTATAACTGGTAAATGAAGTTGCCTTATCATAAAGAGATTCTTTATTGGCGTCACGTTGAAAGCGAAACTTTCCTTGTACACTGCGTGCCCCGGTGTCATAGTACAACATGCATCGAAAGTCCACAACTGCACCTTTTTTGCCCACAACAATGGTGCGCGTCTCTCCACCGGCAACTAGTTCGTTTCGATGCCAAAACGATGAATAAGCATGAAAGGAGTCACCTATTAACTGCCAAACTGACAATGGCTTTGATAAAGTCCAAGTTGCCGCCGCATCTTTGGTACCATTGTCCAGGCGGCGCAAAACCGCAACGTCGCTACGACCAAAAAAATTCACCGTGTTCAACACATACTTAAGCCGGGAATTTTCGCTTTTATACATATAAAGCACGGCAATGCTGATGCACGATATAAGCAACAAAAATAGTTGCTGATATTTCCGCATGTTACGATTTGTTTTTATTTACTTAAATTTACGACCAGAGCTACGAGTGTTACCACCACTCAACAAAAAAAAGGATAGGGTAACACTGTTTGAGAAATGATTTCGCAGGCACTGCCACCGGCTCATAAATAAATACGAAAATGAATTCAAAAGAATCAAAAACTTTGGTACGGGAAATACGCGAAGCCATTAAAGAAAAGAAATATGGAGATGCTATACATAGGTGCCAGGTTAGTGCGACAGCTTTTTTCTGATTATAGGCTGCTATTGTTTACCCGAATTAAATTTATTTTAGCAATTGCTGATACTTGACTCCAAAAATCCAATGGGGTACCTCTTGCTTGGAGCAGCTTACCAAAATGTCGACAAAGAAGCTGCTGCGAAACACTTACGCAAATCCATTGAATATACAATAGGGCCGGCTCCCGTTGCTTTGCAGGGCCTTGCAAATTGCGCGCCTTCTGTAGAGCTACCAAAAATCTACGATCAACTCTTGGACTTATTTCCGTAAGTAAAGGCGCTATATTTACAATACTATTTTCTATAGCTTTCTTCTTGTCTCAGTGAGAAATGCATAGAATACTACGAAAAGCTTCTCACGTTGAGCGCGGATCCACAAATAGCGCCTGCATGCTTAGTTGTTTTAAAGAGTAAGGCAGAAAATGGAAATAATTTGGAAGCTTTGCAATACCTTGGCAAATTTTGGTTATCCAATGATTTAGAGATATCAGCTGAAGACGGGGAACTTGTAAGTTTATATTTGGTCATAAAAGAAAAGTAACAAAAATTTTATTCCGCACTTTGCAGTATAAAATTGCCACGGAATCACTTTTAAACATTTCGGAGCCCGATCAAAGAAAGGGTATATATAAGCGTTACTTGAAATGGCTGTATAATCACGAAGATTATGTTTCATGCATACGTAATGCTTGTAAGATGGTCACGATGAACCCCAAAGATATTTACGCTTATGAATGGATATGTAAAACATACTGTGAACACTATAACCAACCGAACCATGATGCTTGGATGAGGGAGTTAAAGATGCCTATACAAGATTATGCTGAACAGCTGTTAACTATTAATGAGAACTCTAGCCTAGCAATGATTATAAAAGCTCTAGATCTTTTTCAACAAGAGCAGTTTATAGAAGCGCGACAACTCGTAATGAAAGCTCGACACGTCCATCCCAATTATACAGTTACACTGGTGTTACTGGCGCGCATATACATGCAATTGGGTGCCTTTAAAATGGCTCTTTTGATGTGGAAACAGTTGGGCCAAATTCAAGAGGAGTACGCAGAATGTCTTTCCCACGAAAATGACTCACAAAGTTTAAATTTAGCCATCGAAATTTTGAAGCCTTTGGAAAAAACAACACAAAATATCCAGTCTTTGGCACGGTATGTATAAGTAAACTAATCTTTTCATTTTATACAATTTATATATATATATAAGCAAGCCGAAAATGTATGTAACCTACAGAAGGAGACCCTCTATTTTGTCAAAGTATGATCAGGGTGACCGGAGAAGATGATATACCCACCCAGACGGATCTCGGAGATGGTAGGAGCTATAGAGACTAAATATATTATTAAATATGATATATATGTTATGTCAGAAGAGAAATTTTTTTTTTAATTTTTCCACATCGGGGTTACATAATATAGCTCAAATAGGATTGTTTCAGAAAACCTCGAAAAAAACAAAAAAGTTTCGATATAAAATTTGTTTCTTTATGAAAATATCGCAACCAAATTTGTCACTCTTTTTAAAATCGTTTGACTATATCATATAGATCCTAAAGGGCCGATTGGCCTAAAAAATGTTTTTTGTGTAAAATCTGTTGTACATATTTCGTTTGTATCAATACCAACATAGTTCACATTCAGCAGTTTTTTAGCGCTGTACCAAATTTGATAAAATTCGGTGGACTGTATTATATAGCCCCCATACCCCCATAACCGCTTGCCGTAACCAATTTTGACAAATAAAAAGTTGCACGTACACTAAGAATTGATAAAATTGAAAAAAGAATTCTTTTACCGAATGAAAAGTATATAAGCACGACAATCCTCTCGGTATACATACTACAAGTAAATTATATTACTCCTAAAAATATGGGATCAAATCTATATAAATCTAACAAAAAACATAAGATTGTAACTTCGTGTGGCTGAATGGAGAGAGGTTTTCAATTAATCCTTTTTAAGATTTTTAATTATTTCTTCAAGTGCCTTTATAGAAATACTACAGCAACTAGAAGAAGTTTTAATATTTATAAATTGTCTAATTAATAAACAACATTTTTATTGCAGGTGTTATTTTAAAATGGGAGAAGTGCAGCTCCTTAAAGCCTTACCCCTGGATAAACTTCAACACGCTGAATTTTTTATGTAAGCTAATGGTTTTTTTTTTATTTTAGTTTATGAATTATAAAATCATATCATCTACATTAACATTATTTAAAGGTCACCTGAGGAAGCTGTGCCATTAATAGCTACTGAGGGGTCTTTTGAATCTTTGCTTTTATGTGGAAAGCTGCAGTTTAAATTAAAAAACTATACAGAGGCCTTAAGCTCTATGCTTAAAGCAACGCGTATCCGTCCTTACTTTGCAGAGTGTTTTGATTATTTAGGTCGTATATATGAAGTCACTGGTGATATTGCACGTGGGCGCAGGTGTTTTGAAAAATGTGTTAGTTTGAATGCTCTAGCAACCGACGCTGTAGATGCCTTAAGCACCATCTACCAGCAGCTGGGAGAGGAAGACCTAAACGAAGCGCTACTGCTAAACACACTGCAGTATATTCAAAACGATGATGCTATACGCCTACAGTATAAGCTCGGCTTGCATTTCCTTAAAGTAAATAAATGTGATAACGTAAGTTTTTATTAAATACTACGCTTGTAATTTTAATAATTAAGTTGAATGTTTAACTGCAGGCTATTCAGTGTTTTCGAACTGCAATCAAGCATGACTGTCGATGCATCGTTTACTGGGAATCCTTAGGTGATGCCTATGCAGCACGTGGCTCTTATAACTCCGCCATACGGGTGTTTCAAAAAATCCTCGAGCTGTCGCCCGAAAATTTGTATGCGCTGTTGCAAATTGCTGTCATGAAAACGGTTCGAAACCTTTTTAACTATTATTCTTTATTCGAATACATTTATTATGTATTTTAGACGATTCGCATGTATCCTGAAGCGGCTGCTGATTTCTCTGTGTTGCTACAGTTGAATCCAAATTACCTACCGGGCCTAAAGGGCTCGGCTGAGGCACACATTGGTTTGGCTATGAATTACAAAACTCAAAATATTTATGGACGGTCTAAGGATCATTTACAAAAAGCTGTTGAAATTTTGCAAAGGTATTTCATAACAAGTATTTAGAATTAATATGGATTTAACTGCATATTTTTTATTTCAGAGCATTTTTACAGAAAGGCGCACAGGATATGGTATGGTTATGGCGCCTGACAGCTAATGTATTTATACAAACATCGCGTTTACCCGCTTCGATGGCCAACTTGGAAGTATCTGGTAGCTTAGCAAAACGGGACGACTCTGTTGTTTTGCTATCTCGCAACGATTTGTTACAACTAGCCCAACAATTTTACCTCTGCGCTTTAAAGATTAAGCAAAACACTTTTTTATGGTATGAGTTGTCATTGTGCAGTTACTACATGGCCGTCTTTCTGCCGGAGGAGGCAAAAGCTCACTTGGAGCGAGCTTCCAGGGTGTGTAAAATGGCTATTAAGGCACAAAGTAATCGCTGGCAAAATTGGAACCTTTTGGGCGTAATATATATGCATAACGCAAATGTGAATTTGCAACTGGCTCAGCATTGTTTTATACAGGCCCTTTTAATAGATCGTAAGTCTTATACTGCGTGGACAAACTTGGGAGTATTGTATTTAAAGCTACGTGACATACTTTTGGCTAACGAAGCCTTTAAACGAGCACAGCAATCCAGTCCAGTGTACGGAAATGCATGGATTGGTCAAGCTTTAGTTGCAGAGCTTCTTGGAGAAAATGAGGAAGCTTTCGATTTGTTTCGACACTGCCAGCAGTTTGATTATCATCCGGAAGCAGCTGTTGGCTACGCGTACTGGGTTTGCCAAATACTCTCAGATGAAGAACTTCGTAATAAGCCACACAACAAGCATGCAATCGAACATATGTACGCTGATATCTATGCATTGGACGCCGTAAATTGGTTTGTAAGAAAGGAAGTTTTACAGAAAAATGATGATGAATAGGCCTTATTTATAGGTATGTGCAAAACGAGGAGACAGAGGCAAGCATAGCAGCCCTTACGCTTCAAGGATTTTTATGCGCAAGACAAAAGCTATACGCACAAGCAGCCAACGCATATAGTCGGGCTTGTAAGCTTGCTGTACCGGGTACTGACCGTGATAAACTTTATACAAACTTAGGTTATTTGTATTTAAAAATGGGCCAACCAGAGCAGGCGGTTAACACATTGAATACTGTGGCTCAAGCTTCATTTAAGCCTATTATTGCCTTAGCCCTGGCTTACTATCGATCCGGCCAATCGCAAGAATCATATTCAATTTATACCTCTGTGCTCGGCAGCATGGTAGATCAGGACGATGTGAAAGCCTCAGCTGTGCTTGTCGCTATGGCTTCAATGGTGTATGCTTTCCAAGGAGAAAAAGATGCTAAGACGCTTCTTTATCAATGGTAAGAAGCTTGTGTACCTATGTAGGGTGATAAACCATTCCATTAATTTCGAAAATTCTCTTTTATTTAGTATATCACTTAAAGGTGTTCCAGTTCAGTGCTTGTTTTCTGCATGTGCCTTGGCAGTGCTTCATCCTGACGAACAATTTGTTAATGCTGTTATGTCAAAGTTGAAAGTTTATGATTTAAAAGAAGATTACTGTTCGGACTTGTCGTATTTAATGGCACAGTACTATTTAACATATGTGAGTATAAATTAAATTTTGTTGTTTTTTAATATGTACGAGTATGCCTGTTTTTTTTTTAGAAAAGTCCCCGTGATGCACTTGTTTATTTACAAAAAAGAGTTCGCATGTTTCCCAACAATGCTCGCTTGCGTAAAGGATTTACCGAATTTCTCCTTGATCACTATGGCGATAAAAAGGACTACCAACCGACAATCTCTCAAATGGCATTAATAGCACTCGCTTTGGGACATCGCAATGTGCTTAGGAGGTATATTTTTTAAATTTGTTAATGTTTATTTTAATTAATATTTGTTTTTAATTTATATTGTTAATTGTTGTAGAATATCTTCTAAGGAGGAAGCGGAATCAACATTGCTTGCAAGCTTCGCGTTGAAGCCAATTGACAAGGAACGCTCATTAAAATTAGTAGAGCGCGTTATACGTTTAGATCCTACGAATTCGCAAGCAAGAGAGTTACTTCGAAATATTGCACCACATTAACACGGATACAAACAAATGACTAAAATCAAAGGACAGTAGGTTTTTTTTCTTAATCCTAATTTTCATTTAATAATAGTCGGTCTTGAGCCAACTCACCCTTCTATAAGCAAAAATAAAATCAAATCATTAAAAAGGACTGTGCGGAAATATTATCAAAAAAATTTAATTTAAAAATAAAATTTATTGAATCGTATTTAAAAATTGCAAAATTTTTTAATTTTGTTTTTAAAAGTCGTTTACTTTTAAGAGATTTTCTCTTTAATTGAGAAGTTTTATATTGGGATTATTTGAAAAATATTACGGTTCAATAGGACATTGTTTTTGATCAAAACGCAAAAGATTGTGACATATAGAAAAAGTCTTCGGACAAACCCCAAAGTAAGATCAGGATTATTAGACGAGTATTAAAAGTAAATTTTTCTTGATTTTGTACGTTATTTATATACAAGAGATGGCATACGTTAAAGTCGGTTGCGGATCTCTGAGATCTAGGCGATCATACGGTGGGAGAGTCAGACGGACAAGGGTATATCGACTTCTCTAGTCACCCTGATCTTAGTTAAGGTAACTTTGGAAGGTATACGATGTCTCCTTCTGTTTGTTACATATATTTTTGGCTTGAACAAACTTAATATACCCTTTCAATCAAAATCGGTTGACTATATCATATAGCTCCAATAGGAACGATCGGTCAAAAACATTTATGTTTAAAAATTCTTCTGTTTTTGGTGGTCTATTAAGGAACCTAGTGCTACAGGGTATCTCAATGCCGACCGCGCTCGACTTTAACGTACGCCATATTTTGGTATTGTAATAAAAAATACCCAATTTAAACAAAACAATTTTTTAAATATTAAATATTTTATTTCATTTTTTTTTTATGGACTCGAGTAATTTTCATGCGCTTTTTTTTAAGTTACAAAATTGAAAATGAATTTTTTTTTTTTATATTACTATTTAATTTCACAAAAATGTTATAGTTTTATATTTGTTTTACGTTTTCATCTATATCAGTATTATTTTCACAAAACAGTGAAATCACTGCTTGATTGATGATGTTAATGGGTCCGACGATGTTAACAAGCCATTAAACAAGTCTTCTATAGTGTGTGCTCAATTTCACGCTTCAAAAGCCGCCTCAGCCACCTTTCCTATAGGCAGTTTTAGACTTTGAATTACATTTGCCCCATGGATAAGAATTTTTTCAGATACAAACAACTCTGCAGTCTCCCGCGAAAATACCTGAAAGCTTCGGAATTTACTTCATGCCCGCAAACGGTGGTACGCAAAAGAATTCCCAGTCTCTTAAACAAATCAGCATTAACTGCCGTAATGTTTTCAACTAATATGAGTTGTTGGTAAAACCTTCCTTTAAATGTTACTATTCGAAATTGCTGGAACAAATTCTCGCACGTGTTACTACAAAAAACAAAAAACAGGCTATCGAAAAAGTAAAAAACATCGGCGTTAGCAAGTTTTGCGGTGCCAGGAACTTCATTAACACCACTGGGTATATGGTACAGTTAAAAAAAATTGTAGCAAAAATATGACGTCTCCTTCGAGCCGGATTTGAACCAGCGACCTATGGATTTCCGCTTGCATTTGCCATCTACAGTCCACCGCTCTACCAACTGAGCTATCGAAGGCTATGAGACCCGCGTGCTAAATTTTACTTTCGAAGTATGTGTATATTTTTTTGCTAAATCATATATGTACATATGTATGTATGTAAATTAAATCAATAGGTAGGTTATATAGGTGAATGTTGCTATCCAAAGAGTATTAAAATATTTAATACTCTTTGGTTGCTATCAAAGAATATAGAAATACATAGAATCAAAGAATATAGAACCACATAGAATACGCATCTTTTACAAATTTTAAAATTTTAAACCATTACATGCATTTGTAGATTTGCTTGTATATGCAACTTTATAAATGTCACACATTAAGGTACGTTTTTGAGCATTAACTCGGAGCATGTGACTGGTCTGGTATGAATCTTCTTTACCACGTTTGCCTTCACAGTAACAAATGCATATAAAAAATGCGTAAAAGGGTATTTTGCTATCGTCTCCCAATTTTTTTAAACGTACCCAAACACTAATCTTAAATTTACGTGCTTGCATGTGTATGCACATCTGATGCAGTTAATGATAGAGAGAGTAAGTATAGATTTTTTTTTCCCCATAAAGGCTGAAAATATTTTTTTAATTAATAAAATATTTTTTTGAAAAATAATTCCTGTAAATCTGATTTCGGTAGGCTCTTACCACCTGCCGATTCTTTAGTGAAAGCATTTAAAAAAAGTATTATTTTTAGGAAAAACCGAAGATCTCAAAAATAAATCATTCACCTTTGCCACGCTAAAACTTATTTTCTCTATGTCAGTGGTGCGCAAAACTAATTCAAATAAATATTTCTTTGGATGAGGAAACAATGCAGAGATAGATTTTACCCACTTGGAACGTGTTTGAGCCGACTGCGCTTCGGCAGAGAGACTGCCCCCACTGATCTAGATTAACAGTTAAAAATCAAATGTTGTCTTGAATGCGAATTTTGGCCGTAAGTAACTAACACCTTCGATAGCTCAGTTGGTAGAGCGGTGGACTGTAGATGGCAAATGCAAATGGAAATCCATAGGTCGCTGGTTCAAATCCGGCTCGAAGGAGAATACTATTTTTTATTATTTTAATTAATTTTTATTTTTGATTTGAATCAAATTTTTGTTAATTCTTATCAATTTTTCAATGATTTTAGTAGCAATTAGAAACTAATCAAATACACCCACAATTCATTTGTAATTGAAACACTCAAATTAATTTTTCTAAGCCAAAGTATCGATAAATTTGGCAATACCGATATATTTTCAATTACAGCACTGAGTTTATACATGAACCGATAAAGAATAAAGGGATGAAGCAGACGTACAAAGACGAAAAAGAAATTAATGAAATGTACATTAAATGAAAGAAATATTAATAAAAATGAAAAAAGTTGTAGTTGTAATTGCTCGTCCTTGTTAGATGGACATATTTATAAATATCGCAACTTATGCATGGTACTAAAACGTAGAAATGGTAAATTAGAATGGCGTCTGTCTTTAACGGCACCCCCCCGCATATCGCTTGCTCCAAAAACCTGTGAAAAACCTGCTGTTGCATTCTGTCTACCGTAATTACATCTAAGACACTAAAATTGCTGCACGGCACATAGTTAAGGAACAAAGTGTGACTTACTTATGTCACAAGTAAATTAAAAGTGTTACTGCGTGCGAGAGTGCAATTACGCTTACACACAGCTGGGAATTGTTAGCAATGGAAAACGAATCCGTTAAATCGGAACACAGTGGACGTTCTAGACGCTCTCGCAATAACACTAGTAACAGTGGAGGTGGCGCTGGTAGTGGGAGCGTGAACAACGGATATCATAGGGATCGCACACGGCACTCACACCGCAGCACACATTCAAATAAATCTTTGAAGGGATTGCAACGCAACGAAATGGCACCTTATCAAACGAGCGTTAACATGACAGGTAAGGAAATAAACATGAATATCTATAAATTTTAGTTGAAATAATTAGACTATTAAATTCTTTAGGTGATGAAGCCCGTGATGGCCAGGAAGTTATAGAGGTCCAAATTCTGCCACAGGATGAGAATTGGGGTGAAAATACTACTGCCGTTACTGGCAACACTTCGGAACAAAGCATATCAATGGAAGATATAAACAATATGTGGCACCGTGAAAATGACAAAGGCTTTGGCTTTGCTTGTCGTCGTCACATCGAGTCAACCTTTTATTTTCTGCTGGGCAGTGCCGCGTTCTTCTCTCCAGTGGCAATGATAGTAATGCCTCGTATAGGCTTCTTCCCATCAGCCTTCGATCATCCCGAACTAACGCAGACTGTACGCACCCAATTGCTCGCTTGTAGTGAGCAGTGTAAGGGACAGCTTGTTTCTTTGGCAGCACGCTTACTTCTGCTGGCCATTGGATTGTGGGCTGTGTTCATGCGTCGAACCTGTGCAACAATGCCACGCATTTTTCTTTATCGAGCGGTAGTACTGCTGCTGGTCACCATCTGCGCCTTTGCCTATTGGCTTTTTTACATCGTGCAGGTCACGAACGGTGCCAAAATTGTAGTAGAAACAGGAGGTGATGCAGTCGACTACAAGTCTTTGGTAGCTTACGCAACCAACTTTGTGGACACTTTGCTGTTCATACACTATGTGGCTGTAATATTGCTGGAGTTACGCCATCAACAACCACGATATTATATCAAAGTTATTCGGTCCCCGGATGGAGTGTCGCGATCCTACATGCTGGGACAATTAAGCATACAACGCGCAGCTGTTTGGGTGCTCCAACACTACTACGTAGATTTTCCCATATTTAATCCTTATTTGGAGCGTATACCAATCTCAAAATCGCAACGCAACAAAATTTCGACGAGCTTTAAGTACTATGAAGTTGACGGCGTCAGTAATGCTCAGCAACAAAGCCAGAGTCGCGCTGTGCTAGCTGCCAATGCCAGACGTCGTGATTCCTCCCATAATGAACGATTCTATGAGGAACATGAATATGAACGCCGTGTGAAAAAGCGGCGAGCACGTTTGATTACCGCCGCTGAAGAAGCTTTTACGCATATCAAACGAATTCACAATGAAACGGCACCCGCACTACCCCTGGATCCACAAGAAGCTGCGCAAGCTGTTTTTCCATCTATGGCACGAGCCCTTCAAAAATATTTAAGAGTGACACGCCAACAGCCACGGCATACGTTTGAAAGCATACTTAAGCACTTGGCGCACTGCCTTAAGCATGATTTGTCGCCACGAGCCTTTCTCGAACCTTATCTTACAGAATCACCAGTTATGCAAAGCGAAAAAGAACGCCGTTGGGTACAGTCCTGGTCACTAATATGCGATGAAATTGTATCTCGACCCATAAACAACGAGTATACTTTTCAATTAATACAAAATGATGTCTCCCTTATGGTTACCGTTCATAAGTTGCCGCATTTTAACATCGCTGAGGAAGTTGTGGACCCCAAGAGCAATAAGTTTGTACTTAAACTTAACTCTGAGACTTCTGTATGACATAATAATCATCAGCCGCCACCCATGGCGACGCCAACACACAGCAATCAGACCCAGACATCTTATTTACATGTTTTTGTCTAAAGCCCATCATCACCATTATGATTTTTTACATTTAAAGTATTTAGTTATTGAATAGAGTTTTAATTTAAGGAACTCAAATTAACTTATACATATTTTTACGAAACATATGCTATATTAAGCAATGCTCAAATCCAGTGTATCCTAAAAACAGACACATATCACTTGCCCCTTGATTACAAATTCCCAAAGTATAATTCGTAAGTAATCTCCCTTAACTTAAATAACTTCATTGCATTGCTTTATTTAATAATCTACGTGTAGTAATAGATACATTTTCCAAGGAGCAGCTTTGAAATTAAAGACACGATCAAGACTTGCGCAAATGGTGCTCATACGCCGTTAAGGCATGAGACACTTTTGGTGCAACTCGAAGAGTTGAAGAAATTGTTAATTCCTAAAAACTATAAGGTTTAGCAAATAGTTAAGCAACCATCCATAAAAACAATAGTTTTAAACGCTGTCATCATAACCTGCGCAAACCACAGACCAAAACTTCTAACTCGAATGAAACTTATGACAAATAAGCAAAGCAAGAGACTGCTAAATCGCATTTTTATAGATAACTAAAACATATACTAAATTGTGAATTTTCACAGAATATACATATATTATACATTTATATGTATTCTTAGGGCAAACATTTTTATGTTAAGAGTAGAAATATTCCAATTAAATTAATGTATTTTAAAAATATAAATAATGTGACAAGTCTTCGTATTATGCTTGTTTACAATTTAAAAAAAAAAAAAATGATACTCTTGTTTAGTATTTTATTTTCTAGCTTAATGCTTTTTATTATATTTTTTACTTGTAATCTATATATGGAGTTAGCGTAAGCCAATCCATATAAGATTGCATTGTAACTACAATAAAGCTGTATGTATGTTCGTTCTCAAAATAAATGCTACAAACTTTTTATCAGCTTTTACATTATTTGTTTAATTTATACGTTACGTACGTTAAAAAGTACAAGGTATGTACTTTAGAAATACGAGCAGTTACCCAACCTGTATAGAATATGGTATGATCATAAACAAAAATGTATTTGATCCTGTGATAAGCCAGTAAAATGAAATTAAATTACAACAGCAGTGATGTCTAATATTCGTTTCGTTGTTCTTGTTGGAAATGTTTATTTCTTTGCATAAATATTGTGCTATTATAAATAGAATACATATTAAATATCAGAAGTTAAGGCTAATTTGACAACTTGTTTGTCGTTACTATTTGGTTTGTGTGTGTTGCGAACAATTGATATTTCTATTTTTTAAATACAATACAATATTGGATGGCCTACATATTTCAATGTGCCATCGTCAAATTCGTACGCGAGATTAGTCTTTTTTGAGTTGTAGCCCATTTTTTTGAGGTTCATAAAATTCCTGAACGATTGCCTCCGTCATGATTTTTAAGGTCGATGATAAGTTTACCCAATTTTTTTCTTCCGGTTTGCCACACATTTCGGCGTAGTACTTCATTTTTGGTTCAGTACCACTCGTGCGCAATGTGACTACCAAACCATTGGTAAAAGTGAATGTAATCATTTGCGTAGAGGCACTGACAGGAAGTAGGGCTTTTTTATTGGGTGTGGAGCTGTCATAACCTGTGGTCAAGTCGCGCACATGCTCGATTTCGTACTGGCCATTTAAAATACTTTTTGGATAAGTATTAACTTGACCATTATCGAAGGTACGCAAGCGGTCAAATATTGTCTTTATTAGCTCGGTGTCGCGACAAATAACATAGGAACAAATGCTAGTGTGGTAGCCATAAGTCTCATATATGTCACGTAACTTTTCTTGAAGCGTCATGCACTTATTGGCACGCAGATATGAGGCCATTGTTGCCACGTGTGCTGCAGCACTGACACCATCTTTATCTACAACATTGGTAGAAACCATAAATCCTATTGCTTCTTCAAAGGCAAATAAAACTTTTTTGCCTTGCTCTTGAGCTTCTATAGCTTTGTTACCCATCCATTTAAAACCGGTTAGCGTTTCGTAAAAGGTGAAACCCTCTTTTTCAGCTATGGAACGTAAGATTTTTGAACTTACTGTACTTGCAATCATAACACACTTGGAAATATCTGGACGGGGCTCATTAGTCCTATACATCTCCAAAGACCACCAGCCTAAGAGGGCACCCAATTCATTGCCGTTAAAAATTTTCCATTTTTGCTCCTTATCCACTTCAGCAACGGCCAAACGATCTGCATCGGGATCGTTAGCCAATATAATGGGAGTGTTAGACGTATTTGCTGTTTTAATAGCCAAGGTCAGCGCTGCTTTGCCTTCTTCAGGATTGGGAAACTTAACAGTAGGGAATTCCGGATCAGCCTCGACTTGTTCACTTACTGGAACATAAGGTTGCATATTGATTGTCTTGAATGCTTGCTTCACATATGGATGACCGACACCGTGCATAGCAGTGTAAGTAAAAGTCAAAGAACTCTTTTCGTTATCTTTCATCAGGCTACACGGCATCGATTGTTTTAAAGCGTCGTAATATGCTGGTACGATGTTATTGTATGGATCATCTAACATATCACTTGTACAAAGGATCGAATCGTCCCACGATTCCGCTTTCGGCTCTAAGTTGGCCAATATAGATTCATGAATACCAACGTCGTGTGGGGGTATTATCTGCGCACCATTACTCCAATAAACTTTGTATCCATTGTCTTCCTTGGGATTATGAGACGCTGTGACCATTGCACCAGTAAGGCATTTAAGTCTCATTATAGTGAACGGCACAAAGGGCGTCGGCACATAGCGGTCAAAAAGGTAAACGCGAAATTTATTTTTCAGGAACACGATGGCCGACAGTTCCGCAAAGCGTTTGCTGTTATAACGCCCATCATAGCCGAATACAACTCCTCGTTCAGACCAGTCCGACTCTTTTGGATATTGTTGTTTAACGTAAGCGCATAGGCCTTGAGCAGCCTAAATAATATTATATTGATAAAAATCTATCAGATACTTTGTGATTAAGAAACATGTAATATATTACCTGTACGACGACCAGTTCATTCATAGAGTCAAAGCCGGCTCGCATGCAGGCTCGAAGGCCGGCTGTGCCAAAAGTAATTCTATTTGTTAGACGCGAACGCAACCTAAATTAAAAGCGGTAAATACTTAATACATCTCTCAATAAATTTGATCAAATTTAATTCAGTACTTGGGAACTCTAAAAAAAAACTACTAATCGGCAAACTTGGATATCTTCGATGTTCTGCGAATCGCCACTACATGTGTTTGTATATTTAATACAATCCCGATATCCGAAAAATAAAAAAACTTGTCTCCCGTAAGATAATAGGGGGTCTACATACATTTTCGCCTTACACAAACATAGTGTAACCTTTTGTACCATAAGGTAAACATTTTTACGAAGGGTATAAAAAGTTAAGCTAATTTATTCCGAATTAAAAAAAAATAAAAATAGAAAGGATTTTACATAAATATCACATTAGGCCGGCATGCATCCCACTAATCCACTAAAACTACATTTGAAAGCCAAGTAACGAAGAGCTAAGTTCTAAAAATAGAACTAAGATTTTGTTTCGCTTGGTAACTGCCCGCCCTTACCAACAAGCGCTGAACTGAACTTGCTCGAAATGCGGATTCTTTATATTGTTTATTCTGTGCATCAAATACGCATTTGACTTTATACTTACGTTTGCCAATCTTCTTCTTTTACTGCCGTCATAATTTGATTGACGGTGCATTGATTTCGGTCCCATTTAATCCAATTCCTTATTTGCTCATCCAATTCTGGGTCGCCAGAAAGTTTCATATTCTTAATTTCACATATTAATTTGGTGTTAGTTGAACACATGTTGACTTTTGAAACAAATTTATGGTCTTTTTTATAATCTTAATATATTTTTGTGCGGTTAATTTTGATTTATAAATCAAGTGAAAAACGAGATTGACAATGATTTCACAGAAAACTGAAAGAAAGCGATCAATATTTGTGTGTGTCTCTACGTGAAAAGTTGTAAAGATTAATAGTTTTGTCGAATGTTTTGTCAAATATTAATAGATATTGAAGCAAAAGCACTATTTAAAGTACCATCCGATTGCCTCGAAAACACTATTTTTAATAATAAGCTGATAACGAACAGTGATTATTTATTATTTATTGTACACTTGACACTCCCATTAGATTAACCTAACCCGGCAACTTTGATTTTTTTCAGCTGCACAGCTAAGCAACCCGAATATTTAACATTATTGAATCGGCGATACCAATTCTGATGTTGACAATAGTTAAACAGTGCTGTAAACTTATTTATTAAAAAATAAAAATCGCACAGCACATTTCTCGATACAATGTGTTTGTGATACTAAACGAGGAATTAACTATTAATTTAAGATAGTAACGAGTAGTGTTTTATTTAATAAAAGTTTTTTTATAATACATTATTTTTAAAATTAATTAGTTTGAGTTTTTTGTAAAATAGCAAATTTATTGGAATCGCTTATCGAAAAAAATACTAAACAATTTTTCTTTCTTTTTTACATTTGGTCACACCGCTAGGGACGCGTTAAATTTTTTCTGCTGTATTTTATTTTAACACAAGAACACAAAAAAAAGTTAAATGGCTGATGTATTAGATATTGACAACGCTGAAGATTTTGAAGTCGATGAAGATGGTGACCGTAAGTAATCACATATGTGCTTTTACTATAGCGGCTAATCTTTTGTATTTCGCACGCGCTTTAATACCCTATATAGAGGGCATAGTACGCTTGAAGGAAAAGGCAAAACATCGTAAAGGTCGTGGATTTGGAAGCGATAGTAATACTCGTGAAGCCATTCACAGCTATGAACGTGTGCGTAACGAAGACGATGATGAATTAGAGCCGGGCCCACAACGTTCTGTTGAAGGCTGGATACTGTTTGTTACCTCAATTCACGAAGAAGCCCAGGAAGATGAGATCCAAGAAAAGTTCTGTGACTACGGTGAAATCAAAAACATCCATTTAAATTTAGATCGACGCACTGGATTCTCAAAAGGCTATGCATTGGTCGAATATGAAACACACAAACAAGCATTGGCCGCTAAGGAAGCTCTTAATGGTGCCGAGATAATGGGGCAGACCATATTGGTAGATTGGTGCTTTGTAAAGGGACCCAAGCGTGTTAAAAAAACCGAAAAACGGCGTAGGTAAAGCTCTTACAGCTTGCGCACTTTATACAAGTGTACATTAAATTAATATATAAAAAATGAATAACATACAAAGTTGTAATAAATTTATTATAAATTACACATACAAAATTTAAGGCCATTATTTCATTTTCTTTTGGTGCAGCAAATGTTTCCGAAGGGCTCGCTGTTTGTCGCGGAAACTCTTTTTTACCTTTGAGCGCGCCTTGTGCCTTAGCATGCCAAAGTTCTTCGTTTTTCGCTTTTCACTGTTGGTTTTGGAACAGAATTCATTTGCACGACCGTCTTTCCAGCCAAATCGCTCTCGATCTTGACGTCCAGCTTGAACTGTTTCTAGGCGGGACTCTTTATCGTGTTTACGCTTTTTGTAAATCATTTCGATGTTGTTTAGCTTAACAAACTCAGCGCGTTCTTGCTCTAAAGGACGTTTTCTTGCACTAGTTACCGTTTTTTTCAGATTGGCTGCATTTATACGCTTAAAGTCATCATCGGTAAAGATGCGAGTCAAGGCCAACTCTTGAGCTGCTTCTTTTTTATTCAGCGTTTTTAGATTTTCACTTGTGTCATTATCAGAACCGTTTTCTTCATTCTCACTGTCGGGATCCGAGTCATCATCTTCATTGTCAGTATCATCTGTTTGGTCGCTTGCATTAGCTTCCCCATCGCTATGTGCTACATTGACCCATTCTCCATCGTTAGAGTCTGTATCCGAGTCATTTTCGCTGCCCACATCAATGGTTTTGGAATCCTTTAAAAGCACTTCAGCCCCAAGTACAGTATCATGCACGTCCTTTTCTCCGTAGGCTCGTATTTTCCGTTCTGCCTGTGCTTCGGTCTGGCGTCCGCGGTCTTTTTTGTGCAGTAGTGCCGGTAGCTGCTCTCGATAAAGTGTTATCAATGATCTCGCTGCCATCATTACAGACTTCTCTTTATACGTTTTATACATTGCTAAATCCTGAAGTAAGTCTTCACCCATAGCCAGAGGACACCTCATACATATCTCACGTGTTGCATTGAGTCCGATGGCCATAACATCACTAGAGTTGCGTTCTGAAATAAAATTGTTGGCGATTGATTTTAATATTGGTTCAATTATGTCGCCAGGCACTAGTTCGTGGGACGCTTGTGCAGCAAATTGAAGTACGCGTGTGACTTGGCGTTGATGGGGCTGCAAAAAACGCGTGATGTATGGATAATAGCCAAATAAGAATAGTTCGTGTATGCCAATGAGGCGGGAAATAACATCCAAGTGCATTAGTTTTACTTCAAAACGTTCGTTAGTTGCTTGTAGTTGCTTAAATAGCCCTTCGGCCATTCCTTGTGGATTATGTATCAAATGGATACCTGAAAAGTTAAAAGCCGGCGCGTTCTTCTTTTTCTTTTGTGCCTTTACAGCCTGCTTTTTAATTTGCTGCAATTGCTTTTGTCGTTTCTTGGTTTTCTTGTTAACACGGTTCGCCATTAATGCACCCTTTAGGTCTACTTCGTTGTCGCTTTCTGACTCAGATGCTTGATCCTCATCGTCATGTCCGAGGAAGAATTTGAGCGAAGTAACCAATACCTGCGAATGACCACGTTATTTTTTAATATTAACACCAATAGTTATTGTTTTTACCTTGGTTATTTTTGAAAAGCATCCAACTGTGGCTATTACATTAACTGTTTTAGCGTCATTCCAAATATTTTTTTTGTACAACTCAATCATTATATCAGCTGACATTTTGGCAGCTTTTGGATTGGCGTCTTTCAGCATGGAGTACATAAAGTTTTGTAAGCTCTATAAACATAAACATTTACTTTGATAATCATTTCAAGGGGAGCAAAATAGCTTACCGAATTTAGTTTCATGTCCTTATGTTTGGCGTTCATATTCTTAATGTCCGTCACAATGTGAGTCTGCAAAAATGTGCGCAAGTTCTTGTCTGGGCAACGCAATAGTTGAAAGAACAACTCCAAGAGGTCCAGCGCTGGTACAAGATTTTTATTGCGCAGCAATATTAAAGCTTTCACAAAGCAATTACGCATGGCTGGGTCCAACACAGTCGAATAGTTCTTTAGCAAGTCTGACAGATGCTTTGGAAACTGTGCACAAATATCCGGATAACACTGCGCTACTTGGGCAACGAACATGACAATGTCGTCCAGCGATTTGTTTTCCTCGCTCGGGTTCAATGCAAACACTTGCAGAAGGCTAAGAAAATGCTCATATTGGATTCGAAACTCATCTCTGTATGAAGCAGGATCGCGTTTTATTAAGTTTTGCAACTGCGGAAGGTTTTCCGGCAGTTGATTATTGGGCCGTACCATTCTAAACACCTCTATCTAGAAAATATTTTTGCTAAGAGTAACCAACAAAAGGTTTACAAATTACAAAAACGTGTTGCTTAAGAACAGTGTGAGTTAACTTCATAAAATTTAGTCAATCTTACAGCACTGTTTTGCAATTCTTTAGTGTTTTCATGTGCTGTAAAAACATCGGTACTATCGATAATTTAATGCACAAACCTCAACTGATTTTTTTTCTACCACATGCTTTTTACCACATGGTAGAATTAACAAGGAAGTCATTACTCTCTTCGAAAGTCACAAAGCCTAAAAAGTTTATTAATCCATTGGCATTCCATATTGCTATATTTAGTTTGTTTGGGTTTGAAACTAGCATTTTGGCGATGAGTTCTTTAAGTTCCAATATGTCATTATCTTGGCCCATTTGTTGTGGTTGCGTTTCATGCATAGGACATTTCTGTTGTTTTTATAGTATTTATATTAGGTACAAATGTTGATTATTAGATTTCCTTCTTTCTGAGGCTTGGATATTTCTGGATTTATAGTATACATAACATAGTTCGCAAATACACTGTACACTTTTTTCTCGAAAAAAGTACATTTCTGCATATTCCTTATAAGAACTACACAATTGGATTTTTTTTGGTGCAAAACTATATAATTTCAGATTTCTATACAAATTTAGATCAAAGAAATTATTTAAGTTTAGTAAATGAGGTAAGACTCAAGTTCATATGTTGAAGGTGTGGAAGAAATCATGGTAAAGTGTTTGCGAGGATGTGTCCCATATTAATCAGCTTACCAAAATTTGTGATTCTATGTCAATTTTCACCATAACTAGGACTACATTGCGTCCAATTTTGCATTCAGATTTGCATTTACACGCTTACAGTTTATATGAATTACCTTGATTTAATTTAAAGGTACATTTTCTTATGTTTTCGAATCTTTATTTATCTAAATCTATTGCATCCCCATCAAAGTAATCCCCTTCAACTACAATACACTTATGCCAACAAATTTTCCAGTTATCTAGCACCATTTAAAAATAACACGCAGAGTAATAACAAAATGCTAAAGAAAGTGTACAAACAAAAATTTTGCGATTTCTGATAACATCAATCAGATTTAAAGAATTGGGAGCTAAAGTCGCATTTTATGAACTGCTGCAATAATAGAGAAATGTTATAAAGCCATAGAGATAGATTAATAAACAGGTGAGACAAATGTATGGGAAATTCTGTTGAGGTAGCTCCTGAATTGGTTTGTATTTTATGTTCTTAGGCTACCGGATAACTTTGAAGTTTAAAAAAAAATGGTGTCGCTAGTTCTATAGAAAACATGTATCGTACAATATGATACAATACGCTACCATCCATTGAGAAAAAATGAAAATGTTCGTTCCACCCACAGTTTATTTTTTAAATTGAAATCATTAACTTTTTTGTCGTTGCCCTGGTCGAATGCAGAAATTAAAAGGGTGTTTAGCCAGGTTAATTTGGTAACAAAAAAATTAATAACCGATTGTAACGGAGACATGAAAAGCTTTAGTATTGCTAATAAAAGCAGTAGTAATTACATATTTAATTACAAATATATACCTTAAATCTAGATTTATCTTTTTATTGCCCTATGATTTTGTCACTATACATTGGGCCAGAAAGCCGTTTTGCATACTGTAGTTTTAAAAAATTCACAAATATTACTGATTTTATTGCAGCCCTGTAGTTTTGTCAGTCCTTCAAAGTTACATGTTCGATCAGCTGCGCGTTGCATTAAAAACGGCGCGAACATTTGTGTTAACTTTGCGCGCTTATATATTTAATAATTATTAATAATAAGTTTATATTAATAATGGAAAATAAAGGCACTGGTATGTAGAATGTTTAGTTAAGAAGGTGTTTTACTATATTTGTTAATTTTTTGTATATGTGTATTGCTTTGTGTTGTCCTAAATTAGAAAAAACTTAACCAACTTGCCCGTCTATTATGGAACAAATACTAACTTTCTGCAATCGTCTGCAAAAAAGTATTTATGTAACATTAAAGTATACAAAATTTTCTTATTTACCTTTTTTATGCTTTTTGCGGCTTTTCGGGTATTGCCATATTGTAGCTAATTTCTGCTATGCAACGCTGCTCAATATCTGGAATGACAATATTCAAAAGACGCCAAATATTTCGCGCAAAATATTCGATCAACTTGAAGACTACAACTTTAGCGCAGAGAAAGAATATGAAATTAATGGAAAAAAATCTGCTATTTATATTCAAAGAAACTTGCCAAAATGCGGCAGAAATTTGAAAATTTTAAAGAAAAAACATTCCAAGTGGCTATCGTCACAAATGACTTTCATTCAATAGCTTAGGCTCCACATCCAGTGGCGAAGCGAGAGCATTGAATGTGGGGGGTGATGAGCCTCGAAATGGATGTTTGGGGGGTATCACACTCCCCACACCACCACCTCGCTACGCCTCTGTCCACATCTTCAACCAAGTCTATAAGGTCATTTTCAAACATAGTAGGACGTCCGCCGATCGAATATGGCGAAGCTGGACCATGTTGGAAGATAAAGTTAGCATCCGATTTGGCAGATAAACAAAGCCACAACGCACCACTTCCTGTGTACGCTGCTGCTGTTTCGGCCAAAAAATTAAACGAAAAGACATGAATTTAATATTGAGAAATACTTTGCTTGCTTCAAATGGCTCAAATCGAGTAAGAAAAAACCTTTTTGTTTCGGAGCAGTACCCTTAACGCCCAATGAGTCTTCGGTGTTTTTGCTCGAAAACTACTTTACAAAAAGCCAATATTGCAACAAGCGGGTACATGCTTCACAAAAGCCGATCTTCCGATATTTATGCCAGTTACAATAGATAAATAAAAACCAATTCCAAATGTAGGAACGAGAATAAATAACATGACAGTTTTTTTTCAGTGAGAAATGGACTCGTCAGATCCTCTTGCATCGAACTTATTTTTAAAGATATTTTCTTGGCTCAAAGCAAAAAAAAAAAACCATTACCGGCAGCTGTGATTGATCTATTACAACCGCAAACCTTTACAAAGAATTGTGATAATTCTATCCTAAATAATAATAAAAGTAATAATTTTACAGATAACCACAGTGACACTGAAAATTCTAACGTAGATAGATGACGAAACTGATCTTTCTGAAGAAGAAAATTAAAATCTCTTTTCGTCTGAATTGGTATGTGGAATTCGAATGTTAAAAATTGAGTACAGCTTGCTTTATTAGAATTATTTATATAATTTGTAAGATAAAATATAAGTTGGCATAAATAAAACTATGTTCTGAATTATTTTCATAAATCGCGTCATTAATAATATGTATGGGCGGTGGCAGTAGGCGTGGTCGGATCGGCCTGAAATTAAGTTTATGTGTCGTTACAATCAACTTCATCAAATTTCATGTCTATAACTTTATTTTTCGTATTTATGCCAAAACCCATAAATTATCGGTGCAGCTTCTTTAATATGTATACTTAAATTTATATGTGAATAATACAACGATATTGATTCATATTTGAACTGGTTATAAAACAGGGATCGCAAATAAGAGTTGTGGTTATGAAATCAAAGCGAAAAAAGTGGCTTATAAAAATAAAAATTACACCATAACTTTTATTTTTGATTTTTATTATAAAAATTGCAGAGTAACTCGTATTTTCAATTTTTAAATAAAAATTGTTCAGTAATTTTTATTTTTGATTTTTATTATAAAAAATGCAGAATAACTCTTATTTTCAATTTTTAAATAAAAATTGTTCAGTAATTTTTATTTTTGATTTTTGCAGAATTTTGAAATTGCAGAATTACTCTTATTTTTAATTTTTAAATAAAAATTGTTCAGAAATTTTTATTATAAAAATTGCAGTGTAACTCTTATTTAAAATTTTTAAATATAAATTGCCCAGTAATTTTTATTTTTTAAATTAAAAATAAGAGTTAAAATTTGATTTGAATGAAAAAATCAAAAAAATAATAATTATTTCATCATCTTTATTTTAAATATTATAAGAATTACAGTCCCTTTTATAAAATCAAAATAGCGGATTTGAATTTTTGCTGCTGCTTCTTCTTTTTATGTTAGGCGTTGCCACGAGCGGAAAACCAGCTGATAAATCGGCATTTAGATTTCTGTACAAATGCACACACACACACTTGCATGAGTCCCAAATTTAATTTTTACGAACGCAATAATGGACTTGCACTTGCAGTCTAATGACGTTGAATTGGAAGACGGAGAAGTATACAGAAAATAAGTGACAAAGCGTTAAAAAGGAAAGCTAGTAAAATTATATTTTCAGTTGTCAGAAGGAGAGTGCTGCGACGATGGCGTCTATACGCCATTGCAACGACCCGCACCTACAATACTACCAGCTAAAGGTATTGAAGCAGTAACAAGTTCAATTACAACATGCCATCAAATACAAAACAGACTAGATGACGAATCGCAGACCAACAGTGAGACCTCATCAGGCGACTCTTCTGAGGAGGGATGCATAAAGAAGCTGCGAA
The DNA here is from genome assembly GCA_037043745.1 of Chymomyza amoena. Taxonomy (NCBI): domain Eukaryota; kingdom Metazoa; phylum Arthropoda; class Insecta; order Diptera; family Drosophilidae; genus Chymomyza; species Chymomyza amoena. Next base: position 232,030 of record JBAMAX010003371.1, read on the forward strand.
CAGATGTAGGAGACGCTGCTGAAGGTCAAAGGAAGAAAAAGCAGCGCATAAAGCGCACAGTTATGGTTCGTGTGGCTCCTACGGGCCCAGAGATACAATCAAATCGGGCACGTTTTAAAAAGTACAATGTGTGGACAGCCGCTCTGCAAGAGGATGCGTTAAGTGAAAATATGAGGGGCTGTGATGTCACTCGCAGTGGCAGCGACCGCAATGTTGAAAACTATGACTTTTCGTTAAAATATCGACTTAACGGTGAAAATACGTTAAAACGCCGTCTGTCAAATTCCTCGGATGAAGAGACCTCACATCCAGCCCATAAAAGGGGCCGCGCTTCGAGTCGCACATCAACGGAATGTTCTTCGCGTGGTGGAGTCCGTCGACGAACAGGCTATCGTTCCCGTCGTAGGGGTACATCTTCCGCCAGCGGATCGTCTGATAATTTATGCGATCTCAGGCATATTGTAGATCTTCAAGATGTTAACGGTCGAGAGCCATCTGATGTGGCCAGGGAAATGGCTAATAATCTATACGAACAAAAGGACGAGTTGTTGGGTAAGTTTACAGTAAATAAGTGTATCCATTTGTTAACTATTTTTTATTAGTGCGAGTTATTCAAGTTCTTGGTGTGGAATTGCCTATCGAGCTTTATAAAGAAACGCAGCGCATTGAAGCAGATGGCGGCATGATGATCAAGGTCAGTAAATTAAATCGAAAGTGGTTGAAGCATAATGTTAGGTCTTATGATTTTAGAACGGGACACGGAGACGTACACCAGGAGGTGTATTTTTATTCTTGCTGAAGCACCATGACAATATAACATCGGAGCAACAAAAGTCTATATTTGCTGAGGATCGCCAGAACTTAAACAAGTCTTGTAAACATATTGAATCGCTAATGCGAGATCGCAAAGTTGAGGAACTAAAAAAATGTTTAAGTAAACAAGGTACCGAATTACCGACATTAAATCCAAGAAAGGATATTTACTTGCAAGGCGAAGGTGCAGAGTCGAGTGCCGAGAGCCAACCTGGCAATTGTAAGCGTTTAGTTAAAATCAAAACTACTGCGTTATTATTTAATAACTATGGTTTACTTCCAAAATAGTGTCAAATCCACCGCCTTCACCTGTCGGTCAGGAGCAGGGAAGTCCAGAGTATAAGACTCATGAAATTAACATTACGCACGTAGACAGTACCGATGTACCATCTACTTCAAAAGCAGCATCGGCATTAGGGCTTAAGGAATTGGTAACTTATGATGACGACTTTTTGGATGTAAACTGTGGAGAAATGGACTTCTGAGCACGGTCAAAGCGATTTTATACAGTCGGTCTATGGTCGCACTTATATTTATGGCGAAAATTTTACATCTGTAGTTAGAATCATGTTTGTACATTTAAACAAATACTTAGTGGCTAAGTTTTTTAGCAATGTTCAAATTTTGAATATATAGCATATATGTATGAATATTCATGAAAATATTCCCATTATAAAACGTATAGTTGTAATTTGTATCGAACGCATTTTGATAAAATGCTTTGGTTCGGGTTCTGATCGAAGTGAACAGTCAAGAGCGATTCACCTTGTTGCCCGGTTAAATAACTACTATCGACATATGTTGGTTCGAAACTGAATTGCAGCCCTGGTAGTTCTATTTAAGAAATAAATGAACAATTTTATCATAGCCGCACCCGATTTGCGTATTTTTATGAAAAACTTAAATTCATCTTAAATTAAGTTAAATACATAGCAATTAAAAAAGTTAAAATCAATTCAGCAATGGTCAAATCTGATGCAGCTGATAATTATCTGCAATCGTAATGTTAATCGAAACATTTTTGTGGATCGATGTGCGGCTGTATACATGTATCGATACAATTAAAGTAATTGGTCGGCTAGGCAGACGCGACGCAAACGCCGCTAAAGCAAGCATTTTATCAAATTGTTTTGTTAATTCTACTATGTTAGAAAACTATAGTTGTGTAAACATTTGTGGTGAATGCTGTTGAAATCGTGTCATCATATTTTGTGCACTTAATTAAAAGCAAGAACATAATTGTGATGCGAAAAACCCGCTCGCAAACTCAGGCCGAGAATGCCGCTACGTCTACAACAGCAGGCTCACAACAAACATCTTCGGTGCCACCCCCACCAGTGATTACATTTGATGCAGTCAAATATAAGGTTACCACTTCTTTAATTCATAAATACATAATACATTCTTTTATTAGTGATAAGCATAACTTTATGTAGTATATGTATGTATGCAGTGTGGCTGATGACATATCGCTTATCGAAGTAACGAAAAATGTTTTACAACACTTTTATCCGCCATATTTCCTCGGCCTGGCTGGGACAAAACATTTATTTTGTCAAAGAGTGATTTAAGTGAAATGTTTAGTGCCAGTAAAGTATTAATGTTTTTTTATAGTTAGTTAATAAGGAGAGCGTTAAAAGTTTAGTAAAGTTAAAAGAGGAGTGTATTTCAAAATGAAATAACAAACAGACAACGCCATTTTTTGCAAAGCCAGGTAATGTATTGGGACATGCGTTTAATGCTGGATTCACTAGGTTTTTATGCGGCTAGTGCCATAATACAATGTTCGAAGTCCTAGCCGGCTTTAATGTCATTCTTTGTCTTTTAACTTCTTACAATTATTTGGATTCATGTAGATGTATTTAAAATATTAGTCGATGTACCTTATTTTTCGCAAATACATATTAATATACATATGTATGTATCTGTGCATGTGTATATACAACTGCGTGCATGTATTCGACTGGCGTGTGTCCCGCTTTTTTAACCTTTTAAATGTATCTTTTTTTTTTATTTTAAATTATTTATATTTTCAGGAGTGTGAGCAGATGGTGCAGATGCTTAGAGTTGTAGAGCTCCAAAAAATCTTATCGTTTGTCAACATTTCATTCGCTGGACGAAAAACTGATTTGCAGAGTCGCATTTTAACACTATTGCGAACAAATCTCGAACATCTGGCCCCAAAAATTCAGGAGGTATACGCTCTATCTGTTCAAGAACAAAACGTAGCACTGCAGTACATTGATCCTACCAGGATGTACTCGCACATGCAGTTACCAAATGTGCAGACAAACCCTGCAGGCTTAGTGGGAGGTACTCCTACACAAGTTGCTGGTGGGCCATCGCAAATTCCTGTCCAAGGCACTGCCCCAGGGAATGTCATGCCCTTTCTACATACTCATACCATGAATAGTCAAATGCCGATTCATCCGGATGTGCGTTTGAAAAAGCTTGCCTTTTATGATGTTCTTGGGACTTTAATAAAGCCATCGACGCTGGTGCCTCGTAATACACAGCGCGTTCAAGAAGTGCCGTTCTATTTTACACTAACTCCACAGCAGGCTACTGAAATAGCTTCTAATCGGGATATTCGCAATAGCTCAAAAATGGAACATGCTATTCAAGTGCAGTTGCGATTCTGCCTAGTGGAGACCTCTTGCGAACAAGAAGATTGTTTTCCGCCTAATGTAAATGTTAAAGTCAACAACAAGTTATGCCAGCTGCCTGTATGTATAAAATGAAAGCGCAAACATGTTAATTCTTCCATTTTAAGCAAAAAATTATATAAACTTACAGAATGTCATTCCTACAAATCGTCCGAACGTGGAACCTAAACGTCCACCACGCCCAGTTAACGTGACATCAAATGTAAAATTGTCGCCGACCGTAACCAATACTATAATGGTACAATGGTGCCCGGATTATACGCGTAGCTATTGCCTAGCCGTGTACTTGGTTAAGAAACTCACATCGGCTCAACTTCTGCACAGAATGAAAACAAAGGGTGTTAAACCTGCGGACTATACGCGTGGCTTAAGTAAGTCAAGCCAGGTATTCATTTTATCTTTGTTACAGATAAAATAACAGTTTTTCCTTTATTTTAGTAAAAGAAAAACTTACAGAGGAAGTAGATTGTGAAATTGCAACCACAATGCTTAAAGTTTCACTTAATTGCCCACTAGGCAAAATGAAGATGTCTCTGCCGTGTCGCGCTTCAACTTGCTCTCATTTGCAATGCTTTGATGCCAGCCTTTACTTACAAATGAACGAGAGGAAGCCCACGTGGAACTGTCCAGTGTGTGACAAACCTGCCATCTATGATAACTTGGTGATTGATGGGTACGAACTATATTTAATAACCCAAATAAATAAGCTTTCAATGTTTTTTTTTTTTTTTATTTATAAAGCTATTTCCAAGAGGTTCTCGGCTCAACATTGCTGAAAAGTGATGACACTGAAATTCAGTTACATCAAGATGGTTCGTGGAGTACACCAAGTTTGCGCAGTGAGGCACAGCTTCTGGATACCCAAGCCAAACCAGTTCAAAAGGTTGAAGTAATTTCGGATGATGTTGGTATGCTTAAATATGCAAAATTGGTCTGCTTTCACACAAATAACCGTTAAAAATTCACAGAGCTAATAACAACGGATGATACAAAACCTAACAAGGCCGATTTACTTCCATCACCAGCACAGGAACAACCTACATCAACTTCGAACAACGAAACCGTAAGTCTTTTTTTTCAACAAGTATATAACGTCTATACTAGGATCGTTTTTTTCAGGTTGATCTAACACTCAGTGATTCCGATGACGATATGCCTTTGGCTAAACGTCGTCCACCTGCCAAAGTAGCTGCTGCAAGTTCAACATCAAATGGTAATGGCGGTGCTCAACGCAGTGCCTATCCAGTGGCACAACAGCCACAAAAATCTGGTACGTTGGACCTATTTTTATATTAAGCAAGCTATTTTCAGTAGACATTTTATAGACATTAAAAAAGTAAGGTGCGCCGAGTAGCTTTTAAGGCTATCACATCAACACAACCCATATTCATCGATAAAAACTTAGCTGGTTTCAGAATAAAACCGAAGAGCTAAAAATAATTTTCAATTGGCATTATTCGTTGTTTTATTATGTACAGGTGAGAAGCAAGTATCAGCTTGCTACTCAGTACTTGATTCAAAATAACTTCTCAAACAAAATTAAAAAACAGTACTGCATTTCGTAGACTTCACAAAAAACTTGAATTGTTCAATACTTATAAGATTTAATGCGCGTTTTAGCGTAGCCAAGTTGCTGAGATAATTACAAAATTTCGTTTCTTTTTTTCGTAAAAAATGTTTTTCTGTTTATGTACTATAAAAGAAGTTCTGTTCCAACTTTTTTGGGGATCTACTTTATTTGAAATTATACTTGTAGTATAGTCTTTATAAAGTTTTAAGTTTCTTGATTATTTGCTCTATATTTTTTGTTTTCAATTTTAATGTCAAATGTAACTTCAAAAATTTAATTTTAAAAAATGCAGTTAAACCCGAACCCACAAATGTCACTGAACCAAATTGATAACTTTTGCATTCATTGGAATTTGTGTTTTTGCACGTGCTAACACCTTCAGTAGGCTTTCAATGTTTAACCGAAACGCTACAGTTCTTTTACCAAATTCTGCATCTGTGCTTGTCGCTCTGGCTCAACTGGAATAGGGTCACAGTTGCTAATCCCTCAGAGCGCCTTGGAATTTTTTTTCCTTAAATTTCTAATAGTTCTTTACTTGTTGGAGCTGATGCTTTTGCTGGTATGGGTGCCCCTGCTCAAAATATTAAGTGCCTTATGCGATTCCATCACATTCTACTTAATGACGGTCAACGACAACTATATTATCTACAATAGGCCTGCATTTACTAAATGGATGCGCAACGAGGTGTTTTCTTATGCACGATTCGTATTTGCCCTTGCAATAATGTGTAGCATATTTAAAGCGCTGGACATTTTTAAGCATTTAAAAGAAGTTGCGCTGCATTTATTATTTGCAAATGTACAGCTTAGACATACGCCTGTAATTAATCAGAAGTTTTTAACGGGCAACTCCGCTCAAGTGCCACAAAAAAACATTCTATCCGATTTGCAATTTTCCGAATCCAACTGCTGTAACACGTAAAATCTCCAAAACGCCAAATCATTACATTTTTGAAATCTTCTGTAGTCTAAAGTAACTGCAACGTGTTTTCTTTCTTTACTTGATTATCCAGTTAAAGTGCCTGGAAGTTGAGCGCTAAATCTTATGTTTCGCAGTTCCATTTGGCATTTTTTAAATGGGTACCTTTTCTTTTGAGAATTTTTTACTTTTTTGAATTTGGTTTTTTATGATTTTTGATATTTTGCAAAAAACTATACATTTAACAACTGCGAGAAAAAACAAATGTATAATTGAGTAGTAAAAAATAAAATGCGGCGGCATTTAGTTAATAGTTGCTTTTGTATTAAGCTCTCTGTGTATTTACACTTAAATTCTTCATTTTAGATTTGTTTGCTCTGTTTAACTTATGCATTGTTGTGTTGTGTTATTATATGTATATAATACGACTATGACTATAAATATGTACATAACAAATTGAAGTAACTTGTCCATCTCTCTTTGTTCTCTATATCTTATATCTTTTTGCCGCCGCCGACTTACAACTTGTGTTTTGAAACAAAGAACCCCCCGAACAGCAATCACCACAATCCCAGCCAGCATTAGATCTGCAACAACAGCAGCTGCAACAACAACAATTACTAAGTGAGCAGCCAGCAGTTCATGCCAGTCTACTGGAGTCCCTGGCTGCTGCGGTCGCGGATCAGAAGCATTTTCAACTTTTGGATTTAGCTGCAGTGGCGGCAGCTGCTGCTGCCACTGCTTCAGCACAAAATCCAAATGCCCAATAGTGATATGATTTATGGGGACCTTTTTAAATTGGATTTGTAAACATACATTTCATCCTGTAGTTTCAAGTACATACCAATACCAACCAAATACGCACAGACGCACACATACAAAAAGCTTACTTTTATTATATTTGGCTCTTCTGTTTTATTTTTTGACCCCTAAATTAGATTCTTTATAATAGGTCCAGTTTGTTTTAATGTAGGTTATATGCAATTTTCTCATGATCGATCATTCGTCTCAACACATCTGCATATCCTTTCATAATGCTTTCAAAGCAGCCTCCACGTATGCTGTACGAGGCTAATAACCACTAAGAATAATTCCTTTAATCCCATTCATTTATATTCGCTCTTTTAAATGTATGTAAAAAAAAGTAATTTATTCTTGTGTGTTGCAGGGCGCTGAAAAGCTTTCGATGTGTCGTTTTTGGTTAGAAATAATAATTTTCAGGAACCATTAGAACTCTATGACCCTCTCAAGAACTAAGCTGCCTGGTTGCTGTTTTTATGATTAGCAAGCAACTTGTACAAGAATTTGTATACATACGTATTTATTAAATTACTTTAGCCTATTTATTTAGTTATGCATATTTTATTATTTTGATCGGTTTTAGCCACAATTTACTTAAACACCAAAATTTAAAGAAAAGTGAAGTATTAGAATTGTGTTGATCCGCTTCTGTTCTTCAAGTTCTTATTCAAATACTATAAAGCATGAAAGTAAATCTTATGCATAACAATTTAATTAATTATAATAAAATATGATTAGTATATAATACAAGAAGTAAATCAAATGTTAATATTTAAGCCTTAACAATAATTCCTATAAAGAGGAAGTGTGGGAAAAAGTCTCAAGGCTTTTCAGCTAAATATGAATAAAACTATTTTAGTTAATAATATTATATATTCATTTAAGTTTTTTTTTAGTTTAAATAAAAAGATATAAGCATTACTACATAAGCAACCAAAACTTAAAATTTGCATTATATATATTATAGTATTTAAGTTAAGTGATTTATTTCAGATGTAAATGAGAGTTTGAAATGAGAAAATAATACAAAAACAAACAAAACATGCTAAACTAAATCAAACTTCATTTAAAAATACAAATAAAACTGAAATTACCATATTCCTATTCTTTTATATTTGATATCTGAAATTATTTAATTTAGGAAAAATAAATACGCTGGAAAATTATTTTAAAGTTTTGCCACGAGCTAAATAGGATCCTCATATGCCTCTTTAAAGCCGAAAAGTGGACGAACTATTCCAAATCCACCAAAAAAAAAACAAACAAACACACACACACACCAAACACGCACACATAAAACAAACAACAACAAATAAAAACGCCAATGTATATGAGCATTATCTAAATAAGTACAATGCTGTAAAATTATTTCTGTAAATAAAAATGAATTTAAAGTGGCTTATGTAAGACCACAATTACATATATAATGAAAATACATTAAAACTTAAATTAAATTATGATGTAATCATAGTAAATTGTTGTTTTACTTAACTGTTTATGTTAGATGTGGTATCTTGATCGAATTTAAATTATTTTTTATTAAATTTGTTTTTCTCTCCTTTTTATTTATTTATTTTTACATAACGAACTTTTCTTTTTTCAGATGAGGAAACTATAACAAAGAAAGCAAATACTTCAGTTATTGAGCTTTTTGATTCGCCTTGAATATGCTAAATGATTCGGATTGGATATTGTATAAATATAAAACATGCCAACTCCAAAGATTTAGTGTGTAGACCATTTATACATATACCACATTTGACTGTAATTTCTTTTAATTACCTGGACAGCATAATTATTTTTTACTACAATTATTATTACATCTTGAATAATATACCTTAAATGAAAAAAAAAACATAAATACATGTCAAAACTATTTTTATTTAAAATACAAGCCATATTTTTGTTCAGCTTTGGACCTTAAAATAAACAAATAAACAATGGGTTCCGAGATACAATAAAAATCAGTACCAACTAAAAAACTAATTAACATTCAATGTATTTTACGTGCCATAAAAACGATTGATTTCAAAGATGACTACGTTCCATCACCATCATCTCGGAAACCATAACACAAAGCGCATACACAAACTAATATAAGCTTCCCATTAAACTAGACTTACGTGCGCCAAACAAAAATGTCCAGCGGCGGCCACGAAATGTTCGGAACGGAGCCAACATCAACCACAAAAACTCTTGTTACTGTCGCACAAAATGTCCTCGAGTAGAGCAATAAAACTCACACACAGCGTGCTTGCTACCAAAAAATTGTGTTATCTGTGTATCCAATTCACCTGAATCCCAAACATGCTGCTTTTAATAGAACTTGCCTAAGTTCTTAGAAAAAAAAAAAGAAATTCAAGCAATCATTCCAATTGAAAACCTTAATTCAAAAAAAAAAAACTTACATAAAATTTACAAACAAAACCCAAAAAGACAAAAGCAAAATAATAACGAGTCATTGGAAAGCAGTCAAGAGTCAGACTCAATTTAACTAATTCCATAATTACAACTAAAATTTAGATTATGTTTTTTCACACAACTTCACTCACATACACACTGGAAAACTCTTAGTTACCAGAATGGTAGCGACCACTTCCCAACAATAAAACACTAGTCGATCCTATTTTAAAACCAAACAAACTGATTGGAAACTGTTCGACAAATTTACTATTTCAATAAATAGCTTTATCTAAAATAATGCTTCAAAGTGCCCACCACTCCACAAACATGCACCCAAACATAAAGTTCCTTGCTGGAATAAAAAACATTTAACCATGCTTCGTCAGGATAAAATAAAAGCCTTTCACAGATTCCAGGGAATCACTACAATAAGGCAAATGCAAAATTTTGAAGAGAATTAAAGTACAGTAAAAAACAATTAACAACAGAGTTTACATCCGAAATTCAAGCTGGCCAAAACACATATTCTAAATTTTTGTTTTTAAACGCAATGCATCTAACATTCTTCTGTAATGTTACGTACCAACAATTTTAACAGATCGCACCGCTGTTATGTTAGCAGCTGTCAAAAACAGCTGTTCATAAACAAAAACAGGCGATGCAACTTAAAACTGCTAAAATAGACTAATTAAGCAAAAGAAGTGAAATTTCGAAGATGCAGCTTAACAAGAGTGGTGAGTGGTTTGTATTATGCTTAAATTAATTGTGCCTTTCTCCTTGAGTCCGTTGAGTCTAATTGATAACTATTCAACAAGCAAAAAATGTAACAAAAATTAGTTTTCAAATAGAGCTACAAAATGAGTCGAGCACTTTCGGCCAATAAAGTTTGTTGCTTCTATATACATATGTATAGTATATTCCATCATCTTTTAAATGCATGTTATACTAAAGCGCAATCATGCGCACTTTGGCGCAAATTTAACTTTGTAGGTCAACAACTACGATTTCAAAATGCGAAGTTGTTTGCAACGTGGAAGGCAATGAGGATGCCATTTTTAATTGTTTTAAAGCGGGAATAACTGGTACCATTTCTGAAAATGAAAAAAATATTTTAGCTGATAAAGCCAAACGCTTTTGCTACCAAATGACTTCGAATTGAACAAACTCTAAAATAAATTTCAAGCTATTTGAAAGAAAGCACGTAAAGTGGCTGAACTCAGAAACAATCATTTACATTAAAAAAAAAGTAAGACGAGTAGGACTGCCTAGAGTGCCATATACATATTTGCAAAAGTGGTAGAACACAACGAAAAGAAGCTGCAGATCTAGCACTATCAAAGAGTTTTAATGTGAAATTGTTAATACAAGCAGCAAGCGCAGCTGCTCGAAAGCATGGAGAAGCTGACCTTGCATACGTTTTAAAATTGTTGGCAATTCATCCCCAGGTAAAGCCAAAATCATTCGTAAATCATTAAGCCTGCCAGTTGCAAAGCCAATTAATATGCCTGCTAACGAAGCACTAGCTCTTATTTTAGACCAAGGGTTGACAAATTGATTGAGCTAACCAAAAACATACATCCATCTTACAACATTTATCCATCATATAAAGAGGTTGCTGAAAAAAAAGGAGTGCCGGTCAGATAACATAAAAATTACTGAGTCGATAGCAGTTGTGCCTTTACAAAGTCTTCTTGGCCACACAGCGCCCGTCTTATACGCTTAGAAGAATAAGTTATTTTAAGCGTAATGCAAAAGCTGGGTACAGATTTATCCTTTTAAGTTATGGATTATTGATAAATATCCTTGGTTGCCCATGACTGCAACAGTTCATACAATTCTCGTGCAATCATGTGATATTATAGAATTTACTGTTCTTCCAGTAGGGTACTTTGGAGAATGGGGTGCTGAGTCACGCAATAAAATATATGTATAAGTCTGATCGATTACATCATGCAAGGAAAAGCAGTCGTTTAAATAATTTTTCGGATGTGTTTCTGAGAGCAATAGATACATCAGATCCAATTATTTCATCAATAGACAGACGCATACAAATACAAAAAAGACTGTGTCTTCCTTCAGAAGTTATATATTTATTATCAAGCTTTTTAAATAGTTCAGGAAGTATGTTTGTCCACCAGTATGGTGAGCTTGTTATGGATAAAATCGATTCCCAATGCAACATGGTGCTTGACAACGAAGAGTATGAGGAAGAACAATAGGTGCGTGCACTAAACTTATTACTTACAATAAAATACAATTTTATTTATTTTTCAGAAAATTTTTTTTTTTTAAAACGGCGTATCTACGCCCTACATTTATGTGGATATAATAGGGCAAATAAAACAAATTAAACTAAAAAATGTTGTTTTACTTTAAAGTTATTAATTAACGACACTAAAAGTAGTCGTTTGCCCCATTATGCTCTGCAAAGAATTGGACATTTAAAGATTTTGTATCCAACAACTTAAAAACATTCTGCAAAAAAGAAATAGCGAATAACTTTCCTCAATTCTGGTCAAATATTTCCAAAGATAGCAATTTTAGTCAAGACTTTATACAACACAAATACAATAGCTCTCAAGTAACATATCCAACAGTAAACGAAATTTACGAATTGAAAATAGGCCATAAAAATATAAAATATGAATTTTTTGACAAAGACTAGTGCGTGTAGAATTCCAAAACATGAATTAAAAATGCCGATTCAAAGCATACACGCGCACTATCCAGCTTCACAATTTTTCTTTGGAATTTAGGCCGGCTATCAGGTTGTGTCCAGCAACTACAACTTCGTGTCTGCTGCTATGTAGAGTGCTTTTAATGGTTGAATGTTACTTTGCTTCACTAGTACTACAGCACTCGCTAAACTATAACGTTATACATACATATAATATAGCTAGGATAGATCATACAAAAATAAGAAATCAGCACTATACAGAAATAAATACTTCCCCAATTTGGCTCTGTACCTGTAAATTGTCAACTAGTGTTTGCTTGAAAATTGTCCAGCACTAAGTATTGTTAGGGGGAACAAACATTTGGAAACTCATCCCGCACCCTTTGCTTATCCAATCCAAATAGCACAAATATAGTTAAGATCATCCACTTCCTAAAATAATCGAACTCGTACCATCAAATATAAAAATTACATATAATCAACCCCATAAAGTGTAAAATTAAATATAAAACTGTATAAGTAATTCACATAAGATAACATTTAAACTAAAAATAGAATTATATAAGAATTACCAAATAATACAGTTAGTCACCTGGGTACCATTCCAACAATGTAAATTTAGCCGAAGGCCTATGCTGCCAGCGCCATAAATTAACAGTCCACTCGATTAGTTTAGTTTTTAAGCTACTCTAATAATATTATTAAATAAAACGTTCGCCATTTTGGATTCGTTCAAATGTGTGTAACAGGCGAACGATATCGTGGTATACCCCATTCTTGATAATAATGAATAAACACCTAGTAAGCCCAGTTGGAGGAAATCCTTTTTAATTTCAGGCTACTAGGAATAAATATAAACAATATATTTACTACATATTATAATACGATACTGGTCCATTTGATAGCACCTTTATAGAGTAATAAACATTTCTCGAGAAGCCTTTCTCAAAGTTTTACCATTCAAATTGGCGGGTAACTTCTCAGTAAATTTCACACCAGAGTGTAGTTGCTTCTGCACACCCTTTAAACGTTTCGCAACATGCTCCTTAATTTCCGCCTCACTTATCTGGGCGCCTTTTTGCCTCACCACTAAAGCGCCTGCCGCATCACCAAAGCGTTCGTCATATATGCTAACCACACAAACGTCCTGCACCTGAGGCAACTCGGCTATGGCTTGTTCAATCTCTGTGGGCCAATAGTGAAAACCTTGATACTTAAGAATTTCCTTCTTACGATCAACAATGTACAAAAAGTTGTGATCATCAAAGTAACCCAGATCGCCAGTGTGAAACCAGCCCTCAAAGTCCTGAATGCGACGCGTCTCTACAGGATTGCCATAGTAACCATTCCATGCGTGATCGTTGTGCACGTATATTTCGCCCACCTCATTGTGCGGCAAGTTCTTGCCATCTTCGTCGACAATGCGCATTTTTATGCCGGGTACAGGCCTGCCCGCAGAATTCGTGTTGCCCAATCCGAAATTAATTGTTATTAGTCCGACTTCAGTCATGCCATAACCAGAGTTTATCATGGCATTCTTGCATAACGCCTGAGCACGCTGGAGAGTGCTCATTGATACAAGTCCACCGCCATAATTTAAAAAGCGCATAGATGCTAACGACTCCTCTGTAGCATCTGGACAGGTAATCAAAGCGGACATATACCTTGGCGGCAATGCAGCATAATTGATCTTAAACTTTTTTACCAATTCTACGAAATGCTCCGGTGTAAATGGCTTGCTGGTTAAAATGCGTGTACAGCTTAATACTGTGGTAACACTAAAGGCCCACAGGCCTGTAATCCAGTCCAGACCGCTCGATATAAAGATAACCGTTTCACTGTTTATCATTCTAAAACAAAAATTGAAATTAATGAAGTCGACAAAATTGAATTTGTGCTTGTCATTTACACTCCGTCTGGTATTACTGCGCTATTAGATATGCAAACTGCTTTGGGTAATCCCGTAGTACCAGATGAGCAGAGAATGGCTACAGTTTGATCGCCTCCGTTCTTAAGGGTTTCCGGTCTATTGTTACAAATCCAATTTTGTTTGTCAGTTACTGTATGAGTTAGTAAATTTTGCTTAAAAACTTACGTGTAAAACATTTCAGTCTTTGTGGGTTCCAAGAGATTCTCAATTTTGGACACACCCTCAACAGCATCGGTTAAGGTATAGACCTCGGGATTCCAGTCCATAGTGGCGGCATGCACCTTCTCATAATCTTGGCCGTCACAGAAAATAAGTGTAGGCTGGGTTATATTAAAAACGTATTTTATGGTATCTATTAAAATGAAACAATCAGCATCATTCACTAATTAACGCTTCATAAGCTGCGATACCTTTATCTAGAGCAGGATTAACAGCATGAAATGGCGTGGTGTTCATTAGACAGGCTACACCTAATGGCATCAGATATGTTGAATTCTTGGCCACAATGCCAATCACATCCCTATGATTAAAGCCACGTTTCTTTAAATGTTGTGCAATGCGTATTGCCCAGGTAATACATTGTTCGTTAGTTACGCTTACTCCATCGTTAGCAGAGATCTATAATATGAAACTCACTACCTTTGTCTTCTCTGAGCCACTTTGACATACCTGGCACACTTTTTTGGGCCAATTTTTCATATTGTTTAAAATAATTAAACCCACATTCGCATCATGACTATACAACGAATTTTTTTTTGCCCCGCTCCAAATTCGGTCATTTTCACTATAAGATATTGGAATAGCTGCCATTTTATTTTTATAAATTAATAAATAACCAGAACTATGGTTCGATTACTTGAATGGGTTAGGTGTAACTCGATACTGCGGGTCTGCTGCACTGCTATTTATTATTCTGACTTGAAGCGAACAATATCTTTGACAAGTTGCTCGTTCTAAAAAACTTCTGATAATCCGTACAATCGACGCGTCCAATAGATCCACTTGAAATACTACACATCCATACATAAATATATTTCTTATCTATGTGGCAATTGCTAAAAAGTTCACAACTTTTCCCGATTCATTCCGATTCATTTAGTAACTAATGTAAACAATTAAAAAGTAGTATTCCCAACTTTTAATCCAGTCATGTTCATATTATCTGTCCTTAAACTGATAGTGGTCTTTTAAATAAAAATATCAAGTGGGCCGTATATAATCGTTACATCCGGACTATAATGTACCCTGCACCCTCCATGGGTTGGACAGTTTTTATACAATTTTACAAATTTTTCCCATAAGTTTAAAACTTCTACTAGGAATTTTGGGGTCAAAAAGTAGAAATTAATAAAAGAAGCATCGTTTTTGGTGTACGTTACTTTTTTAAATATTTATTTAGAAATAAACGGTTTTTAGTATGTAATATTTCCTTAAAGTAGCTATGAATGGGTAGTAAATATTGGAATTTAAAAAGTGTGTAACTAAACCAGCAAATTAAACCATGCATTTTTTTTATTCAATTATTTATTGGCAATCAACCTTTTAGTGGTTAAGCCTATAATCCAATATTAAGGAGAAACTTTATCACTATACACTAAATTCGACAGAAATATGTGTCAAATATAATCGATGGGATTATCTACAGTCAAGTAATTATCGCAATCAGTTTAGACAACCAGAGATATTTGCTGTTAAGTTGAGTCAATTTTAGAGCTTACCAAATTTATTTAGGCCGACTCTATATAGTTTTTTTAAATTATGTTTAGATTGATTTTTTTAACTATAATTTGTTTGATACGAAACTGAAAAAGTGTACATTTTTATCTTTGACCTATTTTTAAATTTGAAAGCGACAACTTTTTAGGCGGGTAGCATTATAGATATCGCCGGTTTACTAACTTGCCATACCAAAGACGGTCACCCTAATTTTTATCATGGGACGAAATGTTCATTTCCATGTCACTCTGTATATTAATTAGGGTGGTCCTTCTCATGAAAAAATAAATACATATATATTTTATTAACTTGAAAAAGTGGTCAAGAACTTCAATTTTCTTTTAACGGACATTTAATTAATCCGGAACAATTTGTTTAGGCCTTTGTGGAACATGACATGCCCACGTAAAGATTATCTTGCTTGTTTTTTTTTGAGTGATTTTCCAAAATTTCCCTTTTTCTAGGGCCTTATTCTTTTTTAAGTTAAAAAATGAAAATATTTGCTTGTGTTGATATACAGTATGGACGGGCTAATTTTGCGTAGTAAAAGTCTCCAAACATCGCTACAAATATCACTTAACAAAAATAAGCTCAGTCACGTTTTCTGTCGCAATCTGTCACGAGCTACGTACCTACCAACATACATATTTTAAATACATTTTTTTTGTGAAATGTCATGAATTGAAAGATAAACCATTGATTTTACTTTTATTTTACATTAAGAAACTAACTTTTAGGAGCAGAATCGCCAAATTTAATTTATTTTGCCCTTAATCCACAAGTTTCTAAATTTTGGTTTTCTATTAATATTTCAGTTTCATAATGTAAAACCAAATTCAAATCAAATTCAAACCAAAATCAATGTCCAAAATCGTGTTTTTTGCTATCTTTAAAAGGTATGGCAAATATAGAGACGTCAATTGTACAATGTAATGCAGGCTAGGAAATTACACAGTGAAGAGCTTTTCAATGATATTGACAATGAACTTATGATACTTTTAAGTATATGATAACAAAACCAATAGGTCCGATCACCAGCACTGCACTTAAGGCATTGCTTGCCAATATTATGCTGGAAAAATACTTTCGAACACCTTTTTTGTGAGTACCTTTTCTTAAATTTTATATTTAGCATAGAATTTTTTATTCTTTTTTAGAATTTGTTTCTAGCCTGGAAAAAGCTATACGAGCCCATTCGTAATGTCAAGCTAAGAAATTAGTAGTAAAAAACCAATATGAAATTAGCAAGGCACACTATAGACAAATGTAAAAGAACAAATGATAGCTGGGTTGAGCACTTCAAAGAAGAGTTGCATATTCTGTTGGTGGAGATTTGTCTATATGATCAAATACCTCGATAGGTTTGTCCAGAACCGAAGCCATTGCGGCAATTAAGTATCTGAAAAATAATAAATCTCTCCGCACCAATACTATTGGTTGAGAATTTTCGAAAAATGTTCCCGAAAATGTTCCCAGCTATATTTATTTATTTTATATACATATGTTTTAAGCCATCCCATTTATAAAATTATCATTCATTTTACTTGTGCAACACGGCAACAAATAACTAGAACACCTTACTTTCATTCCACTCGTTTTGATTTTACATGTACACACAATTTTAATAACAAACTTTCTAATAAAAATATATAATTAAAATTATTCTTAATCCGTTCAACTGAACAGTTCTTCATTTCTTAAAACATTAAAAAATAATAAAAAAATTAAATTAAAAATTTAAAAAACCCCCGAACTTAAGTAATTTTCATTTAAAAAGTGAAAAATAATAAAAGAAACTTAATGTTAAAGTACCTAAGAATCTATTAATAATTCTAAAAAAAATACGTCGCGTTGGGGGACACGCGAGGGCAGACGTCGTTGACGGTCGTATCTTACATGCAAATTTTTTGAAGTAATTCTATGAAAGTTTTTGAAGTATTTTCTTAATTTTGTTTTTAAGTTAATCTTTGTTGCTTAATTAGACTATTTGTATTTAAATTGTTAGTTTAGGAGCGGTCCCCCAACGCGACGTATTTTTTAGAATTATTAATAGATTCTTAGGTACTTTAACATTAAGTTTCTTTTATTATTTTTCACTTTTTAAATGAAAATTACTTAAGTTCGGGGGTTTTTTAAATTTTTAATTTAATTTTTTATTTCATACTTTTTATAGGTAGGTTAGGTTAAGTTAGACTTTAGTATATTATAATATACTTACTATAATTTAGATTCTTGTTAAGGTATAGATTACATTTAAGGTCAAGCTCGTTTGCTTTTTTTTACGCATTCTCCCCACTTTCACTCCCCACAACTTTTAAACGGCTCGACCGATTTTCATCATGTCTAGGAACACTCGCACATAAGTCACCTTTAATACAAAAAAAAATAAATTGAAATCACTGCATGCGTTCGGGAGTTACGATGCCACAGACAGACAGACAGTCAGACAGACAAATTTTAAGCCAATCGGACAAAGTTGATGTTTTTAACTTCAAATGGCCATAACTTCTAAACGAGAAGAGATAGAGCAAAAATAGCCTCAGATTCGAATCAGTGGCGTCGTCAGCTTCAATAGGACCAAATTTTAGGCCAATCGGACAAAGTTGATGCTTTTAACTTCAAATGGCCATAACTTCTAAACGAGAAGAGATAGAGCAAAAATAACCTCAGATTCGAATCAGTGGCGTCGTCAGCAACAATAGGACCAAATTTTAAGCCAATCGGACAAAGTTTATGTTTTTAACTTCAAATGGCCATAACTTCTAAACGCGAAGAGATAGAGCAAAAATTACCTCAGATTAGAATCAGTGGCGTCGTCAGCTTCAATAGGACCAAATTTTAAGCCAATCGGACAAAGTTTATGTTTTTAACTTCAAATGGCCATAACTTCTAAACGCGAAGAGATAGAGCAAAAACGCAAAGAGATAGAGAAAAAATAACCTCAGATTCGAATCAGTGGCGTCGTCAGCTTTAATAGGACCAAATTTTAAGCCAATCGGACAAAGTTTATGTTTTTAACTTCAAATGGCCATTACTTCTAAACGAGAAGAGATAGAGCAAAAATAACCTCAGATTCGAATCAGTGACGTCGTCAGCTACAATAGGACCAAATTTTAAGCCAATCGGACAAAGTTGATGTTTTTCTCCCCACTTTTACTCCCCACAACTTTTAAACGGCTCAACCGATTTTCACCAAACATGTCTAACAACACTCGCACATAAGTCACCTTTAATACAAAAAAAACTAAATTGAAATCACTGCATGCGTTCGGGAGCTACGATGCCATAGACAGACAGACAAACAGACAGACAAACAGACAGACAGACACGTCAAACTTATAACACCCCTCTTTTTGCGTCGGGGGTTAAAAAATTAATTCCATTGACATTAATGCATTTATTTAAGTTAATAAAGTCAACTTTACATTATGACCGCTGCGATCAAGAACACATTCCAATTCGATTCCGATCCTTTTTTTTAAAATCAAAATCTAAAAGATGCCTGAGTACTATTTACCTATTTATTCAATATTATTTTTAATTACAATTGCGATACAAAGGCTGATATTAAGATACTTAGACAAAAAAAAAGGTAACTTTGGGTAACACTGTTTCTTTGGCGTGGAGTCTTTTAGCTTGTATAAGCAAAATGGCATGGCCTTCATGTTTTCCCCAACTCAAATTATCTTAAGAGGGAAGTGGTAGTAGGTGGTAGGTTTATTGGGTAAGGAAATAGTCTCACAATTTTTGGGTTTTCACAAAACCAAAAATAAAAAAATCTACAATTTTCGTAAATCTTTACCGATTTTACTGAAAGTTATTCGGTCGGTATTTTGCCGAATGAAATTATGTGGAGGTATGCGAGATTACGAATAATAATATTAAACGGTGTAGCTAAAAAGCGCAGAGTAAGCTATTGATATGATTCAATAAGCTTTATCTGCTCAGGAAATACACATATGTATGTACATAGGATACATAGATGTAGATCTTACAGACCACCGGTCAGACGGACATTGCTCAATCCGAGTGTATGATAAGCACTTTGGTAGGAAGGACTTTGGGTCTGCCACGCCTCCTTATACGTCCGTTAAATACATTGTACAAAACTAGTATACCCTTTGTATCGGTACAGGGTATACAAATATATGCACCCTTGCAATTGAGAATGGCAAGAATCAGCTGTTTAGCTTTTGTGTGAATGTCGGAATTTCAGTCATATTTGGATAGTAAGACAATTCACGGCCAACGTGCAAAATTTCGCGGTCAACGCTTAGCGGAAGCGTATTCCGTTTTATGTAACATGTTAAGCTGACAAAAAGTATTATTCTTGTAAATAAATGCATAAATTATTAAACGGCCACTCCCACGCGCGCTACTTAAACTAACAAAAATGTTACGCTATCAATTTCGTGTTGTCGTACAATGTTCCCTTCAAGGAAAGAAATTGCTCAACAACCAACTAGGCAATATTGTTTGCCAATGTAAACGACATAATCACCCAAGCCCGCTGCAGGAATACCAGAATCGTGTGCAGGCAGGCAAGTTGATGGAGGATGAGAAACAAAAGACGACCATGGATCAACTAGATGCCCTATATCATAGATTGCAGAATTACCAGCCGAAGGCACGTTCAACAGCAGCAAGCGGTGGATTCTTTAGTTCACTTTTTCGCAGGGGAAGCAACGATAGCTATGATGCCGCCGATGATTTAGACGCTGGCAGCCATGCACCCATGGGCCTATATATATACGGCAGCGTAGGCGTGGGAAAAACCACTTTAATGGATTTGTTTTATGATTGCTGCGACGAGGTGACCAAAAGAAATCGTTTATACCAAAATTGGTGCACATATGTATCTGTTATTATCATATTTTTAGATTCAGCTTAAACGTCGTGTTCATTTCACTGCCTTCATGACAAACGTGCACACGCGCATTCACGAGGCAAAGGAACTACAAGGGCCTATTGATCGCGCCTTTAACTCGGAGAAGCCCGCTCCATTTGACCCCACACGGCCCGTAGCGGAGCAAATTGCTAGAGAGTCTTGGCTCATTTGCTTCGATGAGTTTCAAGTGACGGACATAGCAGATGCCATGATACTTAAACGTTTGTTTACGCATCTGTTTAACTTAGGCATAGTTGTTGTGGCTACGAGTAATCGCCATCCTGAGGATTTGTACAAAAATGGACTGCAGCGCAAAAATTTTTTACCATTCATTGCTCTGTTGCAGCGCCGCTGTCAGTTGGCCAAGCTGGACTCTATAGATTATAGACGCATTGCTCAATCAGGTGACACAAATTATTTTGTAAAGAGTAAAACAGATGCCAATGCAGACATGAATCGAATGTTTAAGATACTATGCGCGGAAGAGAACGATATCATAAGACCGCGTACCATAACACATTTCGGACGTGATCTCACATTTCAACGTACTTGTGGTCAAGTTTTGGATAGTAATTTTGAAGAATTGTGTAATCGAGTAAGTATTCTATTGTAATTTAGTGACTAAGTAATTGATTGTACTATATATTTGCATTATTAGCCTTTGGCAGGCAGCGACTATCTGCAAATAGCTCAGTTTTTCCACACTGTGCTAATACGTGATCTGCCTCAGCTAACTTTGGACGTAAAGTCGCAAATGCGCCGCTTCATAACTCTTATAGACACCCTGTACGATAACCGTGTTCGCGTTGTCATATCGTCCGATGTATCCTTGGATAATCTTTTCCGTTTAACTGACGCACCTGAATTTATCTCAGACACAGACCGTGTCCTTATGGATGACCTAAAAATTTCGCATGGCACTGTATGTAATACATTTTTCGTAATACTGTTTTTAAATAATGTATCTTTCAATTTAAGCAAGCGGCAGTATCGAGTGTTTTTACTGGCGAGGAGGAGCTTTTTGCCTTTGAGCGGACAATATCACGTCTCTATGAAATGCAGAAAAGTGAATACTGGGAACAGTGGGCAAAACATCGTTGAAAGCGAGGCTCAAAAGCAATAAAAATTTTAAGAAAATTATACCTAGACCGGCACCCAATTGTAATAAATATTCATTTGAAATATAGTGTAAATACAAGTCCTGATATAACAACTTATATGCAATTGCTTTGAGTTTCAAATTAGTTTTTTACTTCAAAGTATAATTGACACGTTTTAAATTGCTCGTTATATTTTGCTGTAGTCCGGCAACACTACCAACAGCTGTTAGCATACTGATAAGAACCTGTTGTCGCAGGGAGAACCAAAATTTTTTTTAGGTGTGATTCTTGAGCTCAGCAGTTCAAGTTCACTGATAAACGCAACGTAGTCGCAACTCTTAAAATGGAACCAAAAACTTTTGAGGTCAACAAATCAATTCCATATGGTACGCACTTTTATTTTTTAATCGCCTTACAGAATTATTAAGAATTGAACTCCTCAGATTCCACGTTATTGACGGCAAACTTTTCTTTGCGTCAAATTGAAGAAATTGCTTTTAGTGTATCTCAGCGGTGTAATGTTACTGGAACAAACGAAGTAGCTTGGGCGCTACGTGCTCTTATGCTAACCGATTTAACAACTTTAGCCGGCGATGACACTGCTGCAAATGTTCGACGTCTTTGTCTGCGTGCAGCTTACCCATTTGAGCCGCAGTTATTTGATAAATACTTTGAAAGGGCTCTCATTCCAGAGATTCACACAGCAGCCGTTTGTGTTTATCCGGCACGCGTTAAGGATGCATTTGAGGCCTTGCAACAATTTAATAAATTAGGTGAAGTGGGTATAGCAGCAGTAGCCACAGGTTTCCCTACTGGTCAGTATGGCTTACAGACACGTTTACAGGAAATAAGCCATGCAATTCTGGCAGGAGCTACGGAAATCGATATAGTTATCAATCGTCAGTTAGCTCTAGTTGGAGACTGGGAGGCGCTCTATAATGAGGTACAACTCATGCGCAGCGCTTGTGGGGCACGAGCTCATTTGAAAACTATTCTAGCTATTGGAGAGCTGGGTACCATGGAAAATGTAAGCGTTATTCCCATTTTAAACAACTATGGCCTACTAAATAATGTTTGTAGGTCTACAAAGCCGCTATGGTCTGCATGATGGCGGGTGCCGACTTTATCAAGACATCAACAGGCAAAGAGGCTGTCAATGCGACCCTACCTGTTGGTCTAGTTATGATATTTGCCATACAGGAGTTTAAACGACGCACCTGTCAAATAGTGGGGCTGAAGCCAGCTGGCGGTGTGCGCTCAGTACGCGATGCAATTGCCTGGATGACGCTGGTCAGCGAAACCTTGGGTGCGGAATGGCTAAAACCGGAACGGTTTCGTTTTGGTGCTTCAGGACTACTCGATGACATTGATAGAGTGGTCCGCGAAGGCATTGACAGATTGGCTCGTGAAGAAGCTGATGCTAATAAAAGTAGCAATGCTGAAGACATCGAGGAAGAAGGTACCGAGGAAGCTTTT
This sequence comes from Chymomyza amoena, assembly GCA_037043745.1. Classification (NCBI taxonomy): domain Eukaryota; kingdom Metazoa; phylum Arthropoda; class Insecta; order Diptera; family Drosophilidae; genus Chymomyza; species Chymomyza amoena. The sequence goes on from JBAMAX010003371.1 coordinate 254,989, forward strand.
TGCAAGGAGCTGCGCAAGAAGCAACAAAAGGTTAATTAAATAGGGATGATATGCATTTAAATATTTGTGCCTTGAGTATGCATTTATACATAACTACGAAGTGATGTATTTTCGTAAATACTAAAATTAAATAACAGTGTTCATAATTAAAACTACACCCTCTGCGCTGCCTTAAAACTATAAGATAATTGAGCTGGTGCAGCCATCAAATCCTCCTCAGCCAGCTCCTCGCCATGCTGCATCAGTTCAGCAGGCACCACTTGGTGTGGTTGGTTATCAGGTATTTTGACTTCCATGTCAACAGCAAAAAACGAATCGTCAAAGTTAATGCGATTTCGCTCATCCTGCTCTAAATAGAGCGCTTTGGGTGTAGCCCCACCGAGAGCTTTCTCATAAGTGTTGAGCCATTTCAAGTTGACATGTTTATTAGCCGAATTGAACTTCTTTGGCGTCTTTTTTGGCTTGGCAGAATAATAGTTCTGCTCCTGTTGCAAAGGCTGCGGGGGAGGCGCTATTTTCTCCATTCGTCGGCTTTTGCTATCCAATTTGGGATCGACGTAATCATAAAGAGGCAAATAAAAGTTATAGGGCTGATCTGTGGGCGGCATCATATACTGCTGCGGCTGTTGTTCCTGGCTTTCAGCTGTTGTGGTATCCTCTACTGTTGCACCGAAGATTTCACCAGCGCGTCTTAATAAATTTTCCAAACGCTCAATAGTTATTATGTGCGGATGTAACAATTGCACATCACCACTTTGTTGACTTCGGAGTGGGGCTGTGTTTGATAGTTTGGTTGTGCTGACAGCGCAAAAGGCGCATAGAAAGAACTAAAATATACATAAATATAATACAAACATTTACTATATGGTGAAGGTTTATATCAGATACTAATAATAGATTCAAGTTTATTATGCATTTGTTTAATGTACACAAAAGGAAAAAGGAGGTGTTAAAAAAAAATATATAAGCAGGGCCGTCGATTGACAGTACAAGAATTTTGCGATTACTCCCATACAGCAATTACTCCAATATTCTTTGGTTATACCTCATAGTTTTTTAGCTTACACCGTAAAAATGATTGAAATGGTTAAATAATTCATTGTTTTTGGAAAACCAGTAAACTATACGGATATTCCACATCTTCTCTTTAAAACATCTATAATACTTATAAAGCACAACTAGTTCTTAACTCATTTAAAAATTTTGTATACCAAAAACATGTGTTAGTGTGTGTAGTATCAGGTTATCAGGTGATATATTCCACATTAAATGTCCTGTTGTATGCTTGCGAGTCCTGGTCGCTTACATCGGTTCTGATCCGGAAACTGCAAACCTTTGTCAACTCATGCTTGCGTAAAATCTTAAGGATTTGGTGGCCACGCACCATTTCTAATGCGGAATTACTGAAAGCCACAAATGAGCTTCCTATTGAACTAATAATCGAACGCCGCCGTGTCGGGTGGATTGGGCACACCCTTCGCAAAGACACCTGCGAAATCTGTAGAGCTGCGCTTTCATGGAACCCGCAAGGCGCAAGAAGCCGCGGAAGACCAACAACCTCTTGGCGTCGCATGGTGGATGCTGACCTTCGGGACTCCCATACAGACTGGAATAGCCTCAAACAACTTGCAAAAAATCGGTCGGACTTCAATTCATTTGTTTTGGCCCTACGCTCCACCCGGAGTTAGAGGAACTTATATATATAAATGTACAAATGCATTTAGTTGGTTTTGAAATTTAGGAACAAGTGTTGAACATTTTCAATTATTTTGCAAAGTGTTTATATCATTAAAAAATCCTTATTCTTAAGGTGTACTTTCGATGTGTTATGTTTAGCACTCACAATCATTGATTGCCTCTCCATATTACCAACGTTAGTTGATTTTCACAATTTACTTTTGGTTTCAATGCACACACAGGTTTTTGCTGTAATCGTCAGTGTATCTTTCGATTGAGTAAAGCGACTTCGGGGCAGCCAATCCATTTATACCCAATGCAACTATTTTCTCGACATAAAACGGAAGCTCGGAAATGCAATGGAAAAGCGCAAGTAGCAGTTAGGTGGGAAAACTTATTCAAACTAGTTTCTCTGATGTAGACTGCGCGCAAAAAATATAATATATAAATATGTAATGAGGTACAGTACATACATATATATATACACAGACGCCCCTCACATATGCCACATATAATAATGTTAATGTAACAGCTGAACTCGATTTGTCCGGGAGTTGAACAAACTGGATATTGGAGAAAAACGAGATGCTGTTTTTTCAACGCAGCTGCCGGTTAATGAGTCTGAATTGATTGCAACGAGTGCAATTGAATCAAACGGTCAATATATAGTATGTATGTACATGTCCACAACGGTTGAGCGTTCAAGAAAAGTCGGCCGTTTATACTGCAGCGGGTGCATTGACACTGGTTTGCGCAGTTATGACAAAAGCTTTGCTATTTCACACGATTTCCGCAGCTTGATGTGAACCCGTTTTGATTGTTAAAACTTTATTTTATAATTTTATTTCTGAGCCATAATAGTGCAAGTTCAAAGTAACAGGAAGTTAAGGGAGGACAGCAGGGACCAGTCAAAAAGTAAAGTATTTTATTTAAAAAACAACTGTTAAGGCTGTAGCAATTCCGGCAGCCCTTGTATGATCAGGTCAAGCGCTTTGGTGTCCTTGTTAATAGTTTCACTTAATATCTCCATGGCTAGCTGCTGCGAGCAAAGATACGTCTTCATCTGGTTTTCGGCGTTCTTATCAATGGCGTATTCAGCGCTTCCATTGCTGGCAAATTGATTACGTTGCATTCGCATCTGTGACAGCAGTTCACTTAAACGTCCCTTAAACTGAGTGGGCGCTGAAACAACTGCCTGCATGTTTTGCAATTTGGTGCGCAGTGCCTCCTCCTCGGGCGTTAGCGTGGTGCCAAACTTACGTGTACATTCCTGTTTGACCACAATCTAAAGGCACCAATGATTAATAATGAATAAACCCAGCATCTCCTCAATCTTACCCGTAATATACGATGACTCAACTCCGCATGTTTGCGCTTTTGCTCTAAAATTTTGGCCGTAGCAGCGGCATGCCTTTGCTGCAGCTCTGTCAAATCTTTTTCCACTTTTTTGATATACAAGGCATGTGTATCGGTCTCTTGTTCCTGGCACTTAACACGCCATTTCACATCATTAAAGCCTACCAAGGGTACGGGTATAAATTTTGTCGCATCTGGATTATCCAGATTAGCCTGACGCCACATACGTGGGTCTACGCCTTTTGGTGGATTCTCAATATACTCCTTTAGATGATCTTCATCGGGCAGCACTAAGGCCAAAGCTTCCGCTATACCCAAATTAGTGAGCTGTGGTTTCACATTAGCTTGACACAAAAAGTTAGCTAAATCAGTGGCTAAGATACGTTTGCTTTGATTGGGAGCATGTTGAAACTTTTCCTCCACATAAATCACCATTTGACACTTTTTATTTTCTAATTCCTTGAGAGAGTCAATATGCACCAATACATTTGGCTTTCCACCAAGCAAACTGTGCAATGTTTGCACTATCTGCTGCTGTTGGGGTCTGTAAATAAAAACAGATAAAACAAAAATATGTACGGGTGTAATAAGAAAATCATACTTGACTGCAGCGAGTTGGGAGTTGAAATTTAACGCGACTAGGCCCAATTTGTTGTCCTTGCCCGGCATGCGACTATAGCCTATAGCCTTAAAGCGACACAGATAATTTTCCTGCGTTATATCAACTGGAGCTGCGCTTTGAGAGTAAAACAGCTTGCCAGTACCCCACATTGCTTGTAAATAGTTCCATTTGGCTATTATATTATCGCGCTCATCACCGAAAATCGAGACGTTCAAAATGGATTGAGCAAATGCTTCGTCAGCGGAAATGGGTGGCGGCTGTTGTTGTGGCTGACCCAGCATGAAATTTGTATTGCCAAAGCCACCAAAGCCGGGCGTTACAGTTGTGGCAGGTTTACCAAAAGCTGTCAAGAAGAATTTTTATTATTTCTTCTACTTAAATGAGATGAAATGCCATTAATTACCAGAGGCGAAGGTGCTGCCACCAAAAGCACTTGACTGGCTAGTACCAAAGCCACCAAAAGCTGGGGCAGTTGTCGTCGTTGAACCAAAATTTGAAAACCCAGTCATTCCAGCATTGCTGGTAGCGGGCGGTTGCCCAAATCCCGTAAATGTGGGCTGTACCGAACTAACTGCGGGTGTTCCAAACAAACTTGTTTGAGATGGGGCAGATGCACCTCCAAATCCGGTAAAGCCACCGCCTAGCGTGCCGGCTGTTGTGTTGGCACCAAAAGCGCTGGATGCTGCTCCAAAAGCAGGAGCCGGCGCTGTAGCACCAAAGACTGGTGCCGAGCTTGCTGCCCCAAAAGCAGGTGCTGAGCTAGGTGCGCCAAAGCCAGGCGTTGGATTTTGGGTGCCGAACGCGGGAGCGCTATTTGCCGCTGGACCTCCAAATGATGAACCAAAAATGCCACCCGCTTAAAAGAGATAAGACAAAATTAATAGGTCAACTAAAAAACAAATTTCAGCGGCCGATTGTTTCTAAAAGCATTTCCTATATTTGGCTGCTTATCAGCTTTAAGACTATGTACAATTTCAAGCATCAGTGCTTATTGAGCGTTGGAAGCAGTCGCTATGTCAATATTTATCATCTTTATGCTGATTGTATTATTTTCGCTGAGCTATGCCATTTTTATTTTGCATAAGAAAGGGTGAGGCTTTTACTTAACTACATGATATATTTGTTGTTGTAAAGTATATTCTGTCTTGCAGCCTTAACCTCAAGGAGATACGTGTGCGCAGTGTAAAGGACGCCAAAATGTTACTTACGCCACCCGTTACTGATAGACCACTTAAATACTTACAAAAATGTGCATAGATAAACGTAAACAAATGTGCAAAAATAACTTACGTTTGGCCGGCGTGCTTGTTGCGCCTAGCGATGTGTTTGCACCAAAGAACGACATAATTCTGTGTTCTATTAAATAAACTCCTCTATATATTGGCACTGCTTTTAAACGCTGTAATTTAGTTTTTACTTGTAGTACTTATAAAATGAATAAAAACATGATTTAAAAATATACAACAATTTTGGCGTCTCGCTACTAAGTAATGAAAGACTTTACGTAGTGTTGGGAAATGCAAGTTATACGAGCCACACTTGTTTTACTACACTTAGAATTATAGGACAATTATTTTGTCAGCCATTTAGCCCACTAAATATTTAAAAAATTGTATTAAAAGCAAAACTTATAAAATTATATAAACTAGAAACATTTAAATTTCTTCATTTGTAAATTTATATGGTATGAATTTAAATGCATTTTTAGTTATTCTTTAGTTCGATAAATATAGCTTGGAGTTGTTGTCGTTTTAAGCAGTTATTAACACTTGCCATTAGCATACATACATATTTATGTATGTATGATTCTATTTGCCGCTTACAAATAACAATAAAAAGATGACGAAATATAACGCAAAATACTTAGAGGAAAAGCTGAAAGAGCATTTGCAAGCTCAATATGTTAATGCTGTTGACGAATCCGACGGTTGTGGCGGAAAATTCAGTGTTATTATTGTATCTGAAGCATTCAAAGGCAAAACTCTGTTACAGAAACATCGCTTGGTTAACACAGTGCTTGCCGAAGAACTGAAAGACATCCACGCTTTCTCGCAAAAAACATACACGCCCGAAGAGTGGGAGAAAGTGCAACAACAATAGCATAGTAGTAATACCTGTTGCGCGTGGAGCTTGGTGCCGAAATAAAAACCAGTAACAAACCAGAAAGCGTACCGACAAAACTGTAAGATACTGAAACCGAAAACAGTTGAAACAAAGAAAGTGAAAGGGAAGCAGTACGAGCGCTGTAAGCGCTAGAAAATAATACATAATATATCATAAATATTCACGTAATAAACCAAGAACTTAACCCCAAGCGCTGTCGTTGATATTTGAAGCGTAGCTGCTTGTTCATTACCAATTTAAATTATTTGATTGTCAGATAAAAAGTGCCTTTTGTACAAGTTTACTCTTTAAGCTCACTTACAAAACAAACAATACAATGAAGTTCACGATACACGCTCCAGGCAAAGTTATATTACATGGGGAACACGCTGTTGTTTATAATAAGCCCGCTCTAGCTGCCGTTGTGGGCCTGGGAACAAAGCTTTATTTCTGCACTCAAACTGAGAGCCAAGTAGCGAGCTTCCAATTGGAGGCACTGAACTGCAAACTGGAGATACAGCTGCTAGAGTTTAATGCGTTTTTGGCCAAGTTTCGCAGTAAATATCCGGGTGAAAAATTTGATTCCACTGCGAAACTCTTGGAGGAAGTGCGTGCTGAGGTAAACAAGCAACTAGATGGCAGTAGTGGTAGTTCTCCCAAGCAGCAATCAACTCAAAAAGCGTTTGTCTCTATATATTATTTGCTGGCAGGCGCAATACTCTCTGCGCCTGGTAATCCGAAACTAACACTGCAAGCCGCTTTCCACGTGAAAATCGACACAGAGCTGAATGTAGGCGCTGGACTTGGCAGCTCTGCTTCGTATGGCGCCGCATTAGCTGCCGCGTTTTTAATGTTAGCCGGACATTTTGACAAAGATAGTTATTTGCGCGAGGAAAACCAATCCTTAATTTCACAGTGGGCTTTTGAATCGGAGCGCGTTAATCACGGTACTCCCTCCGGTGTGGACAATACAGTCTGCACTTATGGTGGCATGCTGCGTTTTGTCAAAGGTCAAGGCTTTAAGTCCCTGTGCATACAAAAACCTTTAAACATCATGCTGGTGGACAGCCGCGTTAGCCGCAGCACAGCGGATATTGTGGCTAAGGTGCGTCACTTGGCTGAGGCTTTCCCGCAGTTGATTGAGGCAATTTGGCAAGCGTGTGAGGAGCTGGTTACGACTGCTATTCCCCTGTACGAAAGTTTTGGCAACGCTCAAGACGACAGTGAAAAATTTGAAAAGCTCGAGCGATTATTTCAAATTAATAATGATCTTCTTAAGGCGATTGGCGTGTCGCACCCAAAGTTGGAACAAATATTTACTATTGCATTTAAGCGTGGTTTCTTCTCAAAGTTGACTGGCGCAGGTGCTGGGGGCTATGCCATTATATTGCTGCCGGAGAACTATGAGTGTAATGAGGTGTACTGGAAGCTAAAGGAGGAGCTAGAAGGCGCCGGCTTCGGTGTGCATGCAACAACAGCGGGAGGCGTTGGTTTACGAATCACTTCATTGGACAATTGATTCAGCAATTGATCACTTAACTTGTATTTTATTACTATTGTATGTATTCGTGGTTTGCTCATAATGCTTATAATAAAATTTTCATATTTTCTATGCACAAAAAGTAGCAGTCTCTTTTAACGTTGGCTTCTGTCCCGAGATTTGTAAACAATCCCGCGGTTTTTCATGTCACGAAGTGTTGACTGTGGCAGTGTGCCCGATACGGAGATGGCATAGATACCTCGTGTAAAGCGAGCTGATCATAAATTCAACAGTCAGTAAGGCTACAAAAATTATGTTACTGCTCATTTTACCTAGTCGCTGCCATTTCGCTACCCAGGAGTCTGTAGGTGTTGTCAGTGCTATAATGCCATCGAAATTGTTGCTCGTATGATCATAAACATTCTCCTTGTTGCCTTTCATACGCAGAAACTCTTCACAGTTTTCGCATCCATCACTTTCAAATTGATCAAAACTCTATAAATTAAAAAAATGGTTAAAATGTTGATATCAACTTAACATCTCATTTGCACTTGCCTTTACCAGCGAACAAACCAAACAGGCGCGCAGGCCGCGTAAATCTTTGGGTATTGCGTCAAAAGACATCTTAACGCACAATACAAAGCCAAATGTAATTAAAATTTATTTTACTAAATTATTTTTTTTAGAGTAAAAAACACGCTTAAGCCGCTTTTGCCACTGTTGTTTTAAAGGATGCACATATATGTACGTGTAAATATGTAATATGTTGATTTACGTTGTTTCTGTCTATTAAATTATATTTTAGGTTGCTGGTAAAATCTGTTTTAAATTTTTAGCACACAAGCCGTATACAAATTTTATTAAGTTAAGGCAAAAATTACTACAATATGCTGCCGATTTTTCGATAACCCACTCTTCACAGCAAATCTGGTAGTACCGATGCTCGTCGTGTCAGCTTTAAGATGCCAACTTGGTTCATTTAGTTTTGCGTAGGTTGGCAGTTTGTTTATAAAACTTTAAAGCAGCTGTGCAGGAGTGGTTCACGCACAATCGAAAAGAGCAATACATTTATTTCAATTTATAATCGGTTATTGTAGCTGGTTGATAATTTAGTTAGTTTATTTGACGCAGAGTGCACTACACAACATAGACTGCGTAATTAATAATGTCATCTTCCACAAGCTCCAGTAGCCCCACGAACAGCTCCAACGGTTCTGTGGCTATTCTTACCGCGCTCGAGTCTAACGAGGATAACGCATATCGAAAACCATTTACACTCAGTGAAGTTGAAAGACTTTCTTTTGAAATCTATAATTATTCCAGTTATTCGCCAAATTATTTACCCGAGTGAGTACACATTCGCATTAAACGCAAATAATATACATGCATAATTGCATAAAAAATAACAAAAGGGCTGGGTTTATAATTTTGCAATGTGCCTTTTGTGTTTGTTGTCAAAGAATACCGCAGGTGTTTTCCACTTGTTCAGTGCAGCGGGACTGTATCTAGTATGACTCTTTAGGGGTCGATTTTATATTTTACATATATAACTTTCCATTTTGATAGGTAGGGTCTTAAACACCGAACACCGCACCCCGTGACCACGGTCCTGCTCTATGTCAACGGTACTTTTACAGTATTAAATGTTTTCTGTTTTTTTTTTGTTTTAATTTTAGAAATGTTCTCGTAGACTGTCCTAACGATCAAACTTCTCGTTGGTCTGCATATACCAATAGCCCACCGCAGTATTTGACTTTAAAGTTGAAAAGACCCGCCATAGTAAAAACAATAAAATTTGGAAAATTTGAAAAATCTCATGTCTGTAATATAAAGAAATTTCGCATATATGGTGGGCTAGAAGAGGATCACATGGTGTTACTTCTGGAGGGGTAAGTTAAATTCATAAATACACTTTTCATATACAGCTTTAATTGTAAAATACTTGCAGTGGACTTAAAAACGACAATATACCAGAAGTTTTCAATCTACGTTGCGTTACCGAGGACGGCGTTGAAAACTTGCCTGTTCTCTTTTTAAAAATTGTGCCATTGCTTTCGTGGGGACCGTCTTTTAATTTTAGCATTTGGTACATAGAACTGCACGGTCAAGACGATCCCATGTATACTTCTACACGCATGAAGAACTACAACAAGCTGCGAGAGATCGAGATTATTAAACTATGCCTAAAACATTTTCGACAGCAAGGCTATATGGGCGCTTTTGACGCTCTCCAGGAGCAAACCAACATACGTCTAGAACACCCACTTATTAGTGAGCTACATAAATACCTGGTTGTTCAAGGTGATTTCGAAAAAGCTGAGCGTTTTATAGCAAAATGCATTGATGAAGGCTTGATGGATGAGTACTTAAATAGGCAGGACTATAAGCATGTCTGGCACATGAAGCATACGGAAAGTGAAATCAAGCCCGGTAAGACTGGTGGTTGCTATATTTACGGAAATTTAATTTTTATTGCACTCAGTGCAGCGAACCCTCTTATACAATAGATAAGCGTTACATATTAATCGTATTAAATTATGTATTTTTTTTATAGGAAATCGTGGCGGCCATCAACTAGTGGTTGATACTAAAAAAAGACTCATTTATTTGTATGGTGGATGGGATGGCTACCAAGATCTCAGCGATTTATGGGTCTATAAAATCGAGTTAGATGAGTGGGTATTACTCTGCGAAAGATCTGAACTTTCTAATGGACCTACTCCACGTTCGTGTCACAAAATGATCTTTGATCCTATAAGCGAAAATATTTTTATGCTTGGTCGTTACCTAGACAACTCGATACGCACCACGGACTATATAAAAAGCGATTTTTATTTATACGATACACGTGCGCGCACTTGGATGCAAATATGTGATGACACTAGTCAAGTTGGTGGCCCACATCTTGTTTACGATCACCAGATGAGCATTGACGCTGATAAACGCACAATATATGTTTTTGGAGGCAAAATATTGACGCCTCGCAGCGTTAATGCCACGTCGTCAGTTGAGCCGGAATACTCAGGCTTATTTTCCTATCACATAGCCACTAACACATGGACGGAAATTTTAGTGGATTGCCATCATGCCAGCTCTTCGCAGGCCGATGTTATGTCCATTAAATCCCGGATTACTCACTGCATGGTTTTCCATAACGTACGTAACAGTTCAGTTTAAAATAAAGTGTTGTATGTTGAACTATTTCAAACTATTTTGTAGAAACAACGCAAGCTCTACATTTACGGCGGTCAGCGTGGAAAGGAAGATCTTCATGAATTCCTCAGTTATGATGTAGACACGCAAGCCATTTCAGTACTTAACAAAGAACACTCACATGTTGCCAATGCAGCCAATACTGAGCCCAAGTTTGAACCTCCCCCTGGGTTTACTTTGCGTGCCACCATAGATTGTGAACGTGATGAAATTTATATTTTCTCGGTAATTAATTACTTACCCAAAAAATATATACGAGCTTCATATAATCATCCTTCTTTCTTGTAGAGCTTAAACAAGGTCAAAGATCGTCGTGATATTCAACACGTGGATGCTTCTAATGCTTTTTATGTATACTCATTGAGCTGTCATAAATGGTCTCGTATCTATCATTTCCGCCATAATGCCCAAGATGCCAACTCAACTGGCAAGCAGACCTATTTCAGCAACAACAAGCAAACTGCTGTTTCTGAGCCATGCCCACGGTATGCCCACCAATTGGTCTACGATGAGTTGGCTAAGGTAGGAGTTTAATAGGGGGATGGGTGGACTAATTTTATTTTCAACACTTGCAAAAATTGCTTTTGTAAGTAAATTGGTTAAAATACAAGACTAAACTATTTTTTTTGTAGTCTCACTACCTCTTTGGTGGAAATCCGGGAATTTGTCAACAACAACAGCTGCGCTTGGATGACTTTTGGCTACTCTGCTTAGAAAAGTTCGTCTTTAGATATGCATATTTTGTAAATTAGTTGACTTTAAAATGGTACTTGCAGGCCAAAACGGGATGAAATACTCCGCCATTGTCGTTATTTAGTGCGAAAGTTGCGTTATGAAGAAATGACACGCCATGATCCTTTACAAGCCATGGAATACCTGCGGTGCAACATATCAGCAGTAATCGATCACAGCGACGCAGAACAGCTGAGCAATGTAAGTGTCACTTAAACAAAATTCAAATAGTGTATTTATTAATATGATTTGTATCTTTCCATTATCTTTTCAGTTTCATAAGTTAGCTTCACTGCTTTTTAAAACACATGATGCTACTGAAAACGAGCAAAGGCCGCTTGCCACGCCTACCCTATGCGACAAAAACGAAGCAGAAGATGTGGAAATTGAACATGTTGTGAATTTCAACGGTGTGTATTATTACAATATAAGTCAACTGTAATCTAATTTGGGAAGTTTTTGTCTTTTAGAATCAAAATTTGAACCTAGCCCATCTGACGATATTTCGGTTGATTCAAATGAAAGCACCGCAACAACCAGCACAGATGAGATTATGTCCGGTACAATCCAACATCGCGGTTATGAGCTTAAGAATCGACGTGCATTTCTGTTCAATAAACTGGTACAATTGATGCCCCCGAACATGGTGCAACCAGAACGTAATTTGAGTGATTTTGTTGTTTTGTAGGAAGTTTTCTCTTGTGCCAAATCAAATGTTAAGCTACTTGTGGTTACCGATTAGTATAGTTTTAGGCCATTCTAGATGATGATATGATGAAATATGTGATTTGTTTAAAATGTTTATATATAATCTGAGCCATTATTATATGTTTTTATGTCAGCGTTAATCAAAGTCAGTGTTCAGTTAAGCTGTATAACAGGTGTCTTTGATGATGTGTTTACCATTATAATTTAATTGTGATAGATATTTTGTATAAAAAAGAAAAAGCAAATTGTCTAAAATTAGGAAACAATTTTTATATGTATAAATATAATTATAAAATAAATAGTTTTTGTAATTTCTGTGAAATGATTTTTTTATTAAACTATACTGAAGTGAATGAAGTATACGCATTATGTTTGAAAAAGTTGAAAAAAGTACAAAAGATATGTAGCGAAGATCCAATAAAGTGCTTATATTTTGTTGATAAATTCCAAGCCCTGTTGATAAAAACTAAATGCGACTTAGAGATTGGAAATGGAGTGCAGGTGAGTGATACGTTGAGTAGATCGCAGAGCAGACACGCTGAAGTTGTTAGGCGAGCAAGTAGTAAAGGAAAGTGTTAACCCGATATGTAATTTAGTTTAGAAGACAAGAGATACAATTAATAGAAGTGCAAGAATACAGTCACGCCACGTTAATGAGGAATGCACATCTTCATTTTTTTCTTCTACTGTATCTGTACTCTACAGCAGCGGAAATTACTTAGTTAAGACAACTCAATGATTGCTTTTTTTTTGAATGTCTTTTATAAATTACAATCTGTTGAGAATACCAATAAGTAATTGGTGTGGGCGGTTCGGAATTAAAATATCCTTTCCTTTTGCAGGAGCAAATTATTAGTTTAATTTTAGTTATTCCTATATGGCTTGATTAATTATAATTATTATTATATTAAGATGCGAGCTAGTAGTCGCAAGGTATGCTTGCAGCTGTTTTTCATTAATGTTTGTTTAAGATCGTGATGAATATTGATTGTTCTTAGCATCTTAGATTGACTTTTTAGTATTAGCTGTAAGTTCGATTAATTGGTACTCCCCTTATTTCTAGTCCACACCGGTTTTATTATTATTTATATATATATTTTTTTTGTTATGTAATATAAGGATTAATTGTTTCGAGTTTTATGTGTTTTCTGGAAATTTGTATTGTATGTCTCTCAAAATTTTGTCTTGGTGGCGCGTTTTGTCTTTATTGACCCCAATTCCCATTTTTCGAACCAGAGTTGTAGTTGATAGCGTATCTTGAAGGGTTTTTGTTGCTACCTTTTAGCTGCTATTAACGGACTTAACACAGCGTCGTCTGGAAATGCAGCTATCAGGGACCCTGGGGTAGTTGGTGTTGGTATATCTGCCAACCAGGTATAATATGGGGAGAACTCAATAATGGATATGCATTTGCTAGGTTAGAAAAGGACATCGAGGGAATTAGAGGGGGTGTAGAGATTGCTTCAGATGGGGGATAGCGGCCTCTGAATATGATCTTAGACTGTGATTCAGAGAAATTGTCTTTCACCACCATCTAAGCCGAGATGAAGAAAGCCACCCAAAAATAGTTAAGAAACTTTGATAGAAGAGGATGTAGAAAATATAAATTGTTTTTCAATTATAGGCAATTTGATTTGGTCAATATAAGAAATAATTCACACGCTCTTCTTCCCCCCATATAGAGTCAGGGAAGAACAAAGTTTAGGCTATGATAAGACATACATACATACATGCTTTAGTAGAGGGTATTTTAAAGTCGAGCAGGACCGACTATAGCATTCATGTATGCAACGGAATGAACATTATGGAAAGAAAGAAAATTGCAGGGGACAATATAGTCTGGATGACCTGAATTGAACAAACAGGGCCGTAGCCAGGATCGTCACTCAGGGGCGCTCAGAAGTTTTTCAGGGGCGCTCGATATTTTGAAGAAATTGTCAAATATCATTTGTATCATAGGTTTATTTTAGCTTCTAAATGTTTCGCAAGTTTCAAACAGACGAAATGTGTTTAAAAATGCATTTTTGAATGGAAACCGAATTTTCAAAAAACTGCAGTCTATGTTTTCCGGTTTGTCTTTTTCCTTTTCTAACAATTTTAATACAACATTAAACTCAGCAATAAATGGTAATGTCAAACCAATTTTTTCGAGGTGTTTCAGGATATCTCGATCAAACGTTAATGTATTGATGACTTCTAAAGCTGAGAGTGAAGTCAAAATCTCACTATTCGCATTGAAGCGGTCTTCCAATTCATTTAAAACATGATCTATGACCTCCAAATACGAATTCTTCAATGACGTTGCTTGTGATCCTTTCCCTATAGTTTCCATGACAATCGAATCGTTCAAACGCGATGATCGTTGACGTTGCCGTCTGGCATATATGATGTTCGAAAGACTTTATTGTCTCCTCAGTTGACTTGTCGAATTTACTGAATTGTTCATCTGTTCTTAATTGGTCGATCGAGGTTGATAAAGCTTCGATGACGCCCATTGCAAATCTGAATCCAACATCCAGTTTTTTGGAGAATTTGATACGCTGGTTCATGTAGTAAATGGTGTAAGAAAATGAAATCCTTTTCCATTACAAAATTGGCGAGTCAGGTTGCCCGTGCCATGCCTTCTGCATTGAAACTCTTGCATTCACCTTCTTTGATTTTGAAAAGTGCTGTGAGCAATTCGTGATAGTTTTTACGAATAGATTGGATCGTTCGAAAATGACCAGATCATCGAGTTTCAATCAAATGTGGAATATTTATTCCAGAGTACTCCTTGCGCACTTTGAATTGATGCACTAGTTTTATTTGGCCGATAAAGAGGCGACAAGCATTATTTTGTGAGATAACCGCTACAACAGCTAAATGGAGTCGATTGTTGGAGCAATGAACGTAGGGTATCTGCCACCTGTATTGGTTCTGGATCAATTTCTGGAAAAAAAAAGTCCAAGTCTTCGTAGGCGCCCTGCTCAGCTGAGGGGGCGCTCAGAGGGACAAAAAAGATTGCCCTGCAAATTGATTAATCCACTCCACAAGATGATTCAGAAAGCACAGCACGCACTAGATTACGGCATCATTGGATTTTTACAATAAAGACTAGATAAATATTGTAGAAAATAAAAGATAGGGCTACAAAATTTCATGGGTGAACGTTGTATAGAAGCGGCTGTAATTGCAGAATATATTGATGAGATTGAGGCATCTCTTATTTTCTCTTCAAAATATAGATGACGCTCGAAAACACAAAAAAAAAAAAATTGCCTACGTAAAGTCGGGCGCGGACGACTTTGGGATTCCTGTACCACTAGCTTGCAATAAAATTCGGTTCCTTCACAAAAAACCAAAAACAGAAGAATTTTTTAGCAAAAAAATTTTTTTTGACCAATCGTTCCTATGGGAGCTATATGATATAGTCAACCGATTTCAATCACACAGTGATTAAATACCTTAAAAAGATCTGAATGCTGAATTTAGTTCAAATATCTTTACAAACAAATGAAACACATCGGATTTTGTATAATAAACGTTTTTTTGGACCGATTGGTCCTATGGGATCTATATGATATAGTCAACCGATTTGGATTAAATTTAGTACAGTGCTTAGGAACTATTAAATACTCACGAATGTCAAATTTGGTCCCAATATCGTAACAAACAAAGGAAACGCAACAAATTTAGTTAAAAAATCGATTTTTTGATAGATCGGACCCAGGGCTGCCAGTATTGGCTATTTATAGCCAAAGTGGCTATATTTGATCAGCTGTGGCTAGAAAAAATATCATTCTTGGCTATGGCTATTTTAATGGCTATTTTCTCAAAATCTTGGCTACTTTTTGGCTATTATTCTGTATTCATACAGTAGACGGAGATTTTAAGCAGAGTCTAATCAGTTTATAAGCAAAGATGTATTGTACTTCTAAGCACAGATATTTAAACAGAGATTAGTGAAGATAATTTAGCTCTGTTAACTATAAGATTCTTTGCGATCCATGTTCCTTGAGGTTGTGACTTGACCAATAAAAAATTAGAGCACTGAATTTTTTCGTCGTATTCCCAAAATTAAAGTAATTACCCAATCCCAAAATTAAAATAATTACTACCAATAACTACGCAAAACATAATTACTAACAAGTATGTATGTAAAAAATTTTATTACATAACTTAATATCCACAGTTTTGCGTAAAAAGTACTCAACTATCAAAAAAGGGTTAGAAAATAAATATGAGAGTTAATTTTCGATTCATAATTTGGCTATTTACTTTTAGCTATTTTATATTGGAAGTTGGCTACTTTTGGCTATATTCCGTCCGCCAGATGGCTATACTGCCGCAACTTTTACTGGCAACCCTGATCGCCGGGCCTATGGAGCTATATGATATAGTCAACCGATTTTGTTCAAATTTGGCACATTGCTTAAGTGCTCTAAAAATTTCCAAACGCCAAATCTAGTTACGATATTTTTATTAAAAAACAAAATATAGCGAATTTTTATTTAAAAAAGTTATTTTGGCCGATCGGTCCTATGGGAGCTATATGATATAGTCAACCAATTTTGATGAAATTTGGTACAGTACTTGGGAACCATAAAAAACTGTTAAAACTTTTTTAAACTTTACGATATCTTCATGAACAAACGAATTATCCATCTAAAACCTTTTTTTTCTTGTCGAGGTCGTCTTAAACACCCATATGGGAGCTATATAATTTATCCCCGATATCAAAAAAATAAAATAAACTTGTCTCCTATGGAATAATATGGATCTAATGTGAAAGTTTGGTTACTCTAGCTCTTACCATCTCTGAGATCTAGGCGTTCAAACGGACAGACGGACGGACACACGGACATGGGTATATCGACTTCTCTATTCACCCTTATCATATTTTAGGTAACTTTGGGGTGTCTCCGACGACTCCTTCTATATGTTACATACATTTTCGGCTTGCACAAACTTAATATACCCTTTAAATATGAGTTTTTGCTTAAATAAATTCTACCGGTTTCATTTTTAATATACTTTTAATTATAATATATCATCTGCAGTTTTTTTTTTTTGGTTTTTATTTTTAGGTGTACATAGATCATTTTTTTAATTATCTAAAAAATTTCTTAGTTACCTTTATCAATGTGGTGGTTTGCCACCTCATACATACTCATTTACTAAATAATATTTTAATGACAAATGTCTAGACACTCAAACATATGCGGCAATCCAACGCCAACAAGTGTAAGACCCCAATTTGTTATGTAAATTTTCGTAAAAAAGTCAATCAATTCAAATGCTACAATTTGAAAATATTACACTTATTGAGTCGGTTGAACAATTGCATATGAAAGCACGTGCGTTTATCTTAAAGTTAAGCTAAGCATGCAGCTTATGTGGAAATTAGTTTTTAGCTCTTCAATTTTTTTGTATTTTTTGTTTTTTTAAAAATAGAAATACACGCTTTACAATAACTTCTCATTCAATATCATGCCACACCAAACTGCGATTTTTGTTTTTATATTTTATATATTTATAAAGTAGCCTAAACTTGTGAAATATATACTTATTTATTTGGTTTTGTTTTTTAACACAATAACTTAGTTTTAGTTGGTTTAACGTTTAGAGAGTTTTTTGGTTTTTTTTTTTAAATTTTTTTTAAAAGTATGCAATTATTAGATTCCCAAACCATGTAAGAAATGTGGCCTTAATGCTTATACATATATGCATATTTTGTTTAATTATGTTATTTCTTTTAAACCACATTCTTCTTAGCATATATATACTATATAGTATATGTATATGGCTTAACTTGATTTTACTTCAATGTTTGACATTAAAATGGATTTCATTTTTCACATCCGAACCAATCCTTACAATTTTTCAAATGCGATCGCACTTAAATTTATATTTGTTATTATCATTTGAATTTTGTATGTAGTACTTTAAACCTTTCTTTTCTTTGTTTCAGATATATTTAGTTTAATGTACTTTGAAAATTCCTTTAGCCATAATTTTATAGTTTTTTTTTTTTTTTTTATTTAATATATGTTTTATTAAATATTGGTTTATGGTGGTTTGTATATCGAAATTACATAGCTAGTAGTTTTTGTTTTTAGATTTAACATACGAAAATTATAAATTGTATATAAAAATACAAAATTCATACATTCATTATTATATAATATATATATACCAGTTAAATATAATTTATTATAGCTTCTTATTGAATTTATAATATGTATATATATGTATATATATATATATAAATTTTTGACACAAGTATATTTACAATACAAATAGAAATAGAAAAAAAACATTTTACTACGATTTAAAATGCGTTGAAAATATAAATTTTAAAGCATTGAAAGCGCAACTTTTAAAAATATTAAAATATAGCACAATATGTTAATTTAGTTTAAAACTTGCGCCTTAATTCTTAAATTAAAATAAAAGAAAGAAAAAAACAAGTTTGGATATCGTATATTAAAGAATTTTAACGCAGGATTTGGTTTCTTTTCGTCATTGTATGCACGATGCTTGCTAACTTTATAGTTATTTACTATAAGAAGAATTTAATTTTATATATAAGATTTGAATATAATGAGCACTAGAAAGGCACAAAACGCGAACTAAACAAATAGTTGAATTAACTGCTTATCCTTCGTTTAAATTATAAAATTAAACATTTTGTCAACTCAAAAATGTTACGTGAAACCGCCAAATGCATTTTGTTTTTGTCCAAATTAAATTGTTATATTAATACATATACATATAAGTAAAAAAAAAAAAATCATAATTTCTTAAACAGAATGTGCTTAAAGTACAAATAGCATTTAATAACTAATGTGTATGTATGCATCTTTAACGTACATATGTGTGTGTCCACTTATATACTAAATGCAAACGGTTTCTTATGTATCTCCCAAAAACGTTTGCTTGTTCTAATTTATGCATAACTAAATTCTTAAAGCCCCTTCCAATGTCCGTCCCAAACCAGACATACCTATCATTTGGTACGTTTTGCGTAAATATATATGTATAAATATTTGATGAATTCTTTCTTGGGCGTTTTTATAGAACTTTTGAAAAAATCAAATTTTTACCGAGTTATAAAGTTTCGTACACGCTTTACGGGAATCGTAGAATCTCTTAATTGTATGAAATGAATGAAAATCGTTTAAAAATAAAAACATTTGGATACTTCAACTGCCCTCTGATGCAGTTCACTGGACGGAAAACCATATATAATATATAACTGTGTGCCTGCCTACATATGTATATGCTGCTATATATGTATGTAGTAGTGGACTACTAGAAGAATATATAGCATTATGTAAGCATGTCCCAACTGAATCCTTGGGTAATGGTATGGCGTTCAATTTTAAGTTTTTGATTGTAAAATGTCAGTTAGTCTGTCTCGCCTTAAGAACCGAAAATTTATTTGGAGTTTATTTTGTTTTTTAATTGTTATTATTATATATTTACTGACGACAATTTTAAGCTTAATCGCAAGTTATATATGTATTGTGTTTTTCATATATGTATGTATTATAAACACACATTTACTATGCTGCATTTTTTGTATTGTATATAATTATATACTATATGCATATTTTCTGTATATATATATTGTACACATATCTTTTGACTTATTTAAGCTTTTTAAAAGCTAATCAATTAAAATGTAATCAATTAATATATACGTTAATCATAAAAATTGTTTAATCATCTAATTTTTTACTATACGTGTTTACGTGGATTAAAGCTTTATACAACACACTGTTGAATCGTACTTAAACTAAGACGCTTTTGGGTTATCGTATGGCGGAGTTATACATAAGCACAAGTACATAGTACACACACACTACAGTACAGTACAGTACATATGTACTATATTGCATGCATTATTTTGTTTTTTGGTGAATATATTGAATCCGTCTTTGTCGATAGAAGCTATAAGTGAAGAGTGTCGAAATGTACTATAGCATTTGATAGGGGGTTTGAATTTATATATTATATATATATATGTATAATCGGATTTAGTTGGATTGTATCATAAAGAAAAATATTGAGCAAAGTGGACTCTATTTTGTGTTAAAATAGTTTTGCTTAGTTAATCGAATTTTTGCGACATTTTTTATATTCTTCACGTAGTAGACACGTATTTAGTATGTCTCTGTTTTTTCATCTGGTTTTACGAGATCTTGCAATCTATAGTCTTCCTTAACTAGATATTAGTAAAGATTCTTTAAGCTACATTGAACTGAAATAAAAAAGAATGTCCTGTTGGAGCTATTTAGTTTAACATTTGGCTTCTAAAAAATGATTTTGAAAATCGTTACCACTGAGACTCTTTATTATTCGGATTTGTTGCTCTCTAGCGGTTTGTTTATGCCAAATCAAGTAAGTTTTTGAACAACCAACTCATTTAAGACTTTTTCTCTAAATGAACTAAATCCAGTAAGTACATAAATATTTTGATATTCTAGAGAAAGCCGTAAACGTCGAGTTACGGAGCGTCAACTCGGAAATTCTGCACAACGGAATATGATTTTTCTTATGATTTAAATTTGTATAAAACGCTTACCAGTTGCTATATATTCGTATATTGCTACGTGAAGAGTATAAAATCTTCGGACATGCCGAATTTTTTGTTATTTTCCTAAGAGAACACCAAACTAGTTTATTTAAAACCTTCTTCGTTTTTAGCAAATGGTATATTTTACTAAAGTAGTCAAATTATTCTGTACTCGGCTGAGTGCTCTTAGTTACAACTGGTATTGTAGCCATTGGGATGGATGTTGCTTTTAAGTTTCCATAATTCTTACCTTTCTCTAAGATGGCTTTTTTTTTATTATTTATTTGTTTGTTTAATGTGATATTTGTGACACTGACCGATATTTGAAAATATTCTTTTGGCCCCAGGAAACAATGTCAGTTTCAACTAACCCACTTTTTCATTTCGTTAAAATTAAAACATTATTATGCATTAATTATAAAACAAAGTGGCAATAAATTGTTTGTGTAAAAATATAAAATTATGAAAACATGTTCTTTTACATTTATTTATACAAATATGCTTGGTTCTGCTGCATATACTATATAAGAGTGTTTATTTAGATTTTTTACATAAATAGTGTTTTTCTTTCAATGTGTGCTACTAGTTGTTATTTATTATTTATGTGTTTGTTTATACGTATGTATGTGTATATATATCGTACATTAAATTAAACTTAAATTATAAAAACAAAAACAAAACATTGTTGTATGTAACTATATATAAAAAAAATTAAACACACTAACAAAATTATTATTATGTGTTAAATCATAAAAATCATGCTACAAATCATTTTTCTTTTAATTAATTAACAATATTATTTGTTTTTTGTATTTACTTCTTTTATTTGTTGTTATTGAAAGAAATTGTTTCTTTGCGCGGTTTTTTATGTACTTATATTTTTTGATTTCTTCTTGTTGTTGTTGTAGTTGTTGTTGTACACACTTTAGTTGGATTAAATATCAATAATTATGTTTGTGGCATGCCAAAAAAACCAAAAAAAAAACAAAAAAAAATCAATCGCCCAACATTGCACCCTTT
This sequence comes from Chymomyza amoena, assembly GCA_037043745.1. Taxonomy (NCBI): domain Eukaryota; kingdom Metazoa; phylum Arthropoda; class Insecta; order Diptera; family Drosophilidae; genus Chymomyza; species Chymomyza amoena. The sequence continues at coordinate 276,460 of JBAMAX010003371.1, forward strand.
ACATATGTATTTTAGTACATAATGCAAAATGTAACCTTAATTGTTGGTTTAGTACGATTTTTAATTTACATTGAATGATTCTTTGAAATACATATACAAATAATTGTATGGTTTTAATTGGTTTATGTATATAGATATATATTATATATATTTTGTTTCAATATATATAGTAGTATGTATATATATATATGCATGTGAGTATGTTTACATGTGCATATGCATATGTATACATCATGATTATAGTTTTGTGTAAACAACATTTGTTGCAATATTTTCGGGCTTAGCTGAATACAAAAAGTACAATATTTGTATATAGTTTTTCCTTGGTTTTCACTTGTGTTTGTGTACATAGATTTTCCTTTATGTATCTCCTTTTCTTTGTTGCTTTATGAACTTTATGAATGGCTTAGATTTGTATGAGAAAGGTTTTCAAAGTGTTAATGCAAAAATTCAAATATTTTGCCTGCTTAATTTAAATAATATGTATATGCTTTCATGGTAATTATTTTTCGGTTTGTTCAAATTTGTTATTCTTTTTTTTATGCGTTACAAAAGTTTTTTTTTTTTTTTTTGGGCGTTCTATGCCTCACACTCTTATTTCCTTTGCTGAAACTAAATCATTTTTATCTATTTAGTCGTTCTATATTTGATACAACTTCGGTTTGAGATGTTACAACGTTCTTTGTTTTGTATTTTTTACCCATCAGTTTTTTTTTTTATTATATGCAAAAAAGGAATTATGAATATCTATATATATATATTGTTTTATATATATGTATATATATATATATGTGTGTATATATATATTAAAAATCACAAAAATAGGTTTTTCTGATCCAAATCCAGTTCAGACTAAATTGTATTCCTTAAGGTTGAATTGGAGAATTGTGTCCTTAACCGCAGCAAATACAAACCTTATATTTTCAGTATCTAATGTGAGGAGATAGAAAAAATAGAGTAGTATATTAAAAAATTATTAGTTTAAATTCACAATATATAGATATAAAATATGCTTCTCACACAGACAATCCCATTTACACTCAAAAAATACTTAAAGAAACACCTTGGGGCTCATTTGAAAAATATACCCTAATCCACACAGCAAAAATTTTTAATTTTTTAACTTTTTATTACGTTGCTAAAACTAAAGAGTAACGAATTATTTCGTGGCTATTATTATAATAAAACTACGGTTAAAAAAGAGCTAATAGTGAAACCAACATTTTTGATATGTGTCTAGTTAGTTAAGAAATCTTAAAAAGCAGAACTGATTTATTAATTCCTTACTAAATAACTAACATATAAAATCGTTTAATTCTTTTTTATTGCCGGTATCTGCAATATATACAGATATCATAGGTACAAGAAAATGCGATTGAACACAAGATCCTTTGCCAAAAACGATCAGCAGCGAGTCCGCAGTATTGTCCATCTGTCTGTCCTTATAGACACCTTAATCTTAATCAATCGTTACAATATAAGCAGAGATAAACTAAGTAGACCCATGATTTGATGCCCTCTCCCCTAAATTACATAAAATGTAAATATTTTTTTTCATTTTACTAGACATCTAGAAAGAAGCTTTAACTAATGAGATTCATTTGATTTTAATACTAAACACAAAAAAGAATACCGCATCAGATTTAATTTAAACCAAAAACAGTCCCAACCAGCAATATTTACATCGTTTATCTAAAATGAAATTGCACAAATAAAAAAAAAAATATAAATTAAAATTTTTTGATACTTTTACTTTTTGTGTAACAAATAAAGAATAAATTATCAATTTTTATTTAAAAACTTTGCTTTGTAAGTACATTTCAGAAGCCAGTTTTATCTCCTAGTTCCTTTTTTTTATTTCTTTTTTAACAATCAATTAATGTAAATCAAATATTATTAGGCTAAGTTGGATAATAGAGGACGGACTTGGTTGGATATAGTTCTCAAAGCATTCGATTCAAGTTTTCGCTGTTGCTGTGATTAATGGCTTCATGTATTGTAGGTAGTATTCAACCCAAATTAAACTCCTTAAGCGCATTTTGCATAATTGTATCTTTGACAGCGCAGAACACAAGCTTGATGTTTTCGGTATCTGTTTGGGTTATCATCCAGCAATGGCAGCCATTAAAAGTTCAAATTATTAAAAGTTAGACCCAATCAATAAACAAGTCGCAATGGTACATTATTATAACTAGCGCAACTACTTCAGCATTTTGGCGAAAGCATTAATTGAATAATAATTGAATAATTTACCTCAGACCCTAATGATACACTCTTCCCAAAGACTCTTCCCACAAGAAACACAACTCACTCAACATATTAAAAATTACAATACTTACCCGTAGCACAGGTGAAATGAGAATAGATAATTTTTTCGGAATCTGGATTTAAGTCTACAAACATGCGCAGTATGAATTCACGGGCAGATATTGCATCTCGCTGTGGACCTGTTGTAAAGTAAGGCGGGAATTCGAATGTTACAACAACAACTAGCATACATATAGCTACAGTAAACTCTAGCTGTAGATACTACAACTAAAAATACATCTACGGTTTGTAACTAGCACTTGAGTTGGCCAAGCTGCGCGTAAATAGTGTTGGAAAGTGCTTATTTGCTTATATAGAGATTTAGTAATTATCAATCAACCTGTGGCTGTAGTAAAATGTGAATAACATTGACGCTCAGGATCTGGATTGCTGGCCAAGTATTTTTTCAAAACGAATTGTTTGGCTGCAGCATGATCACATTTTGGACCTGGTTAAGGCCAAATGTTATGAAGATTTCATAATTTTGTTTTCGTATTAAAAGTAAAAAGTTATGTACAATTCGTTTAATGCCGAGTTGCCTTACCATCGTATTCGGGAAAGTAGTCCACCAAATGCGAATACATAATTTTCTCTTCCAACAAGTCTTTCTTGTTTAGAAAAAGGATAACTGACGAATTTTGGAACCACGGGTATGTTATAATAGTTCTAAATAAAGCTTTTGATTCCTCCATGCGATTCTGCAAAGTAAAAATTTTTTTTTATTTATTATTGATCTTTGGTTTTGTTGCAGCATTGGCATACCTCGTTATCAGATTCGAATAAGATTTGATCATATTCCGATAGAGCTACCAAAAATATAATTGAGGTCACATTCTCAAAACAATGAATCCACTTTCTTCTCTCTGAACGCTGACCGCCGACATCAACCATTCTGTTAGGATGTTTCAAAAAAGAAATATTAATTACATAAGTTACAAGTGTTTCTAAACAATATTAATTAATAATAAATATTACAAAAAAAAAAAAATGTATTATTAGTTAAAATAGCAAGCCAAATAAAATCTTAAATTCGAATTACAAATAGCAATAATAACGCGATAACTAGCCATACTAGCCATGTAGCAGAAATTTACCAAAATATGTTTATTTTAAAAGAATACCTAAATACAATGCCATCCAAATCGAATGGATACTCAAGTATGCCAGTTGTTGGCACACGAGCACGTAAAATGTCCTGCTCAGTCGGCAGATATCCGGAATCTTCAATGCGCGCTATATCATCCAAATAGCTATACAGAGATTATTTATTTATTTTTGATATCAAGTTTGATTTTTATAAATTCATTTCTCAGTCAGTAAGTCCGATATTTTTCACAATTTCCCTTAACTGGCTTTAATAAGTGTACACTTGGAAGAGTCAATATTCTCACTGTGCGTTAGGAATATATTCATTTGCCTAAGATCTCTGATTATTAAATGGCTTTATTGCTTGTAATTCGGAATATGTTTAAACTTTACTCTATATTAGTTATTGAGCATGCCAAATCAATATAAACTAAAAATTAGTTCTTATAATAGAAACTTATATTTAAGTTGAATAAAAAATAAGAACATGCATTAAAGTTGACTCATTTACACTACCTAAATCGAATTTCTTCTAAGTCAAAGGGATATTCAATGATCCCCGTTGTCGGCACACGTACTCTTAAAATGTCTTGCTCAGTGGGTAAATAATCAGGTTGTGCCACACGGTCGAGATCCATCAGATAACTATGTAAATAAAATATTTTTAATACAAGTTTGCAAAGCAATGTTCATTCGTCTTTTGTCACATTGAGTAGTCTTAGATACGTTTTTTTTTTGGGTCTCAACTCACTATTTAGCTGAATCTGTTAATTGATATTCTCTTCGGCGATCGTAGCATTCCCTGATGCCAGCATCGGCCCAAAGCGTTTTAATGGCATTTAAATATGGATCCTCGAATGTTGTAACTGTTTCATAATCAATGCTCATTACCAAATCTGCCAGTTCCTGTTTAAAAAAAAAAATATTGTTACCATTGGTATGTTCGATATGTATAAATATCATTACTCACGCTATGTTCTCCAACTCCATACGAGATTTTCAACATATCCATCGCCTTGATCATGGACTGCATGGCCATGAATATGTTTTGAAAAACCAGTTTAATATAGCCACGTTTGTCTTCATCCGAGTAACCACTGCCGTGAATAATACGCATCTGTTTAATAAATGTAGACTTTCCGGACTCACCAGTCCCTGTAAATATATATAAGAAAAAAAAATTAAGTTTTAGTTTAACTAGGCATCTCATCATCGCCTTCATCATAGTTAAAAAAAATCAGTACGGCGCCACACCACAATGCAACATGTTGTATTTCTATGGCTTCAATTATCTTTGAGGTGGTAATACAGTGTATATGAGATCTGGTGGATTAAGGGTGTGGCTGTTAATAATCCCATAATCCTATGTACAAAATTTTAAAAACTTTTGTAGATCTACGAAATTTTAAACGTGCTTTACTCAATATTTTATTTAAGTTTCAACTAATATGTTTAGTTTAAAAAACAAATGTCACGTTCGTCTACAATTGAGGCAAGAGCGGAGTTTTATTTAAGGACAGAAACTGCTAGAAATTATAATTTTAATTCGTTAATTTAGTTCGCGTTGAATTGAGTCAAAAAATGTTTTGGAAAAATCATGATAATATGAATATTTTTTAGGTATTTTTTGAATCGTCACATTTTAAATTTATACACTTTGAAGGAAAAAAGCTTTGTAAAATCAGGTATTTCTGTTAAACTGCAAGTGCCATTATATCGGACGTTTACTGTAGGTATATATCAGTGCTCGGCAAAATATACATATGCATTTATTGCTTGCGTTTGTATTGAACTCTCTGTGCACAACACCGTACGTGTGAGCCAATGGCCCATGGGATAGGACTGCGCCGACGACCACTGGTATATACCTATGCATACTAGGGGTTGCTCTTGCTACCTTATCTTGCATTTTTCTGCGGTTTTCTATGTTAAGGTAAGAGCACTCTACTAATTAGTAAAAATGTCGCGTCATTTGTGGTGACAGCGGTGGAAATGCAGCAGCAGCAGGATCTTCTTTTGCAATGATATAAAATTGCATTAAGCCTGTTTAAATGTAATCATATCATATGCTCGTATGTATGTACATATATAACATACATAATAACGAACCATCATCATGCCCAGTAATAAAATTTGGCCTATTAATTGCTTCAGACAGTAACAGGAAATGACTGTTGCCAGTGCACGGTGGTCGCGTCGCGTCGTTTGTATTGAGTGCATGGATGGCCAACACCGGCCGGCAGGTAGCATAAAATCAAACTGCATCTGGAGTCATGGTGTCATCAATGTCAATATTGATGCACTAAGCTGATGGTCAAGGTTAAATTGGTTTTAACAGTGCATAGTACATTTGGAGCAGCTCCATAGCTAAAACATGCTACAATACTTAGTTTAAGTAATACCAGAACTTACCCAGTAAGAGCAGTTTCAACTCTCGGCGTGCATCTCGTTTGTCACGACGTAGCTGCTTCTCGATTTCCTGATTGATGCGCTTTTGTTCCTTGGCCTCTTCCGATAAACAGCACTCCATGCTAACTAGATTTATAGACGCTTACGCGTGCTACGGCCGCTGCTCTACGCTCCGTGACGTGCAAATAATATGGAATCCGTGTGGCGCTAGGTCTCTCTGTACTCTTTAGTTCAGTGTGAGTCTGTAGTCTGTCTGTATATTTGTGTGTTTATATCTGTGCCAAACAATGTTTCTTATAATTGCTTATTGGGTTCAGTATGGATACGTTGTTATTATATATTGACTCATCCAATATTTTAGTTCTCTGTTTTTCTGCAATTTTCTGTATAACCTAAGACTTGTTTATGTTTAATCTTTTTAGTTGCTCGGGAGCATTTGTACTTTGGCGTTGCTCGCTGTTTCCTACGACACTCAGGCTATCTTTGGCTATTGCTTACTTGCTTCCTTCAAAGGCGTTTTCTCTTTGTTATGATTTTATAGGTTTGACAATAGCCAGTAAATTGCAATCCACTTGGTCTCGGTCTCGGCTAGTTTAATAAGTTGTTGACCAGAATTATGTTTGTAGTGTTAAGGATCTTGCTTAAAAATGTTGACCAGAAATTGGAAATTAAGTTTAAACGCTGCGCTGCTACCGCTTTATGCTCTGCTTGTAGTTGTTGTTGTTGAAGTAACTTACTTAAAAAATCCATAAACATCTGCAAAGAAAACAATAAAATTGACTTATTTAAATATATTTATTATAAATAGTAAAAACTTAAGCATATACAATTTGTTGGTTTTTTTCTTTTTGCAATTGAAAGCGAGCAGTATAAAACATCAAACATCCGAAAGATACCGACCCAAAGTTGTTTACTCAACGAAAGTTCGCAACGTAATGTCCAGTATCAGAAATCAACGTTTCATATTTGCCTGTCCCTGTCTTCGCAGCAGACAACACTCTCTGCCGTTTGCTAGTGCACTACCCTGACCATGGCTCTGTCTTTGTCAATGGAGGTACCTATAAAATCCCACTCCTCTCAATAGGTTGTGCTAGTATTTCACGCGCATGCACCTGCATTTTACTATATACAACACCTGCGTGTGCTGGCGCGCTTTGGCCTGGCCGGGAGGCAAGGGCATTTTAATAGTCCACCCTCTGACCAGACCAGCATATACACGGAACAGAAAGTGCAGCAGGTAGCAACAGATTGAGGAAGCATTGTAGAGCGCTGAGTATGTCGCAAAATATTGCTCATGGCTAAGTTCAAAGCGAGAAAGCTGATTTTGGAAAATGTAAGGCTTCTTCGCTTGGTCTACTATCCATCCCACTATGTATGTACTACTATGTACTACCGCATGCTGCCCCCTTATGTACCGCCGAGTTCACGCATCTTCTATACATTGTGAGCTACTGACATAATTAGCGTAACTCGTATTCGGTTCGTTTCTAGGCTTTAAAAATTGATTTTCGATAAACTCTTATTTGATCCAGAAATGCAGAAACAAACTGCAGTCAGGCACAAATGTTTTCAAAGCCAATATAGATCCGAGATAAAGCTAGTCGGTATAAGGTCGATCTAGTTTTTATACCCTGTAATGTGTATACTAAATTTATGCAGTGTGACCGCATCGATACAATTTGGATGTGGATTATTTGTTCATTAGAGCCACATGGATCAGCTTGACGCAGTTTATTGGCAAGAGGTGGTGTAGTTTTTGCGTTTTTCACTATAACTTTTGTCCATTTTGTAAACAGCTAGCTAATAAAAATAATGGTATAAAAGACTTGGGAACTACCATCCATACGCCGGCGTAGTTTGTTGAATCTTTTGGGTCGAGAAACAAAATGGCATTCGTTTTTTTTAGATATCCTAACCAAATTTAGCAATCATAATTTTTTTGCAGTTTATAAGCAGATTTTAAGCCCACACCAAAGTCGTCCGAGCCTGACGCCATATTTTGGTATTGGATTCGATTATTCCCAATAGAGTTTTCCAGTTAACTGCCACACTGTTTAAGCAATAATTTAAAAGCGAATCTCGATATAGCCCTTTCGTGATTTTTATCCATTTGTGGCTGCAGATTGTATTAAGATAAGATACGAACACACTTTTTACTTTTTGGTGATACCCTTACATCAATTTTGCAAATACAAGGATACAACTATTATAAAAAATTGTTGTAAAGAAGCTAATGTGAGCGAAGAAAGTACAGGGTATAGAATAGTCTGTATGGCTTCGATGTAACTGGCCCAAATGCACACTATGCAAACTTCTATTTAATAAAAGAGATAAGTAATTGCAACAAACTTTGCTTCACTGTAATGCGTCATACAACAATAGTGCGGTCATTTAGAATTAGTGTGAACCGTATCTGCTTCCAAGCCGGCAGCAATACCGTCTACCAATATCTAGTGTTTGCTAATCCAATTGTACACGAATACATAAGAGCCACAGCGACCCAATACCCAATGGCAAGGTTGGCCAGCATGTTCATACAATACCATATATCAATAGATGGCAACAGACCAAAATAGAGACATCCACATATATAGAGTATACACACACTGTCACACAACTTTTACCCATATCAAGGCACTACTATTGAAAAAAAGTCTCAGTTCTTCAATTCCGATTTGATTTTCATTAATATAGATATATTATTTGTAAATTTGGCATATGTATGCAACCTAATCTCGAGCAGGTCAGTCGAAACAGCTGTTGCTTATGGCCTACTCCTCGTATGTATGGTTACTAGCAAATATTATGGCTCTTGGAACGCTTGCCCACAAACGGCGGAAGTAGGTAGTAGAAATAGACCCAAACCTAAGAAAAACGTTTCCACTTGAATAAAGAGACAAAATCTAATTAGCAATGGGACGGCATTTGGTCAGGTTTAGGTCACTACTGGACTACTGACCATTATCAGCAAGCATGGACATGGGATTGGCGCAAAACAATTTTTTTGACATTGACGTGTGATTTTTCGTTGCTAGCTAATATTTTGAAATGCGACAATGGCCTTAACTTCAAAAATATGGCAGATATTGAATTTGCATTTGGGTAAATAGGATTCTAGTAAAGTTATTTTCATTAGAAATTGATTTTCGAAAGAAACCAGATTTTACTAGAGTAAAAATATTGGGCGATACCCTTGTTAGTCTCAAAAAATATCCATATTCAAGAATGTACTCTTTTGATATATTAATGTACCTGGTTATTGTAATTAATTGGTATCTATAATTGGGATGTTTACTTTGTCGGGCCTATATGCATACAGTTAAGAATACCCGAGGACAACGTGAGCAACCCTAACGACGAGGTATAAAAGTAAAAACAACGTGAGCAACAAAAATCAGCTGTTTCAAGTGTCATATTATTTGGTTTCATTTTGTTAAAAAAATGGGCTGTAAAAGTATAAAAGACAAAGAGTATACTGGATTTGTGCAATGTATGAACGGGCAGATGGAGGCGTGGCAGATTTTTATTCCTTTATACCAAAATGCTTAGCATAACCTCGAGTAGCAATTGAGCCACGTCCGTCTATAAAGACACGAAATTTTACCAACTGGTGCACACATTCCCTCAGAAGATGAAGTTTATAGAATTATAACATTATCGGAACGGAAGTTCCCCCTAGTAGAATTTTGCGCTTTTTAGCTGCACCGTTTATTGTTTGATCTAACAGTCTAAAGAACTGCTTCCTATATCATTTGGTTGTCATCAAAATTGGTACATATTTATGGAACTTATAGGCATAAATATCGTTCTGCATAAAAAAAGGCGAGGAAAACGGTATATTATTATATATTTATATACTATATTTAAATATATTGTTAGATATATGAATAGATTTTTATTTCTAACATAAAAAAAAGAGTGTTAAAAATATGTTTACCCTCGTAGATTGTGTTGCTTTTTACAGCACTGTTTCCCGTAAGAATACTTATCGTTAAGTAGTCATGTGTCTTGGTCGAGCCACTATTCTTTTGCAATTGAATTGGGTGTTTTAATGTTCAATAAAAAGGATACAGTTCTGTTTTTAATTCAGCTAGTCATAGTCGAATACTAAACTAAAGCCTCCTTTTGTCTTTCCGATTATTTTTTAATTTCAAAATGTTTCCAGTGCTGATCGACATTCGTAACATACATTGCTTACGTTGCCTTTTTGAAACGCTAATTTTAGGTATTACAATAATATGCCTTTATACGATAGTACAATTCTTGTGGTAATTTTTTCAAGTTTGTGGTTTCTATATTAAACAATATACAGCCCGAAGCTTAGTCAATTTATGGGAGTTTACGGGTAATCTAAGACCAGAGCAGAACGTTGATAGAAATTTTTTCGATTCCCTATCGCTACGCATATGGCTTGCCAAGAGTAGCAGCAATCAGATAAGAAATTCAAGATAAATGCAGCTTATATTTTAGGGTTTCGGTTAGCAGGTATATAAATATTTGATGATGGCAGATGCTTTGAGTGATGCAAAACGGTTAACAATTTTCTAGTTACTTATCTTGAATGACTTAATGCTTACAGTAGGACACAGAGAGAAAAAGTAACAAAATTAGCTTAGACACTTTGAAGTTTGCATGCCCTTTGGCCTGGAACTCTTGAGAATGCGACGAAAATACGTCATATCAAAGCTCATTGAAAATCTTATTCTATGAGATAAAACATGATTGCATAAAAAGTCTAATATTCGAAATTGATGTAAATCAAATACGAGAGTGAAGGATCCAAAATTGCCATTTACTCATCCAGTGTTATTCATATTATGTAGAATGAGTAGCAAATCTTCCAGTGGCGAAAAATAGTCATCTTGTTAGTCATAAGGCTTATCAAATACAGGCCTTTTAATTGCCGGAATATCAGAAAGAATAGAATAAAAATATGAGCTCTATTTATATATTCCGTCTACTGATCACATAGTACTAAGCAACAACAATCCAAAATGGTTCTTGAAAAATATGAACCAATTGTACAAAAATGTACTTAGACCTTATACAATCTTAAGTTGATCTTACGGCTCCTTAATCTTAAAGTCAATTTTGATGATAGGAATCATTATATTGGTATCCTAGAGAAATGAAAATGTTATTCGTCCGTTACATGTCGTATGTGTTCGTGATCTCTCTTTCGAGTGCCATCGACTTTGTTGAATTTATTAAAGTTCTTGATATATGTAAGCAAACCTTTCGCTAAAAATTTACCAGACTTTTGGGTATTATAATTAAGAAAGTTTGATTTATTTATCTTGCTTTATGTACATGATGTTTCCTTTGCTTGCATTTTTATTATTTTTCTACAGCTTCTGTTTCGGTTCCACAACTTGCGCACGTAATTTAATTTATATTTGTTGTTTATTTAATCAGATAACTTACTTGGTTTTATGGTTTTTGCTTAAGCTACTCGAAAAGCATTTCGTTAAGTTGGTTGTTTTAGTTGCGATTGGAAAACATTAGTTTTTAAGGAACGTGTTGTTGGTTAATAATTTATTAACTGGTGCGTTTTTGTTTTTAGATTATAAATACAATTATTTCACACTATCAATATATATCAATTTGCTACGCTTTAGGCGCGCTCAAACTACATATATACTATATGTACTCCTTATATTTTTTGAGTTGCTGTTTTCGCCTTAAGACAAGTTTTTCTTCCTTTATTTATTTAAATGCAACGAAGGATCAACACATTTGCATTGTATATTAATTTAAACAAAATTAGGTTTAACGACGAAGACGACGACGATGACGACGACGACGAGAACGACGATTATTTCTTTCACAAGAGACACTTACAAGCTTTTGTATTTAATTTTCTGCATAGTTTATGTTTTTTGTATTTATTTATTTTTCTATATGCATTGGAACTGCAAATAAAAGATGTACAAGATATAACAAAAGACTATTTAACCAATAGCCATATCATCATCAGAAGTTTAACGAGCAAAGTAAACACTTTGGGTTTCTGGCGCCCGCGCTGCTCATTTTTTAGTAGTAGATGTAGAACCACCAGCGCACCACCCCTCGCACTCAGCACCCTCACAACAAGCAGTCACACGATAGAGAAGCAGCGCTTAATGCAGAGGCTGTATGCTTCGCTGGAGCGAATTGCCTATTTAAATGGCAAAGTCGCATTATTTATTTGTTACAAAACTGTTTAGAATATTATTAAGCAAATATGTTGTTGGATTTTAAAGCATTTTACGTAAAATAATGTGTAAAAGATGCTACCTTCTTATGCAAAATGCTCTAAAATATGCCAAAGCAGACAAGCAGTGCAACACAGTGGTGTCACCGCCTATAGCTGTTTCGCTTGCACTACTGCTGGCCACTGCGTGTGGGCAACTGCTCTATCGACGAAACGAATACACACAAGAGCGACGACGGGCGAGGCCAAAAAACGAATACGAAAAAATTTGGTAAAAAAAGAAGTTGAAAATTATCAATGTTGCATGCAAATTCTTTAATAATTGTCACTAATGCACTGTCTATATACACACACTGTCTGTTCACTCTATACACACATCAATTAAACACAATCTAATGCTTGTTTTATGAGTGTCGGGTAAAAAATGTCCCATGGATTGGTAGAATAGGCTGATTGGTTTTTTTAGGTTGTCGGTGTCGTTGGGCCAAAACTCACAACATATTTGATTTTGCATTTTTTGTTAATGTCGTCGCACAATCCGTTCGTTTTGTTAGCTTTAAAATTTCGGAATTATTTACACTTTTGTACCCGTATTCCGCCGCACGCAACCAACAACCAAAAAATCAGATTGCGAAGTAATTCAATGCAATAAGTTAGAGGAGTAAAAAACATACCTTATGGAAATACAAATGCGTTAGAGGAGATCAGACCAAATTTTCACGTTCAGCGTTGCTTAGCGATGTTGCAGTCGATACTTCGATACAGCCAGCAAATCGATGAGCTCACATGACCCAACTATCGATTGCAAACTTATCGATGCTGAAAACTTGTACATTTAAAACAAATAATTATGAAAAGTCGCAAAATACCGATAATTTCTTGATAAAGGGAGAACCAGTTTGGTTGAAAATAATAATAGAAAGTAAACAGATAAGTTAACAATTTGCTATGGAATCGCCTGCTCTATCAAATTTCAATTCTGCTACCATGGAATGTATTTGTTACATTTATGTATATTTTCGTGTAAAGTATCATTATTAATATTCTTTACGAAACTTGATTTAAATATATAATTTTCAAGCAAAGTTTGATTAGCAATTTTAAAGCGTATCATTCTCTTAGGCATAGATTTGAATACTGTGCTGTTGTAGACTCGTGTAAAATGCATTTTTTTGTTTTGTAAATTTCAACCCAATTAGTATCCACTATTTACCAAAATATATTCAAGCACCTGCCGAAACCGTTTATTCCTATAATTTTCGGTCATTTGTAAGATAATACAATTGGATATTTATATTTGCATACTTAGTAATCTTTACAAACTGTACTAACAAGTGCATTGTATTTCATGCTTAAATAAATTAAAATCTGCATAGGACGTGGATTTTTTTACTTCAATCTGCTTCTACAGTGTGCATGTAGAAACAAATTGGTTCGGGATAGCACAAACAAAAGATCAGGAAAAATCGCAGCACTCTTTACTTGTGCAGCGCCGCTGTCTCCAGTTTAGGTTCCGGCTTGGATGCCAGACCCGACAGCAGCTTTTTGATCTCGGCAATAGCGCGACCAGGATTTAAGCCTTTCGGGCATGTGCGCGTGCAGTTCATGATAGTGTGACAACGATACACGCTGAAGGGATCCTTTAGTTTGTTCAGACGCTCCGTAGTGTTTTCATCGCGTGAATCAATGATCCAACGGTATGCCTGCATAAGGACTGCTGGGCCCAAATACTTCTCAGCATTCCACCAGTATGAAGGGCAAGATGAGGAGCAGCAAGCACATAAAATGCACTCATACAGACCATCCAGTTTCAAACGGTCCTCAACGGATTGCAAATACTGCGCCTTGCCCTTCTTCTCAGTGGCTTCATTTCTACCAAAGAAGCAAAGACATTGCAAAAACGTTACAGCGAAACTATTATATAATTACTTACTTGCGTTGCAGCCACGGCTGAATGTTTCTGTACTGCTCGTAGAAGTGGTTCATGTCCGGCACCAAATCGCGCACCACATACATATGTGGCAATGGGTAAACCTTCAACGACTTGGATGTGTTGGTATCGATTTTGCTGCTCAATGTAAAATAGTTTTAGTCACATTAAAAACAAATCTTTTTTTATCGCACCTGATACAAGCCAAAGTGTTGATGCCACCAATGTTCATGGCACAGGATCCACAAATTCCCTCGCGGCATGAGCGACGGAACGTTAGCGTTGGATCCATTTCGTTCTTGATCTTGATGAGCGCATCCAAGACCATTGGACCGCAATCACGCAAATTTATTTCATAAGTCTGCATGTAGGGTTTCTCGCCACTGTTATCAGGATTCCAACGATAGATCTCGAATTTCTTGACTTGCGGTTCCTTTGCCTCCTTCGGCTGTGCCTGCTGATCCAACTGGGCTGTGCCATTGCTTATTGCGCGTATCTGTAGAATTGCAGATACGTGGGACGTGTTTTTATTTGATTGAATGTATGCGTGATAGGGTGGTGGGGTTGGGCATTTCACGTTGTGTCACGCCACTGCAATTTCTCATTTGGCAAATGCAAAAACGTTTACATAATACTTGTGAAATCATTTTTGCTAGGCAAAATGCATTGTTTGTAATTTTGATAAAATTTTTTTAGCAGTTGCTTGCAAATTATATAACGAGCAAGCATACAAAGCCGCACAGCATATTTACCAATGTTGTTAGAAGAGAACAACCTTACCTGGTGGCGTGCAGCCAAGGCGCTGGCTCGACTAAGTACATGCCTGGCTTCGTTAACCAACATTATGATTATTTTTTATTATTGCTGGCAATAAATACAAGTTAAATAAAGAACTCTTTTATACTAAATTAATTGAAACGGCACTGCGTTTGCAATTGATATATTTTATAGAACGAGCTGCCAACTTGAGTTAGCTATACATGCGTTGGCATCTCTTTGTTTTGTTATTGTTATAATTATGATTGTTTTCAAAGACTTGAAGCTTATAGTTTTAAGTTTATAATGTTTGCTAACAAATAAATCGACAATTGCAATTATTTAAGTTTTTACTTTCAATCAGGAACACAAACAAATTTTGCCAATCGATTGTTTAATAATGTGCATCGCCTTAAATCGATAATTCTTGAATGTTCGATTGATCCATATATTTAATCAGCACTAGATAGCGCCTGTTGGATAAGCTGATGGACGATAATTTTTGAATTAACTACCAACGAGTATAAAAATAGAGTAGAAACAACGGCCGTTTTTCAGCGAGTGTTGAGCAGATATTAAAATTTGCTAGACTATAGAGCGGTGTAGCGAGTAAACGCTAACGTTGTTTCTACTCTATTTTTATACTCCTTGTAACTACTATCGCACAGAACAATAATAGAGGTATTCACGCATTGTGTTGAGTAGAGGACTTTTACAAAAACAAAATCAACAAATCAACTTTTCCTCAACCCAGACCCATGTTTACTTTTTGTTGTTGAGTCGTTGAGAAAAAGTTGTATAAAAATTTGTATTTTTTACCCATTTCGTGATATGAAAAGCAACGAGTTACCTTGTACTCGCTAAAAAAAAAATAAGAGCGCCAAATTTAAAATAATCAGATTGAATTAATGCAAGTAAAAAAATGGTGTGCCTTTTTTGTACGAATTTAAGAGAATTGGATATAATTACTAGTTGTTGGAGTTAAGGCTAAGGCAAGTTAAAGAGTAAAAATGGATGTGAATTCAATAATGCTGGGTCTGTACTAGCATTAATATAATATGCTGGAACTGTTGTGGAGTTCAGCATTTAACACATCGGATTTCGTTCTAGGAACTCACCACGTT
This sequence comes from Chymomyza amoena, assembly GCA_037043745.1. Lineage (NCBI taxonomy): Eukaryota > Metazoa > Arthropoda > Insecta > Diptera > Drosophilidae > Chymomyza > Chymomyza amoena. Next base: position 292,265 of record JBAMAX010003371.1, read on the forward strand.
CTGGCGCCAATCAATTGTCTTAGGAATGTGGAAATGGTCGCCCTGAGGTGAGTATATTATTGTCCTCTACATACATAATTATCTAGAACTTCATAAATTTCTACGCAATCCAATAGTCAGAGCATTAAAAAAAATTTAGTGTTTTTACGACGAAATTGTTTTGAAGTCAACTTCACTCAAAAGCTCAACTATAGGGATTCACGCCTGTTGACTTTTTCCTCAACTCCTCAACTCAACACAAAGCGTGAATACCTCTAATGTAAATTGAAACTTGATTCATAGACACACACTTCACTTTGAACACCAGCTTCACCGTCGTGCTTTAATGCCTATTATCACTTCTAAGCAATTGGACACTGAAAACGCATGCGTTCTTTTCGACAACAAGTCAGCCGGGATGGCAACATTAAGCAACACTAATCAAGTAGGATTAAAAAAAAAGTATTATTCAAACAAGTTAAAATTATTTTTATCGCAATTTTGTTTTTTTTTTGCAACAACTCAAAAATTCATATATTTTTATATTTTGCATTTATCTATTGTTTATTTTTTATCGCCAATCCAGAGTGTAGGTGGAGTCATCGTTGGTCAAGCCATTATATTAATTTTTAATTAAATTTTTGCATGATCGTCTTTTTTATCTTTTTATTGGGTTTGTATTTAGTACATTTTTTGTCTGTCTGTTTTTGTGTCTGGCTAGTCACCCATTATATCTGCTAACATGTTTGGTAATTTGAAGGTCCACGGTATCCAGATTGATGACGTGGTGCAAGGTCGAATTCCTTACGAACCAATCACAATTAGTAATAAGGCGCAATGCATTATTTTGGAACGTCTGTACAAGTAAGCGATTCGAGCGAGCCGCCATATCCCAAATCTGGATAGCGTACCTCCAAGTGGGTACCACTATTGTGTTATAAATCACTCTTTTCATAGAGGAAGGAGACAAGTTTATTTTATTTTTTTGATATCGGTGCTACCCCTATGGTTTCAGACGACCTCGAAAAAAATAAAAGTTTTAGATGGATAATTCGTTTGTTTCTGAAGATATCTAAACCAAATTTGGCATTCAAAAGTTTTTTTAAAATATATGTCATATAGCTCCCATACGACCGATCGGCCAAAATAACTTTTTTTATACAAAATTCGCTATATATCATTTTTAAATAAAGATTCGTAACCAGATTCGGCGATCAGAAGTTTTTTAGAGTATTTAATCATTGTACCAAAATTAATAGAATCGGTTGACTATATCATATAGCTCCCATAGGCCCGATCTTGTAAAAAATCGATTTTTGAATAAAATTTGTTTGTGAAGATATTGGAAACAAATTTGGCACTTGTAAGTTTTTTATAGGTCTCAAACATTGTACCAAATTTTTATTAAAATCGGTTGACTATATCATATAGCTCCCATGGGACGAATCGATCCAAAAAAACGTTCTTTATACAAAATTCGTTGTGTTTCGTTTCTTTGTAAAGATATTTAACCCAAATTCGGAATTCAGATATTTTTAAGGTATTAAAGCACTGTGTCAAATTTGATCGAAATCGGTAGACTATATCATATAGCTGCCATAGGAACGATCGGTCAAAAAAGAATTTTTTGCTTAAAAATTCTTCTGTTTTTGGTTTTTATGAAGAAACCGGATTTTATTGTAAGCTAGAGGTACAGGGTATCCCAAAGTCGTCCGCTCCCGACTTTACGTACTCCATTTTTTTATTCAGCAGTCAATAAATTTTGGTCATTGGACCTAAACCGACAACTTTTGTTCGTTTGGTTTATGTGTAATCGAAATGTTAGCTGCTTGTCGAGTATCACCCCAAGATATTTCGCTTCACTTTGAAAAAAGAGCTGGCTATCTAGCTATACTGCGAATGAAGTCTTCCTCTTTAGAGTATATAAAACCGACTAACATTTGGCTGGATTTAAGGTAACATTCCGCCTGCGAGTCCAACTCTCAAACAGGTGGATGTACTCTTGTATCCCGTAAGCACCTTCATGCTCGCAGGATGATGTGTAAAATATTGCCAGGTCGTCAGCGTATGAAGCGATTAGCATTTTATTCCTTGAGGTACTCCAGCTCTCATCAGCCTGGCAGTGGAAAGCGTGTTTTTGATATTGACTTGGAATCTTCTCAATCGCAATATGGCAAAGTACAAAGCAGGAAGCAGGGTCTTAATTTTAGCCAGAAAACAGATCAGCCAAACTCTGTAAAACGCCTGTTTAACGTCGAAAAATACCCCAAAACAGTATTCTTTGTCGTCGAACACTTTAAGAATATGATTAGCCATTCTATTTACCAACTCGACGGTGCCGTGTCCTTTCCTAAATCCAAATTGATGGTCAAGTAAAAAATTGTTGTGTTCGTTGATCCGCTTAGCCATCAACGTCTCACAAACTTTGGCAAGAGTGGGGAAGAGGTCATGATTCGGGGTCCAACTCATCTTTTCCAGGTTTCCTGATCATAGCAATGAGAGCTGTTTTCCATTGGGCAGGGAAGTGCTGTATTCTTATTATTGCATTGAAATTCAACGTAATGAAAAGGAGAGCTTTCCTTGGCAAGGCTCGCAAGGTAACATGATATTCTGTGATAACTTAGGAAGTTTGGTATATTTTCTTCAATCTCATCTAATCTGCCACTTTAAGTTCCCTTTCAGACTTTTTCCAGACAGCCTTGTCTGCGGGATGAAGGGTGGTCTGGAATTTTCTACGGAGTCGTTGCTTCTTAGAAAGAAGTCAACCTAGCTCCGGAGTTACCTGGTTACCAGTTCATCCTGTCTGACAAATACTAGTTTTGCACTGGCTGCAGCTGCCGCAGAATGGATTTTTGCCATAATTAGGTCAACCACGTGTTCTACATCAGAGCGTGTTCTATACAGAGCATATCTCCATCTCTAAGTGACCAAGTTTTCCAATGTACTCTGGAGGACTTTTAGGTCGCTCTGCTGGCTGATGAGTCGTTGCACACCTTGGAGGAGCGTTGGTGTTGTGTGAAGGGTGATGATCAGCCCACGGTGATCACTGGAAAGGTCCGAAGTGTCTGTAATAGTGAGGAGCTGATCCGGGGCAGCTTGCGATTTTTAGTTTTAATTTTGAAGCTCATCATCGGAAATACGAGTAGTCTAGTACAGCGAACGTCATTCATCTAACTATTGATAAATTGAGCAAAATAATGTGTTACTAGTTCGTATTTTTAATGGTCATTCTTCATGACGATGGGTTTTGGTTTTTTTCGACTACAATAACACGCAATACTTTAAAGCAAATTTTTTGGTTGACCCTAGTTAAATAAATAAATTATAAGAAATTGCAAGAAAAATACAAGTTTGCTTCTAAGATAACATTCACCTGGACAATGCGTTAAAGTCGACGAGCAAAGTTTGTGCAAAGTGACTCTCTTACGCTTTATGATCTGCGCCGCCAAAACTTTTTCAATGTTAAAGTAAATACTTGCTGCATAGTATGAAAAGTTGCCGCTGAGGCGTCACTTGGGAGGCGCCACAGCTCCCAGCACAATAGCAAAAAACTTGAACTACGACTGGAAGCTCTGGGGCCACATTAATACGAAATAAAAACAAAGGGCGGGTGTTCGTCATCTGGAAGAAGCAAATGCCCAGGGGCTCACAGAGGCTGAAGGGGGCCCGGGGCAGAATATTGTGGGGCCTTTTTTATTAAATTCGCATATAAATGGATTATAAATGAAATGGGAATAAAACGAACATATCAATTTATTATTGTTTATAATAATATAATTTTTATTGTCACTGATAAATGCTACAACAATTTAATGCAGGCGTTTCCTTGCCTTTCGTGCACTGAACTCTTCAATAATCTTCTCAAAACTGATAGAACTCGCCTTTTCGTGCTCAATGATGATAACCATGGTGGATCTCAATTTATTATATCCTGTACCGTATGGTACAAAGGGTATATTAAGTTTGTGCACGCCGAAAATGTATGTAACATATAGAAGGAGACGTCGGAGACACCCCAAAGTTTCCTGAAATATGATCAGGGTGAATAGAGAAGTCGATATACCCATGTCCATCTGTCCATATGAACGCCTAGATCTCAGAGATGGTAGGAGCTAGAGTAACCAAACTTTCACATTAGATCCCATATTATTCCATAGTAGCCAAGTTTATTTTATTTTTTTTGATATCGGGGATAAATTATATAGCTCTCATATGGGTGTTTGAGACGACCTCGACAAAAAAAGTTTTAGATGGATAATTCGTTTTTTCATAAAGATGTCGTAACCAAATTTGGTATTCAAAAGTTTTTTATAGTTCCCAAGCACTGTACCAAATTTGATTAAAATCGGTTGAAAATAACTTTTTTAAAGCAAAATTCGCTATATTTCGAATATTAAGCAATGTGCCAAAGTTGAACAAAATCGGATTTTTCAATAAAATTTGTTGTGATTCGTTTGGGTGTTAAGATATTGGGTATTCCTAAGTTTTTTATAGTTCTTTAGCACTGTACTAAATTTGATCGAAATCGGTTGGCTATATCATATAGCTCCCATAGGACCGATCGGTCAAAAAAAATTGTTGCTTAAAAATTCTTTTGTTTTTGGTGTTTTATGAAGGAACTGGATTTTACTGCAAGATAGTGGTACAGGGTATCCCAAAGTCGTCCACGCCTGACTTTACGTACTCCATTTTTTTTGATTAGAGCTAGCTTGCTGAAGACTCTCTTTCCGGAAGCAACAGATGGTGGAAAACAAGTAAAAGTCTCAATGCGATACATACTTGTGGCAAAACATTCTCATTTTCGCCATATATCAGATGGCTCTTGAAATTCATATCCAGCATTTTCAAATTCATGTGCAGCGTATTCGAGATCACTCACACTACCCTGTGGCTCAATGATAGATGTGAAGAGCTTCGACAATTCTGATATCCTAGAATGCAGCTCGCCGAGCTCATTCAACAAGAGATCCACTGGTGGGAAGAAGACTTGAACTTTAAAGCGTTCCTCAGGGCTCTTAACTACATGCTCTGTGCTTGATCCTTCATCATGAAATCGTTTTTTCTTTCGAATGCGCTTTTGGCTTTCTCTGAACCCAGGTGTTATCTTTAAATTAGTTGCAACAAGTTCAGCTTCTGTCAGAATTGCTGTCCCAGAATCTCTCAAGCGACGTACGTCAGTAAAAAGTTGATCAAAACTGCAAGCTGCTTGTTGCATCGATAATTTTGGATTTTGTAGAATTTTGTTTGTGATGTCGAGGCATTGCAAAAATTTGTATCAAATGGTTGTCAAAAGGATGAAGTCGAAAGACTGAAGCCACTTGAGCGAAGTAGCAACGTCTACTTGAATTTCTGGTAACAAATCCATTTCAACTTTTTCTAGAGAAGCGACAATACCTTGATAGTTGTTAATCAATGGGCGAACAGCGTCAATCCTAGCACTCTATCTAGTTAATCTAATCTAAATTTTCAGCAATTTTTCTGCGTGAACCAATTTTTTTTTTCGTTTTTTTTTGTTTCCATCAGCTTGAGCGGGGCCCTTAAAGCCCGGGGCAAATGAACCCACTTGCCCGCCTCTGCGCGCTACTGCAAATGCCATTTACCAAGCTTTTTCCGGAAGTAGAGAGGGTGTTAGAGTTAGAGAATGAGATATTTTAGGTGCGCACTAAATTTCCCATAGGAAACAACAAAAACAAAACGGGAACGGGCTAAAGCTTGTTTTGATTGCTGCCTTACATCTAATATGCCAGTGGGTTATGACGACATTAATTGGTGAGCTCTGTAAATGATTTGGCAACTAGTTTGGTGGATTAGCGTTTAATAAATTTGTCTTAGAGGTGCATAAAGTTTTGGCAAACTTGTGAAGCCCTGCGCCTAAAAGTATGCAGTGGTTTTTAATTTTTATGCATTCTCATTCAGAGTCCAATCGTTTTCATTAAGTTACAAAGTGCTTGTACTTGCCCTTTAGTATGCTCTTAATCTTTTGACAGAATCTCAAAATAAAATCAAGGTTAGCGCGAAAACCCCTTTATACCTTATTACACAATCAGCTAAGGACAGGCCAACGCTTCTGCAGCAAAAGTCAGTACGAAAGACGCTTGGACCTTTCTTGGGGCAGTTCACCCTATGAGGTACACACACGGATCACTCACCAGACCCAGAACCAAATATAACGGACCAAGAAGTGAGAATGTCACGGGATAAATTAGGATCCAGGAATAAGCTTACGATTAGATGGGTTCCAGGACATAACAATATTTCTGGAAATGAGCTTCAAAGTCATGATAACTCACGGGAAGAACACCGTGAAAATCCTGTCGGGCCTTCTGAAGGGACCAGTACTCGCCGGTAAAAGAAATAAGCTCCTGGGCATGTACGCTCTCCCACCGGAGATCGTTGTTACCATAAATCCAAATGAAATACCTGAATACATGCAGGTCATAGTTTTTTTTGGGAGAGCTCTGAGCAATGAAGAGAGTACAATAGATCTACCTGAGTCGCAGTAAAATAAAATAAGTTTTAACAAAATTAATTAAATCTGTAGATAAGTCCACATTTGTGGCAATATAGTTATTAACAATTTAACAGTTTTAAATATTATGCAGATTTGACATATTAAGTAGCAGTAAGGTCTTGCATCTGGCATCGTCTCGTACCTATAAAAGTTTCGTAATGAAACCTAATAAATTGTTTGTCGAAAGCAATTAAAATATATTAGGTATTTTATACCATTTATTTTCTCCAGAACATCTAAAACAAAAGAAGAGAAATCAATATTACTCTTATCTCAAAAAAATCATATGTGTTATAGATTTTTAAAAAAACTGTGCTCTTTATTAGATATTCATTTCCGCCAGTTGCTGTTGAAAATGTTTAATGTCCAGGACACACACCTACACAGACTCACACACAATTTGTATGTGTCAACTATTTTGCGGCTTATTCATACACACACACGAACACATATAGTATATAGATTTGTGGAATAACTTTTGAAGTATGCTATCAATAGATACAGATACAAGTGACACCAATATGGCATTTAGATTTGTACACTTTGTTATTGTTATTGTTATTTATATGGTTGTGTAAGTGAGCGATGAAATTTGTATATTAAAGCGGCTTTCATATGGCGTCATTTCCCTGGGGTGCCATAAAAATATACACATACATACATATCTATTTATGTACTATATATGTACGCATGTACATGTGTGAATAAGTCTATACATATCTGACATTGAGACTGTTAGATAGTAAGACACTGAGAATATCGGGAATAGGCTAGCAAGTAAAAGTTGGCAAGCACATAAAGGCTACGTAATGCAATATATTCGTAAAGGCTGTACTTGTGTGTTGCCTGTAAGTGTGTGAGTGATTCAGCCACTTTACGCACTAAATGAATTATTTATGCTTGCTCCATGGGAAGAGTCGTCTACCATTGCATCCAAACATACATTAAGTAAAAACTCGGAGTCTGAGTCTCGTTATGTGCTTGACATTTAATATGTCATTAAAAGTATCTAACACAAAAGCACACAGATACACACACACACACACACGAACATACACACCCTAACACCCTTCTCGTACAATTGTAATGATTGCCAATTGCTGCAAATTGAGCACAATTTGTTAGCCGAGACAATTTATTCCCTTCTTTCCCTGAAATGCAAGCAGGGCGTAAATATTACGCATACGTCACTTAAGCCACTCCAGTGAACAACATGGAGTTATTAGTTTAAACTTTCATCACTATTATTATTATTATTAGCTTTTTGGAATTTCTTAAGCATCTGTTTACTATGTTTAAAACTTGTGCGGATCCGCCTTAAATGCTGCTTATAAAGATAGGCGTGGGAATTCAAAAATTGTGATACTAACTTTAGTATTAAAGTTCAGACTGCTCGTATGTAGTGTAAATGCAGTTTCCTGTAAGTTATAGCCCGATAAGTCCGTTTTTTATATATGTGGACAATTTTAAATGAAATTTTAGTGAACATTTTTTCTGGCATTTTAGGGTAGTTAATATTATTATTATTAGGGTGTATAAGAGTACTGCGACCCAAGTGGATCTATTGTACGCAATTCATGGTTTAGAGCTCTGCCAAAAGTCCTAAGGCCTGCATGTATTGCAGTATTTTATTTGGACTTATAGTAACAACGGTCTCTGGTGGGAGAACGTACATGCCCAGAAGCATGTTTCTTTTAGCGGCGAGTGCCATACGATCACATAATATATGCGAAGAAGTTTCTTTCTCAATGCTACAGAAGCGGCATAGTCTATCTATCCACTATACCAATTTTGTTTATGTGGCTGCGGAGCCTACAATGTCCCGCCAGAAGGCCCGTCATGATTCTCACGGTGTTTTTCCCGTGAGTCATCATGACTTTGAACCTCTTACGATTGTAGTTGGAGAGGAGGGTTTTGGCCTTTTTAAGCCCTGGTATCTGCGCCCAGTGAAGCAGTCATTTTTTATTCTCCTCTATTCTTAGTAGGACCGTACCACCTGGCTACCAATCCCACAGTGTGGTTCAGGCTTGATTAGCGGTGTTGTTACACCGGTTCTTGCAAGTTTGTCTGCCAGTTCATTTCCAGGAATATTGTTGTGCCCTGGAACCCATCTAATCGTGAGCTTATTCCTGGATCCTAAATTATCAAGTATTGTTCTTACTTCTTTAACCAGCCTCGATATAATCTTGGTTTTACTTAATGCCTTTATTGCTGCTTGACTATCAGACAGGATGGAAATATTCTTTTCATGGTAGTTCTTTTGCAGATTGAATTCTGCACGTCTTCCAATAGCACAGACCACAGCTTGAAAAATGCTTGTGTGTCTGCCTAGAGATTCATAATATTTGGTCCTGGGTCCTACTACCCCCAGGCCACTTCCTTGATCAGTGAGTGATCCATCTGTGTACCACTTAATTGTATGTGGTTTCCTAGGGTGAACAGCCGCTAGAGAGGTCCAAGCCTCTTTTGTGCGGAGTTTGGTATCAAAATATTGATTGAACCTGTATTCAGCAAGCATTTCATCCCTTGTATGCAGAAGCATAGGCATATCCTTTGTTAGATCTGCAGCATCTATCTTGGTGAGGCTAAAGTCTTCCCCTTCCCTCCCAATTCTTATTAATGTGGCTTTCGGTGTGATCTCAATTAATATTTCTAAGGCAGCAGTAGGATAGGTGCGCATAGCTCCTGTCATACATATGCAGGCCATTCTTTGCAGTTTCGGCATTTTTTCTCTGGTCATTCTAAGGCACGCTCTACTACCCCAGGCTATGGTCCCATACGTTAGCATGGGCATAACAACCATGAGGTATAGCCATCTTAATATTCGTGGTGATGAGCCCCACGATTTCCCGGCAATACTTCTACACGTAAAGAGAGCACTTAAGCACTTTTTTATCGTGTTATCTTCATGAGTTTCGAAGTTAAGCTTGGATTCAAAGGTCACTCCAAGATACTTGACTTCTATGCTCGTTTCTATGCTGCTTCCCGATAGAGTTATACATTTCATTCTTCCAAGTTTATATCTCCTTGTGAAGGGTACTATGATTGTCTTGGCAGGGTTGAGACTCAGGCCTGCCTTTTTACACTAGTCATTAGTTTCTTTGAGACCTAGCTTAACTATCCAGCTAGGGTAGGGTAGTTAATAAAAGTAATATTTTTTAAAATACTGGTACGAATTATGTGAATTTTGATAAAGTTCACTGGTATTCCCCTCTAGCAGTGCTAACTGGTGATTACTGGATACCCAGCGCATTAAACCCTTATGTCTCGTCAGCGTCTGTATTACCACTAACCAGTGATCAAGATCAAGATCCACAGTGATCGATATGACCTGTTCAAAAAAAGACAACCCAAATGTGAAAATCTGAAAACCTAATACCTAATAATGTATACGACTATAAAATTATTATTGCTTTATAATGATTTTTCCCTTTTCCTTATTTCTTTGTTAATTTTATTCACTAATTCTAAAACATTACGAATACTTGTTAAATTTAATTTTCTAAAAATATAAAACAGAATTCAGGCTTAATTTAGCTATCCTATCACGTAAATAGAGAAAAGTTTAATAGTTTCATCTTGATTTCTTGTGTGTTTGGAGATTTGAAACAAGTTGGGAATAATATTTATTCATACATATTTAGGTATGTACTAATTATTATAAAGAATGCTCCATTTTCAGCTACTGAAAGGCCATCTTAAGTTTAACAACTTTTCGTTACAATATTCTAATATTTTATTTTTTGCTTTTAAGAGTCGAAAAAACATTCTGTATACGTATAGTATATAATAAGTTGGTACATTTTATTTTTGCTGGTTTATGTTGCTGTTGTTGGTTTTGTAGCCCTTGAAGAAGTCGTTGTTGACGTTGTTCACATCCTGCGCCAGCATTTACATTATTTAAGTACATAAAAATTTATGTACCATACAAAAGAAGGAATCACAAGGGTGAAGTGAAATTCTTACCTTAATGCGCTTTAAAAAGAAAATGTTAAAGCAACCGGAGCATAAAAAGAAGCAGCATAATTTCTTCTCTTTTTTTTTGAACTTTCTGTTTTTGGGTTCTCTTAGTGAATTCAAATCTATTTGAAAGGATACCGCAAAGCATCTGAACCGCCCTGATATGGATATCATCTGGTTGTACACTTAGGACTTTTGTTGAGGTAGCGTTTATGGAGACCCCATAAAAGTGCTATGCTTCTTAATTTAAATCAGCTTAGATGGTAATCCTGTTAAATTGAAGCACCAAGCAGCAAAATATGCTTGAAGCATTTGCCGAAAGCGTTGGCAATGACAACTTGTCGGCGCCCTGTCAAAGATGTCACAGCTCCAGCAAGCAACTTATCAAAAAGACATCGATTTTACCGGTAAAGGATATGCAGCACCTGCACGGGACCAATACCAGATGTAAACCGTGGTCTATGTCCTTATATTTTGTTGTACGCTTTGTACAGTTGTGCATAGCAGATAGCTCAGGACGGGGTGCAGATATTGTTTTGGAGCGTGTTTGAACGTGTTTCCATTTCCATCCAAATGGCCGTGCTCTGAAAAACGAATCTGAATATTTTACTCGGAGTCGGTTTGAAACCAAATACTTGCTATTTATTGATTTTTTTTTCATGTAAAGGAAAATAAGTGTTGAATCCATAAACAGCTAGTACCTTACAATTACAGAAACAACCATAGATGGCACGGACGACTTTAGATACCTTGTACCACTCTATATCCAAAAAATATTTGTTTACCAAATATCGTCTGCAGGCTATATGATAGTCCACTGATTTTGATAACAAATCTGTTTAAGATATCTGATCTAAAAGTTTGATTTTTCCAGCTCTTATCATCTTTCAGATGTACGTGATAATACCAACAGACAGACGGACATGTGTAAATCGAGATTTCTAGTCATCTTCATCAGTATAGGTAACTTTGGGGGTCTCCCTCTGTATGTTATATACATTTTCGGCTTGCACAAACTTAATATACCCTTTGCACCATAGCATTGTTATATTGTAACCGCCTATTGTTTTTATATGGACCTAAACATAAAATTTGCACACTATTTAAAAAGACTACATAATTCATTGAAATTTTATAGAAATAATAGTGGGCTCGGCAGACGTTGTCCTGCCCAAACTTTTTGAATACTCTTAAAGTGAATAAACATCGTAAGATTCTCTAGTTAGCTTATCTGGAAAAATATAAGGTTTATAGATTAGTTTGCAGCTCGATTCAAACTTGCACCATTCAAAATAGTCGAAGGTCGCGCTTCACGGGTCTGTCTTAACCGAATTCTTTAACGTTCATTGCGATCTTCACGTTTCTGGTCAGTACGATTAGATTGATAATTAATTTAATTCGTTGCATTTCTTTCAAAAAACCTCCGTATTGATAACCTCTAACACACGCCAAAATCAGATTTGAAATTTATCGACGCGTTCATGAGAACACCCATAACACGTAAAACATAAGTTTCTTTTATATATGACGAAAACAATTAACTGAAAAATATTAGTTTATCTGTACAATGTTTACAATGCCACACTATCAAAAAAATTATAAAAAATTTGTTCAAAAATTAGAATAAAAAATGTTAGGAGTGGCAACCCTTATTACCTAGGTATTAAAAATAATTGTTGGCCGATTCTCAGACCTACCCAATTGGCACACAAAATTTCATGAGAATCGGTCCAGCCGTTTCGGAGGAGTATATAAGGTGAGAGTTTTATAAATAAAATATAGTTATTTCCTAAATCGTTTAGAAATTTAGTTGGGTAGTTCTCCTTTCGGTGTTTTCCGATACACTTACTAAAAATTGTTTGTTCAAACGAAAATCCAATCATTATAAAGTAATCGAAAGGTGAAAACCAGTGCCACCAAAGAGTCTGAAAATTTTAAGAACATATCGTTAGTCAAAAATGTGAAATTGGGAGCACATAAAAAAGAAAATGAATGAAATTTGTTCGTTTTGGTTTTTCGATTTCCGAAGCACGGCTGAATGGGAGTAATAATCAGAAAGAGGTTCAGGTAACATAGAAACTAAAAAAATTATACGAATAATGAGCAGAGTTACTTTTTTTCAATACAAACAATTGCTTAACGGAAGTAAGTGTATCTAAACTTTGCGTCTGCCATTTTGTAATTTTCAGTCTTCATTTTATCTATTTTTTATTTCGTTGCCAGACGCTACATTTGCATTGTTTGCACAAAATGTCACATTTTGTCAGTTACAATAAACTGTAAAAGATGTAATCTTTCAAAATTGACAAACATAAGTTGACATATTTACTTGCACTTTATTTTGCACTGTACTTATTATGAAGAAGATTGGCAAAATCGGCACTTAGATTAAGGGAATCCTCTCTCTTAGCCATTAACAGAAAGGGGCATTCAAAGATATTGGGTGAATTCCCCTTCATACCACGAACCACAGACCTTTGTAACTCGACAGAGCTACATTTAAACACATCCTTTACCACAACTTTCCCATCGAGAGAAGATTGGGATAATGGGGTAATAGACAGTAGTAAAGGAATTAACATATATACAGGTGGATCCAAGCTTAACGAGCAGGTAGGAGGAGGCTTCCACTCTGACGAGATGAGAGCCAGTAGTTCCTTTAGTCAGCCGGATCACTGTAACGTCTTCCAAGCAGAAATCATGGCTAAAAGAAAGCCTATTGTTTTTAGAGAAAAGTGTTCTCACCGCGAGGAAATCAATATTTACTCGGATAGCCAAGCGGCCCTTAAATCGTTAAAATCTCCCAAAATCATCTCGAAGACAGTGAAGAATATATCGATGTATTAATAAAACTAACACAATATTTTACTATAAATCTGCTCTGGGTTCCGGGTCATTGAGACATAGAAGGTAATTGCAAAGCAGATGAACTAGCTAGATTGGGTACAACAATGCCAATCCTGCCAGATAAAGCAAACACACCTATACCGTTAGCAACTTGCAAGCTGCTAATAGGTAGATATACCATCAAATCTGTCAATGTCCTATGGACTCAATCCTCAACCTGTGCAACAAGTAGATTGACGTGGCCAGAATGGAACATGGGCCGCACAAACCGACTGTTGAAACTTAACAGAACTGACACAAGAAACCTAGTTGGGGTTCTAACACGGCACTGCCTAATCGGAAGACACGCCAGTAGATTGGGGGCGCCTTATAACGATTACTGCAGAAGTTGTAGAGACGCTGAAGAAGAGAAACGGTAGAACACCTTCTATGCGGGTGCTTGGCTCTGTGTAGGAGAAGGCTAAATACTCTTGGGCAAAGCTTTCTGGATGACATGACAGAAGTTGCAAAAATAAAACTAACAAAGATTGTTAGCTATATCAAGACCACAGGTTGGTAAAATGCTTGGGAACTATAAATGTGATATTTGATATCGATATCTTTATAAGCAAACGAAATACAACGAAAGTTAGGAAACATCACTTTGGGAGCAATATAATATACTCTCGATATCGAGAAATAAAATAAAGGAATTTTATCTTAAAGTTTGATTGTTCTAGTTTACCATCTTGGAGATTTGAGGCGTTCATACAGATTAACTTTAAAAACATTTAAAGAATTTCAATTATTAATGAATTTTAGGATTTACTTTTACAAACATACAATATACACAAAGATATGCAGACATATATACAATGTATTTATTATATTTGCACATTTAATGACCAGAGATACCCTTGATTAAAGCCAAGCCACGAATATAAATAAGTCTTATGTACTGCTATAGTAGAAGTAAATACAAATACAAATACACACTATACATACACTTTGCACTGTTTGTTGTGCTGTGTTTATTTACCTAGCTTCCATTTATGTAATGCAAATAAAATTAGTGATTATTTGCAGGATTAACAGCTCAAACAAACAGCTACAAGAATGACCCAACATTAATATATATTTAGGTGATTTTACCAACAAATAAATAAACAATAAAAAAACCATAAACTTACACACATGCACAAGCGAGGGCAGCTTAAAGAGAAATACGCCCTGCAACAAGTTGTCATTCTGTGTGGTTCGGGCTTTTAGGAAGATAGGAAGTATCTTTAGCATGAATAAGCTACAAAACTGGAATCCATTCAAACACAATAGATGAAAAAAAAAATACAGTGGGGTTCTTGGTATCTTTATGGAAAACTGTAGAAATAAGTCTCTAGAAAGATGTTCCTTTTAAATGATATTGTCCGTAGTGAAAAGATGAGTTTTTGTGGTAGACAATTTGTTGAAACCCTCAAATATTTGCAACGACCTTTCTTGCTGTGCCGAATACTTTTAAATCTACCCTCGTTAAACGAGTCAGCATCAGTGGCAGCAACTTTATGACATGGACAGCTTTTTTATGTGCCTGGAATGACTTTAATGCGATTTTTGTGTGATAAGCATCGCATAACGGCGTATAAGCTCGATATAATCAGCAACATGAAAAATCGCACACACACAAATGTAAACATACATAGATATACATACTTTCTGCCTGTGTATGTGTGCGTGTGTGTGTGTATCTGTGTATGCTGTATATACTATATACAGGTGTCTAACCTAAATGCCATGAGGCTTAACTTAATGTTTTAGGCTTGAGTTTAATGCGCTTCGCCCAAGTGTGCTATAAACACTCACTGTGCATGTGTATATGTGTGTGTGTGTGTGTGTTTGCGTGCCTTTTGGCCTAAATCTTTATGCTTTGCTGGCCACTTAGCGTAGCGGTGCGCACATTAAATTCGTGCGCAAAAAAGTATGCTACCTTTATTTTTGTTTGGCCGCCATTGCTTTAATATTGATGTTTTTAACTTTTTTGTTGTTGTTGTTACTTCTTTTTTTTGTTTTGTTCCGGTTGCTTCTGCTTTATGCAAATGTAAGCAGCGTTAAGGTAATGAAATGCTTGGCACGTCACTGTGCTTACCCTTGCTGACAATGATCCCGAAGCGAAAGCCATGGCGAATCAATTTGTCTGGGAAAATGAAGTGAGAAAAATAAAATTAAAACTTAAACCGTACATATATTTGCCTGTTGTTGCCGGTTCGTTGCTGTTGTTGGCCCGTTTCTTTGCTGCCGTACACTTTTCCAATAAATATAAATGAGTGTGGTGGGGGGGCGGTGGCTACAAGGAAAGCAAAGGTGTAAACACCATAAAAACAACACCTGAATGTAAATATCTTTTACGTTGCTTTTCCCCTTTTCTTTCTTGCGTGTGTTTTCCCATAGCTGATAATACCCACATTGAAGTCGTACAATGCACCCAATAACTATTTGAGCTCGAGTTCTTTACCGTGCGCTGTCAAAGAACCCATTAAAATCGCACGTTCATGAACCGGCAATTATTCCAATAAAATCGGGTTTTGTATTGGGAAATAAGTTCAAAAGTACACCAAAAGGTTTTGAAAGTAAACATTTTCGCAATGCAGAAGTTTACTTGACTTTTTAAACGACGTTCTTATATAGGGCAGCTATACAAGCAAAGACAGCTTAAAAGCTTATGTGTTCTAATATTTTTGAAATAAAACTTTTTGGGCGGCACTTTAACATTCCAAGGGAGTAACTTTGAAATTTTAGTTTAGGTGTGAATAAGTTTTACCTCTAATGCGTGCTTGTACTGCATATAAAATTTTCGAGACTATCTATATATATAAAAGAAACTTATGTTTTACGTGTTACGTACGTTCGGATGAACGCGTCGATGAATTTCAAATCTGATTTCTGCGTGTGCCAGAAGTTGTCAATACGGAGGTTTCAAGTGATGTGTTTGTGTGTATTGGTTCGTGAGATATACGCATTTTTGTGAATATCGGATCGTGTGTGTATATTACCATATACATAAACATACAAAAATTGGTGTTGTTGTGAATCAATGTTGGAGGTCCAACATCGTTTCAATCATTGAGAACGGTATCGCCGTATTGTGTGCAACGTATCGAGAGTCATGTCAAAAATTGAATTTGTTGGAAAATGATTTGCACTGGGATCAAACTTTAGCAGATGCTGCTATGACTGCTCATCCATATCAAATACGTGTTCTATTTGCGATTATTTTGGCAACATGTTTTCTATCAAATTCACCTGAATTGTGGATAAATTATCAAGATTATCCAGCAAAACGTAATCCAGCTTTAATTTATATTGAAGATCTATGCTTGGCGATGGCTAATAAAGCATTAGGATAATGGGGAATGTCGTCTCCTAATCGATCAATGCATGATGTATTTCAATTGGAAGAAATGCAATGAATCAAATTAGTTAATTAATCTAATCCTACTGCCCAGGAACGTGAAGATCGCAATGAACGTGAAGAATTCGGTTAAGACAGACCCGTGAAGCGTGACATTTGACTAATAATGGTGCCAGTTTGAATCGAGCTGCAAACTAATCTAAAAATCGTATATTTTTCCACATAAGCTAACTAGAGAATCTTACGATGTTTATTCACTTTAAGAGTATTCAAAAAGTTTGGGCAGGACAACGTCTGCCGGGCGGGCTCACTGGTCCAATAAAAATACATATGTAAGCAAAAAACACAATTTAATTTAGAAATTTTGTCTCACAGTAATTGGTTGCTTGAAATAATTTGTAATTTGTATAATTTAAAAAACGGCTTCTGTTATGTTCAAGGTTAACTACTTGCAGAAAAAAAGTAACTTTTTTAACAGGTTAAAAAAACAACCAAATCTTAATCGTTTTTCAAAATTATAATGTATAAAAAATTCTTCCGTTTTGGCGTGTGCTTAAAATGTAACAACAAAATGGGATTACTATCTTAAAATTTTCAGGCTTGTTCTCTCAGCTACACATTTACTTTTATTGACACAAATTGTGTCCATGGCACTGAGCTTATGTTGGATATGGCCATATTACTCATACGCCATGTGACGTCCACACTTAATTAAATAAACAGCCAAGTCCTGTAACTGAATAAAAGTTAAAATATCCATGCGAAATTGTCATTAATTATTCTTTTTATATGCCTGCCAGATTGCTGTTCTGTGAATTTTTAAAGCATTAATTAAAAAAGCAAAAAAAAAACAAACAGTATGGTCAACTGTAAGAAACAACTTATTTTATATAATACAGCTATCAAGCAATTGATGCTCAACTTTAAATATAATTAAGAAAATATTCGCACACAAACCCATTCACACTCACACACAGATACTTGTTCAGTTTGTAATGCAATCTAAAGACAATTGCATAAAATTATGCTCAACAAAGCGAGAAATTAGTTTTTTAGTGGCAACATTTGAGCTGGCGAATGTCCTGGAATGCCAAGGGCGCACTCACACACACTCTTAAACACAGTCATACACACACACACATAGACCCACACAGTCGAATGCATATGCACACTCTCCGGCTACGACGACATCATGACAAGAACAGGCAGGAAGTCTGCCTTCAGTTCATACACTGAGAGAAAATAGTGATGATGAAATTGGCAAATTATGGTCACACTAAATTCTTAGCTAATGAATGAATATAATTTCCTTACGAGCGTACTGTGTGAAAGACTGAAGCCACTCGCCAAGCACTGATTGGACCTTATTCAGACCTGGCAAGTCCACCGTCAACCAGATATTCACACTGCGCCAAATCCTGGAAGAGACCCACGAACATCAAGTCGACACTCACCACCTGTTCGTCGACTACAAAGCAGCTTTCGATAGCCCAATAAGGGATCGCGTATATGCCGCAATGTCTGAGCTCGGTATTCCTGCGAAGCTGATAAGGCTTTGCAGAATGACGTTGAGTAATTCCTGCAGCTCCGTCAAGGTAGGAAGAGACCTCTCCGAGCCTTTTGATACCGTGCGAGGTTTCAGACAAGGCGACCCCTTATCATGCGACCTCTTCAACTTCGTCATGGTGAGCGTTCGGCGGAAGGCCGGCGTACATCGCACTGGCACTATCTTCTACAAGAGTGTCCAGCTCCTTGCGTACGCCGACGACATCGACATCATTGGGCGTACCAAGCGAGATGTCACCGCGGCCTTCAGGCTATCGAACGGGAGTCTGCGAAAATGGGTCTGGCGGTAAATGAGGGCAAAACGAAGTATATGCTGTCGTCAAGTAGGGACGTGCGGCGGCTTGGGTCCCAGATTACGGCTGACAGCTATACTTTCGATGTTGTCAAGGAATTTATCTACCTTGGCACCGCCGTTACCACCGACAACGATGTCAGCCTGGAGATCAAGCGCAGAATCACTCTTGCCAACAGGTGCTATTTCGTTCTCAATAGGCAATTGAGTAGTAGAGACCTCTCTAGCGCGACATAACTATCACTCTACAAGGCACTCATAATTCCAATGCTTCTTTACGGCGCGGAAGCCTGGACCGTGTCGCTAACTGATGCAGCTGCCTTGGGAGTTTTCGAGAGGAAAGTACTGCGCAAGATCTTTGGTCCTATTCGAGTTGGCGATGACTACCGCATCCGCACCAACCAGGAGCTGTATGAGCCATGTCTTCAACGACATGGACGTTGCTCAGCGTATCAACATCCAGCGGCTTCGCTGGCTCGGACATGTCGTTAGGATGGACGAGGATGCTCCAGCTAGACGTGTGTTCGATGCGGTAGTCAGCGGCCGTCGGCGGAGAGGACGACCGTGTCTACGTTGGAAAGACCAAGTGGAAGGGGCCCTGTCTTCGCTCGGTGTGACCAACTGGAGAATGCGCGCGCAATGCATAGGCGCCTGGAGAGATGTTTTAAGGCAGGCCGTAACTCGGTAATCGGGTTGTTATGGCCACATAAGAAGAAGAATGAATGAATTGCTTTAATTATTATTAAAAAAAAAAAACCTCAAATGTGGAAAGTTATTTAAAAATATTTTTCGAGCCACTTTAGTTATTTACTTTTATATCATATTTATAACTCGAGGACTCCGCTACTGTCTTCTTTATTCAATTTCATGCAGACCATAAAATCTGAGATTCTTCATTTGCTCTTGTTTTTGAGAATGACGGAGCCTAGCCTTAGTAACGTGGTGCTCTTTTCTTACGATTTCTTGTTCTTCTTCAGTGGAGTGATTCGCAGTGTTACGAATCGTCTGTTGAGCAAATGTATGTAACAGAAGGATAAGGAGGCGCGGCAGACCTCAACTCCTATGTACCAAAATGCTTATCATAACCTCGGGCAGCGAAGGAGCCATGTCCGTCCGTTCCTATGAACGCATAGATCTCGGAGACTAGAAGAGCTAGAAACACCAAACCTAACCAGCTGGTGCGTATATTTCCTGAGAAGTTGAAGTTTGTTGAATCATTTTCGCGGTTTTTGGCAACACCGTTTAATATTTTCATTTAAAATCTATTCAACAGAGCGATGCGTTGTGGTCTTAGGCATCTTTTTTTCTCCCACACCCCTCAACATATCAACTTTAAACTTACCCCATATACTTTAAAACTAGCTTCTTGGCGAAACTTTCGAGTTTCATCACAATCGGTAAAAATTTTCGGAACTTATAGGTATAAATATCGAATTTCACCAAAAAAAAAATTAATTCCTGTAATTTATTTTACACCAAGATGTTTGAAACGGAAGTGAAATTTATTGATGGGTTCTTATCCTAACATGGTTCTTATCTTACATGGTTCTATGTTACATGGTTCTTATGATTAGTCCATTACAATTAAGTGTCAATATTTAATAATCATCAATTCCAATTGGAAAATTCTTAGTAGGAATAGGCAGAAAACATTTTTCCGAGAAAAGGGGGCACCGACTCATCTGTACCACATTTTTTTCCTGTAATTTCTTTAAAATATTTGCTATAAGTTATTTTGCTATTCGGGACAGACGATTCCAACAAATCATAGATCATTAAAATGTTGTGCCTTTCCCAAGTTATAAAAGGTGTGACTTTTTCGACGTCATTTTATTTATGTAGATTTATTATTTAAATGAGCAGTTTGAATAAATAAATCGTAACAATTTGATATTTCAATTTATTTAAGATATCCCCAAACTGTACAGGCTCGCGTTTGAATTAAAACTTTTTAAGCTGCCTAAGCCGTAGGGGCTTCGCCTCCTCCCTTTCGTGTTCCTCCTCTCCGCGTTTACTTCTTCTATGCATATAACCACGGCAAATTGCTCTTAGCATATAATAACATTAACCCTCTGCTGGGGTGAGGTGTGGCAGATTCCAAAAACATTTTTCAAAATTCACCTGAAAAGATAAAGATTAATCTCTTATGTTGGTATAATTTGGTGTTCATAACTTTTTGTGTTTATACACATTCTACAGATTTATAAAGCCGGTAGAACTTATTGTGAGATCTTTAAAGTGTATCTCAGTCTGAATAAAAATTGATATGCTTAACCAATTTAATTTTACAAACTTGTAGGTACATCTTTTCTCCGAGTGCAAGTCCATATAGACTACTATGAAGCTCTACATTTGAAGCTGATGCAGTCAATGACTCTGACGTTGTTCTCCTTTTGAGTGTTGATGTATGGTAGACCAAGACAATTTCATGGACAACTCCATTGCGAATCTTGCAGATTGTCTTAGAGTATTTTTAAAGCGAATGCCAATTTTGGTTATAGCAAGAACCCATTTTGGTTCACAAACAAGGTCTAAAGATAAGCTTATTAATTATTGAGTATTATTAAGGCCTTTAACATTTTTGAAAGCATTTCGTATGCCCAAAATCTCTCATAAGCTGCTTTACAAAATTACAATATGCATAAATAATTATGAGATTGTCTGGCTTTGAGGAGCAAGGAAGGGAACAGAGCTAAAGCTCAGCCAATAAAGCGTGGCCCATTAAGGACAACAACAACAACAATAACAACAACGACAATAACAAATCTTTAGTCAGTATCTGTGTGCGTTTGTATGTATTTGCAAGTAACTTGTTGCCACTCGTCGCAGCTTGTTCAAGAAGTACTAAGTAGTTTATTTGAGGAGCACATTCTGTGGAACTCATTAAGAAAAAACATTTCAATTGCTTTTATAAATGCCAGAGATAATCAACAGCTTGGCTTATTAACATAGCTGATGTAACTTTTGATTGACGCAACATGTGTTTGAAATATGTTTGAATATATTTCAAGATTTCAAGTGGAAATGTGGGACTTTATCCAGAGTCTGAAGTAAGCATTTATTTAAAATGACTGATAAATGCTGCCTTATGGGATTAGTTGTGATGACGTAACGCTAGGCGACACTGTTATATGATAAAAGTGAACTTTACTACTCAGTAATTTAAAAGATACACATGAGGCCCCATGTGTTACATCTAGGACTATAGGGGATATGTAGACCCATTAATAAGAATACTGGTTGGTTTGTGAATAAAATAAAGCCTTCTTCGGCACAACTAACCTTTTTTGCCTTGTGACCCTTGATAATAATAATAATAGCAAATGCGAAAAGAAATTGGTGGGATAGACTTTGTAAATAATTCGGATATATGAACAAATAAATAATCATATTATGCTAAAACGCAGCTTAATGGAGACTTTTTTATTTCGATTTTCCATATAAAAACCTACTAAGCGTTAAGAGATAGAGAAATTATTATTTAAGAGGTTTTCTTAAAGGCAGAAAGAAGTAATCTGAAGGATAATGCTCTTACTGAAACTCAATCTAACACAAACATATTCACTCAAACAAACAAAACGATTCTCGAATATCTAACTTCCGTGCCCATATCCTCCTTAACCCAGTACCAAATTAAACTCTTAGCCTTAAGCTAAGTTTAGTTTATCTGTTTTTTTTTTAAATTTAGGTAAGCTAAGGAGTGAGTAAAAGAAAAATGTTAGAGTTTAACTTTATTGTTTTAAACAAATTCGAAATTCGCTATAGTTGTTGTTTCTCCGTTTTATTATGACGCACGTCCATTACTGTCCCAGTTTATCTCGACAATATTGCAACAGCAGTTTGTCTACACTTTAATTAACTGACGTAAATTCCTTTAATTAAGTTGGCTTGCGTGGGTCCAACAATTCCTTTTATATTGATGATATTTTTTTGCGCTCTTCTTTTTATTCTCATTCTCTTTTTCCATTTCCATCCTTGACTAATTGGCGATACAGAATTTGAGAACGTAACGTATTTGTATTTTGACATGCATTCAAAAATATTGTTGTAGCTACAAACGCTGGACACATCCGGCGGAGATACGTATAGCTTATAATAGGGCACACCGTAGGGTTTTTAACAAAGAAATAAGGGACAATTTGAATCTCCGAAACTGTCTCTTTCAAACTGAGCCACAAGTACATGACATTTATATTCTTTATAGTGTTTTTTTATATAGATGATACTAAGACATTTAATAAACTAATTAATTTGTTTAGTAATAAACTAGTGTGCTGCCCAAATTTTTTGAATACTCTTAAAGTGAATAAACATCGTAAGATTCTCTAGTTAGCATATCTTGGAAAAAAATTTAAGAATTTAAGATTAGTTTGCAGCTTAATTCTAACTTGCACCATTATTAGTCGAATGTCGCGCTTCACGGGTCTGTCTTAACCGAATTCTTTCACGTTCATTGCGATCTTCACGTTCCCGGGCGGTACGATAAGATTAATAATTAATTTGATTCGTTGCATTTCTTTCAATTGAAATACATCATGCATTGATCGATTAGGAGACGGCATTCCCAATTGTCTTAATGATTTATTAGCCATCGCCAAGAATAGATCTTCAATATGAACTACAGCTTCGTTGTAAGCTTCCGGCGTAAGTTCCATCACTGGATTATGTTTTGCTCGAAACAAAATATGTTACCTTCTGATAAATAATCTTGATATTTTATCCACAGTTCAGGTAGATTTGATGGAAAACATGTTGCCAAAATAATCGCAAATAGAACACGTATTTGATATGGATGAGCAGTTACTACAGCAGCATCTGCTAAAGTTTGATCCCAGTTCAAATCATTTTGTCTCAAATTCAGTTTTTGACATGCATCTCGATACGTTGAACACAATACACCATTCACTGTTCTCAATGATTCAAGCTATGTTGGCCCTCGAACATTGATTAGCAACATTACCAGTTTTTGTATATATGGCAATATTCACATAAAAACCGATATTCACAAAAATGCGTATATCTCACGAATAAACAATACACACAAACACATCGCAATAGGCTTAAAACCTCCATATTGACAACTTCTAACACACGCAAAAATTAAATTTAAAATTCATCGACGCGTTCATGAGAACACCCGTAACACGTAAAACATAAGTTTCTTGTATATATATAAATGTAAAGCTAATGAATACCATGTTTGTTTAACGAAGGATTTTAACGACATTGGAATCATCTCACAACCCGTAAGTGGAATGAGAGCATCTAAAAAAGCAAAACCAATTTATGAAAAATCTGTGTCATATTAAATTTTACAGATCCACGAAACAGATTTGTTTGAAGGAAACAAGAATTAATGACAAACTGCAGGCTACCCCACATAAGCTAGCCAGCTGCTCTGTTTCCAATCGTGCTAGAACTTGGTAGTGTTTCTTTTACACGACGTTTCTGCCAATTAACCTTGAACTAGGGAGTCCTTGAGAGAAAGCAAAGATATGGAAAAATAGGTATACAGAGAAATATATAGATAGATAGACAGATACGGGGATGTCAATGTTACATATTCCGACAACAATAAATATCCCAAATGTCTTACTATTGCTAAAATAAAACGGACATCCGACTTTATTACCCGGCCAAAATAATCCCATAAAATAACTTCTATTTCGGAAAATGAGCTTTAAAGTTGACCGACCACTTTTCGTGACACCATAATAATGGATGCTAAAGGAATTTCCTAATTCAATTGAATAAGCGCACATAAGTATGCTATACAAAATGAAAATAATTTAATTTTTAAACATTTTTCCTCCCTCTCACTGACACACGTTGTCGAAAGTATTTTATTTTATTATTACGTGGCCAACTTGTTGATTTGTGGTTTCTGTTATTACAACAACTATTGTTTCTGTCGTCCTGTAATTGGTTTGAAAGATACTGATTCGCATCTGTGTGGTAATTGTTTTGTGCGAGTGTGTGTGTGTGTAGATCGATAAGCCCATAAGCCAATAAAATGACAGTTATGTGGCATATTTTAATACATAATATTCAAATACATTCATACATATTCTTTAATGAAATTTATAGGGCTGTATGTTTCAATTTGGATTATCAAGCTTTAATAGGCAATTTGCACAAAGGATTGTTGGCTTCATCTGCTATATAGAAAGAAATCTACTTATATATATACAATATATATATAAGTATATATCAAATGACATTAATGTGACTAAAGCCAAGGTACAGCTACAATAACCTATCCACTAACACAATCTTAAAGCGAATATAATGATGCTAATGACATCAGCAGGGCATGTTATGTGTTGCTCTTCTCTTGTTGTGGCAACCATGTAATGGACACATGCGCCAGAAGCATGCTGCATCTACCCACAGTCACCGGATTACATATAGTTCATATGAATGTCTACCCGACTGGTCTGCTCTGGCCCGGTTTTTGAATGACTACCTTTAGAATCAACTGCAGCATCTGCAGTTGAGCAGACTGGTCAGTCCATGTTTAAACACGTCTGAACCACCTTAGGATAACAATGTCATTCCATCAATGTGCGCTAATGCACCATCAGCAGCAACAACAACAACAACAACAACAATGCAAGTAACGACAACAACCGGAAGCAGTTGAAATATTCATTGTTTTGTAATGCTGACTTTAAAATACTCTTTATAAAGCTCTTATAAGGCAAACGATGCGTGGAGACTATAACTTGCGCCATATTCGTCTGAAAATACTTAAATCTCGGATATATTAAGACCTGAGGTCATTCAAACAAAAAATTTAACATAATAAGTTCCTCCATAATATTGTGAGGAGCCTTTCCTTATTTTTCTACATGGTACTTTGTGAGTTGTAGCGCAGTTTAATTAGGAGTGAGTGCAATAAATACTTAAGAAAAGTGACCCGACTATACATATGTGCCAACTTCCGGGGAATCAGTCTTATTGCCATCTCATACAAAGTTCTATCCAGCGTACTGTTTAAGATTAAAGCCGTTTTAAAAATACACTGATCGGAACTTATTAGTGTGTTTTCTGGCCTGGTAAATCCTTCACCCGCGAAAGACAGACCGACACCCATCATCGACTATAAAGCTGCTTTCAATAGTCCGATAAGAATTTGCCTGCACGTCATCATATCTGAGTTCGGTATTGGCCGAAGTTGATTCGCCTGTGTAGAAGACGTTGAGCAGCATCGTCAGCTCCGTCAATGTAGGAACGAACATCTCCGAATCTTTTAATACAGTGATTACTCCATTAAGGGTAATCGAAAAGGAGGGTTTGGCATTGAATGAGGGCAAGACGAAGTATATGCTGGTTAAGTATGGATAAACGCGATGCCTAGGATCCTACGTTGCAGCGGACCAATATACTTTTGAAGTTGTCAATTAATTCATATACATTGTAACCGCCGTAAACATCGAAAATTATGTCAGCCTGAAGATTAAGCGAAGGATCACACTTTCCAAAAGGCGTTTTTTTTGAGAAAAGTAAGTAAACGTGTAGACAAAACATGGGTTGTGTCATCGACGGATGCAGCAGCGCTTGGAAACATTACAAGGTTTGCGCTAGCTCGGACATATCGTTCGTATGGACGAAGCAGCTCCTGCGAAAAAAGTGATCGAAACGAACCTATAGAAAAGACGGACGACGAAGAGGGAGACCGCGACTGCGATGGAAGGACTGTCTACACTAGGCTGAACAACTGGAGTAGACGCGCTAGAAGCAGAGGCTCCTGGCGTGCGCTCTTGAGGTTGGCTGTAACTCGGCAATGGGGTGTGAGTAAGTAAGTAAGTAAGAGTGTAAAATTCGTGATAACGATAGGCGACAGATATTTTTCGTAAACAAACAAGGGCTTAGGGCTTTAATTTTGATAAAGAATTAAAATTACAGGTTACATAAACTACGCCAAAAGCTGCAGACCATTAGAAAGTGTATTAGGACTAACTTCATTACGAGCTAATGGAAAAATGAAGAGGAAATGCTATTAGGACAGTTTTCATAGTCGACTAAGCGAAAGTGAAAAATTTTCCATTGCATCCAGTTTGATTACTTTAACACGTAACATTGTATATGGGTGGTTTTTTGAAAACGCAGACTCAGTTTGTCTTCAGAATTTTGATCTGCATGGATTATTTTTTAATTCTAAAATAGCAGTGTAGTTTTATACAACTTTTTGACGACTGTTACGAAACAATGCCCGAAGCAAAAAAAAATTTAAAAAATAAACAAATATCATATGCCATAATCTCTGCAAAATGAATTGCTTGTTTTTTGAGCTAAAATAAAAAATTTTAATACTTAAAAAGCCGAAGTTTCAGTTCATATGCAAAACAAAATAGAAGAGATGTATGATCTTCTACAGATTCTTGAGATATAAATATGTTGCTCGGAAAATTCATAAAAATTCGGCTTTTGGCGTTTTATTTTGATCCCTTTATCTCAGTTGTATTAAATAATTTATTAT
Source organism: Chymomyza amoena (assembly GCA_037043745.1). Classification (NCBI taxonomy): domain Eukaryota; kingdom Metazoa; phylum Arthropoda; class Insecta; order Diptera; family Drosophilidae; genus Chymomyza; species Chymomyza amoena. The sequence continues at coordinate 319,284 of JBAMAX010003371.1, forward strand.
AACGATTTTGTAATGGATTTAATGCCCCAAAACTTTTAGAAAGTTCGAAAAACCGTTGAAGCAATTTTGAACTTATTAAAATTCCGAGGAGTTATGCTTATTTGCTATTTTTCGAGTTACTATCACTTAAAAACGCATAACTTCTACAATTCTTGCAACTGAAAAGTTTTTAATATTTTATTTAGAATTCTAAAATTAAAAAAAAATTTGATTAAAATTAAAATAATCTTAAAAAAATGTATTCGTTTGGGGGATATGGTTTGTCACAGAAAAGACTAAAAATGAAAAAGTCAATATTCAGTTATCGATAAATATATAAATAATCGGAATTTTGCAATAAAATTTAAGCTGATTACTATTGGTTAGCAGCTCTAGTAAGTATGTAAAAATCATCAAAATCGGAGAGTTCGAAGAAAAGAGTGATCCGCCGCACTTATTTTCGCCGATAAGCAAGAAATATTAAATGTAAATAAATGCTTTAGATTTGCAGAAGAATTGCTCTTATGTATCTTGAATCTTGTCCTTTTATATGCTGACTGCCAACTGAAGTGGAAAGTATGGCCTGACAGATTCACTTCATAAATAACACAAAGTTTATTAAGCAGACATTTATCATAATTACGGAGTGTTATCACATAACAGCTCATAACTCTTAAAGGCTGCGTAAAATTCGCCCCCAGTACTTGTACATATATACACACAGACACACAGACACACACACGCATATATATGTACATATATATATATATATATATTGCACTTCCGACCATGGGAAACAGGAACCAATGACAAATTCAAGAGCCAAAGGCTGCAGCATTGGTAAATAAAAATCTAAAGAATGTTTTATAGTGTTAAAGCGACTAAAATGCCAAGCCATCTTGTCCAGCCAACATCCAAAAGGTTATGATAGGCAGACATAAGACGGACTGACAGAGCCAACAACAAGTCATAAAAAAATGCTACAGACGTTGGCAAACACACACAGATACACACACCAGCACCCAGATCACACACACACACACACAGAACGAGTATACGCAGACGTAGACAGAAAAGAATTTATTTATTAAATGGACAGCAAGCAAACGACGGAGAATGATTCATGCGGAAATAAAGGCACTCGGGAGTATCGTAAATATTGTAAAGGCAGTAACCACAGCAGCAAGAAGAAACAACAAAAAGAAAAAACCGACAAAGGCGTTTAAAGAGTGGGCCAGAAAAAGGAAGGAAAACAAATGAAATCGTTTTTGCATTTTCGCACCTTTAGATACACACACACACATACACAAGCACACACACACGCACATAAGAAAAAACAAGTTTAAACATGTTTGTGCATGCTTAAAACCGCGACACGCCATTTTGCTGCTTGTTGCTGTCACATTGCTTGACCACGCCTTGTCATGACTCACGCCCTGTTCTTGTAGTTGTTGTTGTGCATATTTTAATTGGCACTTTGATTGTTTCATGTTGCCACTTTCAATACCCTGCACCGATACATAGGATCAAGAGTACTTTAGATTTGTGCAACGCATTTAACAGCCAGAAGGACGATAAAAATAAACTCTGACGTAGATTGTACAAAATTTGAAGAGTAGAAATTTATCTTAACATCAGAGGAACTAATTAATATTTATTAATACTATTTAGAAGTTGTAGGTTCGTAAAATGTTTAAGTTAGTAAAAAAAAAAAAAAAATAATATTATATTCATAAACTTGACCTCTGGTAGCGATTAAATTGCAGAATAGATCTACCAAATCTGGTTATTTGTCTTTGATACACTTTTTTTTTTTTTTTGAAAATGGTTGTAGGGTATCCCCTTGTCGGTTGTTACCTCTCGACAGATTCAACTTTATGTTGTTGTAGAGCGCTGCATTTTGGCAGCACCAAAAGTTTGGTTGTCTACGGGCAACGATGGTTCGCGGGAGTGTCAGTGGGGGCAGTGGGGTAGGTCTACTCTGCAACTATTGAAATGTTGCGTCTCTGCGCAGACTCACCAAACAGCTCAACAGTTTGTTGCACAGCAACAAATTCTGGTCACTGACTGGGAGAATAAATGTGGCATTGTAGGAGAGCAAGTGAGTCAAATGTTGCAGCAACACTTTGCTAAGATTTCAAAAGCTGTGACTGGTCGAGAAAGAGAGGTAGTGGGGGAGTGAAATGAGTTATTTGTTGCAGCAACATGCTGCGCAACATTTTAGGTCAACATTATTTAAATTTGTGAACAGTTTAGTTTTTGCGTTGAGTTTACGAAACATAAATCAAACAAAGAAGAACCGTCTGTAAGTTTTCGTAGTTTTAGTAAATAGATGTAGACAATCCAGACTAAAATTAGAAACAAACAAATTTTTTGAAAAAAAATGGTTGATCATATTTAAAAGAAATGTAGATAAGAACTCCAAATACAATGTCAAATAGTCTATATCCAAAATATTGAATTGTTTTGGAGAAAGCATTAATCTATCTGGTTTTGAAAGGCTTTAATTTTTTTGAGCATTCAATATTTTGTAATTATTCTGGAAAATGTAAAACTTTAAACAAATGGTTACTAAAACATACTTTTAGGCAGCCAAGAAATTAAAAAATTGTAAAATTCAAAATGTCTTCTTTGATTGCTAATAACCTAAAAACCTTCCTTAATATGTGAAAAATCATACTCACGGGGGTTCAACAGAAATGTTTAAAGATTTTGGCAACGGTTCGAAAACAAAACTGTAGAAATAAATAAATGAAATTAAATAATAATTAAAGATAGAGTAATGCTGCCTGCGTGGTCATCAATTTTAGTGAGAGCAATAAAAATCAAGAGAGGCTTAAGAGGCTTCGGTCGGAGTATGCTACCTTAAAATATTATGCAATGTATACTTAGGTGCTACAGAAATCTCATACAGTTACTTTTTCGGACAAATAATTCCGAATGTTAAGCTTTTACTAGAACCCTTTGCTTAAATAAATGTTTTTTATAAGTGATCTAAGAAATTTAATTACTTATTACATTAAGCGATAGTTTTCAGCATCTTTTGCAACATTTTACTTCCTATTTGTACAAAGTAAATATAAAAGAATTTTGAATAATACTTTAGGCCGATAAATGAATTTGTATGACAACCTCGATTATTTTAGAAATAAAACTTTACATACATTTTTAATTGTATTACTCGTTAACACAGAATGACATATTTTCAAAAGATTTTAATAAAAATTTCGTAAAAATGAAAACCATTTGATTTATCACATCAGTTTCTTTGAATAAAATAGGCTCTATTGGTGAATTTTATCAAACCTCAAAGAATTTTTTTTGTCACTAAGATTTGGAATTGCAAAGGAAATTATAAAGAAATTGTTTTTCTGACACCCCAAAATTTCAATTTTTCCGAATTCTTAATCATTAAAAAAATTTTAAAATCAGTTTCACATTTGTCGCAGCTTTTATAAAGCTATTAATATAAAACTTTTATTTATTATGGAAATTTGTAGATTTATTCCAAAGTCCTTTCCTGTCAAATATTTTTTGCCCACTGTGCAGCAAAAACTTGTTGCTAAAAGAAAAACACGCGCCAAAATACGAGCACCAAAAAAAAAAAAAATACCGCATGCAGTCAACACTCTACTCAACACAATCCTACACACATCGTATCGTGCTCCTATCGCGAACCACCCACCCACAAAAACCAAACTCACCTGCGCGACCAACCAACCGACCAGGCAGGGTGCCTATCCAATTTTCGGCTATATGACTATATAGTCAGTGTGGTGAAGAGCGCTCCGCATTCGGAGCGTATTGAAACAGTTGCGTCGCGACTAAGGAACGAAACGGACGTGAAAGCGCTTGTAAGCAATCCCTGGAGGGCCATCCAAAGTTGGTTATTAGTTCCAAATCAAACCACTTGTATGTGCAATTGAGATAGTTTAAAGTTGCGAATAATTTCTGTGAAAAAAATAATATTATATAGTACATATATACTTGTGTTGTGTTTAGCTCAGTTCCTGGTTCCAGTTTGAAAAGAACTGAACTGGCGCTTACAGTTTGACGCGAACGTTGCGACAAAACGAACCAGTGCAGTTGTTTTAAATCAAGTGTTGAGCAAAAGTTAAAAAAATAAAAAATAAAATAAAATAAAATAAAAAAAGAAATCGGTAAACAATAACTGCATAATATGGCCAATTGTAAAATAGCTTAGATTCTTTTTTTAAAAAGTCAACTAACCCAACAATTTTGCTAATTGCTAATTATAAAATAGTTTGTAACAAATTTTTATTAAATGCATCCCAACCCAAATATCTATATATACTATAATTAAACACTTTAAATTATTAATTAATTAATCAAAATAGAACGCCATTTATCTAATTATCTAATTAAATATTCACCAGTTTTATTTCTGTGCCCCATTTATTTGACACTTTTAGCTGCATATACCAACCACCTAGTTAGACCGAATGTTGGAAGATCAGAACTGCGAATTATTTTACGATGATTTAAATTTTCGCCTCAGTTGCTTTACGTTTTTAGTTATATTCTTTACTATATATTACACCTGCCGCCTCTGGCCCAAGTGCGCTAATGACAGGATCGAGTTAGATCCAGGTAAGTGCCAGCAGTCTCTACTCATTAAGCTCACTCAACTCATTTATTTGGCATCCCTTCTCCAGAGCGGAGCCTGACAAAACAAAGACTTCAAATTGCTGCCACTGAAGTGGCCAAGTTTTATTAGATGTGGCTCAGAATTACCGAATACTTCAAACTTTGTTTTGAGCCTGCCCCATGTTATGTGTAACTTTTGTGCAACTTGAAGTAGCTGCAAAGTTAGATTACGTTTTTAGTCCGAAAGTTTGCGTAATTGAAATGCAACTTGAGCAGAAAAACTTGCAAACTTGCAATTTGAGCAAAATTCCATTAAGCACAAATTAAATGAGCCAAAACCAAAATATCCGAACAATTCAAAACACAAATTTCATCAAAATCTAAAAAAAAAGATTATCTATTCTGGATTGTGATAAGTATTGAAAATCGAACTAACCATTAGTGGGTCTATCAAGTCTATCAAGCTTATCAAAACCGATAAGCTTATGTGTTGCACTGCATAGGAATAACAATATATAATATAATAAGTAATATATAAATATATATAGGTATATGTATGTGTATGCCTCAGAAGTGTTGGCGCACTAAATAAAAATGATATTTAACAAAAATTTTGTAGCATACACTGCGGCGCAAAAGATTATTAGACCTCATATGACAATATATCTAAAAAAATTGTTGTTGCAAATCGTTTTTTAGAACAGTACAGTTTCACCTCGTCAAGAGGTTTTGAAAAAAGAATAGAACGTTTTATTAGCTGAACTTGTTAACCTATTGAAATCTTAAAGGTTTGTACGACATCGTGATTGTAAAATATGTTAAATTAAACGTAACATTAACATATTCAGGTAAATTCTGCGTTATACGTTTTACGTTAATAAAGAACAAAGATGAGTAGTCAGGTTTTGTTTAGTCCAAATCATACAATATCTAAAAGATGTAGACAGCCACAAAAATTCATAATAAGAAAAGTTCAAGTAATTACAAGATGTCAAAATACCTATAAAAGCTGACTTAACGATAATAATTAGTATACTTAAAGAAAAATTCTTGTTTATTTTCCACCCATTAATTTGCTTTACATCAAATCGAAATGAATCGAAATAGGTAACTTCTATGAAAACTGTCATAAGTCATTCTTCAAATGGAAAGGAAATAGTTTTATTTTTTTCAACTTTCAATCAAACTATATGAGTATAAAAATTAAGGGAATATGGGAAATATGCTTGCTTTAAAAAAGAGTAATTAAAAGTTTGGAATTATCAAGTTTTTGGCAGGATTTTTTATACGACAGTGTGCAAAAAATTACTTGTTGTTATTTTACTGTTTTACGTCAATGACGCCAAATAAAATGCGCAAAATTCAAGATATAAATATAGTATATACTATATCTAATTACAACTTATGTAGATAGTGCAAAAGTTGACTATATATTTAGCTAAACATAAACGTATGTAAATACGTAGATTATAATGTACGCTATGATAATAAATAATCAAAATGTGATAAATTTAGCTTGATTTTGATACAATCGATAACAAAAAAAAAAAAACTTAAATCAGTTGAATCCTCACTTATTGCTAACTTCTTTATAATGCCTTAGGGTTAGATTTAACAAAGTTTCAAAATTTAATTACATAGGAGACATGCGAAAGTATGTAAAAGACAATGTACATAATATTATCAATACGAAAATAAATATGTATAAGAGCAAAAAAAAAAATAAAAAGTGCGTAAAACTTTTATCTGCCACACGTAGAAATTCTGTATATCGTTGGGACACAGCACTTTGGCTTATGACAGTTGTGAATTTTTGGAATTTTTCATTTACATATATACGAGCAAATAAAAGACACACACACACAAGCACACACATACAAACATATGCAGTTGACATATTTGCACGCACACAAACTTGCTAGCGAAAAATGGTTCAGGCCTGTTCCGGTTTTCTTTTAAGACTAACCCAAATTTTTTGTATACTCTTAAAGTTAATAAACATCGTAAGATCCTCTAGTAAGCTTATCTGGAAATATATAAGATTTTGCACCATTGTTAGTCGAATGTCTCGCTTCAAGGGTCTTTCTTAACCAAATTCTTTCACGTTCATTGCGATCTTCACGTTCCTGGGCGGTACGATTAGATTGATAATTAATTTAAATCGTTGCATTTCTTCCAATTGTGTGTTCAAAAAGTAAGGTGACTTTGCAAATTTCACGGGCAACGTATTTTCGATTATCGATTTTTTTGTTGTTGGGTTGGTACACTCTTCCCGAACATCTGTACCAAATTTCAAGTGAATGGCATTTTTTGTTTGGTTGTTGGAGAGGCGTAAAGGTTATAAGTGTTTTGCGTGCTCCGCGATTTTTTGCTATCGGAAAATATGAATCAACGGATTTGCATCAAATTTTGCAAAATTAAGTGCTCCGTAACACTTGAAATGTTGATAGTAGCATACGGTGAAACTGTTCTGAGTAAAAAAAATGCTTACATGGGCCGGGAAGATGCCAATGACGAGCCACGCTCTGGACGCCCAAGCACGTCAACAACTGATGAAAACGTTCAAGCAGTGAAGAAAATTGTTATGGAAAACCGTCGAATCACTATCAGAGAAGTTGCTGAGGATGTCGGTATATCGCTTGGCTCGTGCCATGAAATTTTTCTAACGTCTTTGGCATGAGACGTGTGTCAGCGAAGTTGCTTCCGAAATTGCTAAATTTTGACCAAAAGAACCGTCGCATGAGCATCGCTCAAGAGCTGTTGAATGACGTCAACGTCGACCCAGATTTACTCAAAAGGGTCATATCTGGTGACAAATCATGGGTATATGGTTATGATATCGAAACCAAAGCCCAATCGTCCCAATGGAAGCGGCCAGAAGAGCCAAGACCGAAAAAAGCACGCCAAGTTCGATCAAATGTCAAAGTTTTGCTCACTGTTTTCTTCGATTACCAAGGCGTGGTGCATCAGGAGTTCTTACCATATGGTCGTACGGTCAATAAACAGTATTATCTGGAAGTTATGCGCCGATTGCGAGAAGCAATACAAAGAAAACGTCCAGAATTGTGGAAAAACAATTCATGGCTTTTGCATCACGATAATGCCCCTGCTCACTCATCTTTGCTTGTGAGAGATATTCACCGGATTTGGCCCCATGTGACTTTTTCTTGTTCCCTAAACTAAAGAGACCTATGAAAGGACGGAGATTTGCAACGATTGAAGAGATAAAGACGGCATCGCTGGAAGAGCTCAAGGCTATACCGAAAAGTGCTTAGGAGAAGTGCCTTGAGAATTGGAAAAACTGTTGGCACTTATGTGTATTGTATATGAGGGGGATTACTTTGAAGGGGACAACATAAATATTGATAAATAAATAAATATTTTTTCTTAAAAATACAAAGTAATTTTACTTTTTGAACACACCTCGTACATCATGCATTGATCGAAGACGGCATTCCCAATTGTCCTAATGATTTATTAGTCATCGCCAAGCATAGATCTTCAATATGAATTAAAGCTTCGTCGTAAACTTCCGGCGAAAATTCCATCACTGGATTACGTTTTGCTTGATTGTTACCCGAAATAAAATATCTTCTTATCACACAAAAACCGATATTCACAAAAATGCGTATATCTCACGAACGAACAATACGCATAAACACATTATTATAGGCTTAACAACTCCGTATTGACCACCTGTAACACGCAAAAATCAGATTTGAATCGACGCATTCATGAGAACATCCGTAACACGTAAAACATAAGTTTCTTTTATATATATAGATATTAATGAAATTGGATTTGAATAAATTTGGAAAAAGTAATGCTGGCAATAATTAAATTTATTTTAGCAATAAAGCAATAATAATTATCCATGAATTCGTAAACAAATAAGGGAATTTTATATTCACTTCACTTTTGTGAAAGTGATTTCCGGAACAGGAACAGGACTGTATGCCTTTGTTTTTGGCAAACAATAATATGCATTAAGCCTTTGGGCCGCTTTCAGCAGTATGTATATATAGTAGGCCAGATAGATAGCCAAATCCACAGACACATAAGCAAACACATACTAAGACATATGTATATAAAAGAAAAACATTTGGCCATTTACAAAGGATTTCATTTAGTAGCTATGACTGTGAAATAGGTATGTGAACAATAATAACTAACATAAGCTTGGTTTTCAGTTGTAGCTTTACTAACAGCAACAAAAATTTATATAGCAATACATACATACTATAAATGCTATAGTACATATATATACTTACGAGTACTTTAGTGATATTTTACTTAGAACCTCACTCTCATATTCTTTTTCCCATAGTCTACACGCTTTTTGCTTATATCTATGTGACACTGTCTTGATTTATCTAGCAGCTCGAAGAGTTTATATCTTTTTTGCTCTTGGCCAAAAAATGAAAAGTTTATCCTTACCAAATACTCGGAAAGGATGACCTTAAAGAGTAATCAAATTGGTATACTTGAGTGAAGTTGTCTCTTTACTAAGAATGCTTAACGTTCTATTTTCAGTTTTAAAAAAGCTGAATTATTTAAGGTTTTCTTTTATTTTTTATCGTCTTACTTTTGTCAAATTGTCACATTTTTGGAAAAAAGTTAAAGTTACATTGCCCGGAGAACAAAGGCTCTAAAATTATACTTATATTGTCTTATATGAGCGGTAAAATATGTATTATGCACCAAAATAAACACTGGCAAAATACTAATTAATACATCTTTTTGAGTTTTAGTCCGGAACAAAACCTTGACAGTAACATTCTAAAAAAAAATAATTAAATTATTTTAAAATACTTTTTTTTTTTCATTAAACTACAAGTTCACAAAATCAAAAAGTTCTTTGAAACCACTCTTGTTTTGACTTAAAAAAAAATTAAACGTTTTAATATTAAGAACTTCTCTCTTGGCGAACTTTTGACACCAAAAATTTTTATTTTCATTGCTCGCATCTGAGCGTACTAAGCAAATTCTGGAATTTTTTCTTTATGCATCTTTAAAAAAAAAGCCTAGAACTTGTTCGCAATATTCATGTGGAGGTTTTATTCTTTAATTTTGTTTTGCTATTTATTACAGCAGTTCATTGGACTTTTTTGAAGAAATGCAGATTTTATATTTTTCCGTAATTCTTCTAACTTTCAAATATAACTTTGATATACAACTCACGAGCCTGCAATAAACCTATCGTTTCCAGACAGTAGGCCAAGTCTTCGGTTATCATCTCCGGCTATCACTTCGGTGTATAACTTCGGTCCTTGCGGGCTGCGGTTAAGGACAAACAGGACAGTGTCACAGTAGCTTCTACAGTAGCCAAAGTATAATCTATGCTGTATTTTAGCTTATTTTATTTTTAGAACTTTTTTAGTGCTCGCAACTTTATAATATCGATTACTTATCTCTACATACTTGAGTTTTACGACTAAAGATTGTTCTAATAAAATTTGAATTTATGATTACAGCCTCGCTTCGGGAATTGCAGCATAATCATCGCGATCTAATGCTGCCATGTCCTATCTATTTGAATGACAACCAATATCCTGAGCAAATCGATGATGAAATGCTCAACGAATGATAACGCAGTCAATCGACGTAAATCGAAAGAATTCTGTTTAATATTATTGTAAAATCGACATAATTTTGTTTAAGTGAGCAAGTACGAGGACGCGATTTCCGACAATGTTTTGCTAAGTTAGATTTTCAAACCGAAGGCCACCAACCAAGGCCAACTGAGTGTCTTACAACTCAATTCGAATTTTCGATGAAAAAATGTTAACAAAATTCAAACATTAACAACAACTAACAAGCTAAACGAAAATAATTGCAGTGTAAGACATAACCACAACTTTGAGGATGTGTTTTTTCGGTTCCTTTTTATTATCCTTACGTGTCGTATGTGTCTGTGCGGAATCTTAAGTTGAGAACTTAACGCGATTTTTCCAAAAATTTAAACGTTGGAACATTAAAGTTTTGTATTTCTAATACGAAAGTTGTGGTGTGGCCTAAGGTAAACATTTGGATTTAGTTCATTACGTGAAAAAAAAATTAAGAACATTTTTCAAGTGTGTTTCGTATAATTTAATGTTGAGCAAATAAAAATTTATAACGTGGTATATAACATATTTAAATTATAATAAAATTCATCGTGAATTGAAAAATCATATTATAATAAGTCAAGATGGCTATGGAATGGATAACTGCTATGGACAAACGGTAGGTTTATTTTATTTTTTCTTTTAACAATAAGAACTTTTAATATAAATGCATGGAATACGTTTCGCAAATCATAAAACTTTATATAAACTTAAAGAAAGGTTGAAACTTTAAAGGTTTAACGCACTTATCATTGATTGGACTACTTCCTACAATTTTTATTTTCTTAATTAATCAAATCTTCTAGTAATTTACTTTACAATTATTAAATTAATTGAATTTGTTTGAAACGGCCCCAAAAATATGTCGCAGTGTGCGATTTAAGGGATCTTAGATGTCAATAATTTGGTGTTTTCTTGTTTTCCTATGACATCTTCTTGATGTACAGGCCGCCGATATCACGAGCTCTTACGATTTTGGAAAGATAACAAAACATTCATCGGATTCTTTCGAACTTATAAGATATTTCTCTCAGTTTATTAACATTATCCTGAGTCACTTTTATGCATCAAGAGTTAAAAAACAATTTACTGAAGAGAGCTCTCCAAAAGAAGTGGTAAAGCCATGCGGCTATCCGGCTAGATCTAAGTTTGTAGGGAATTATATATATTTATTGTTTATTAATTTACGCAGCACATACAAAAGCGGACGAAGGCATCGTACTCCAGTTAACCAATATTCTTGAGTATTTATAATAAGTTGAGTTTTCGCCCCGAATATTATTATTATTGATATTTAAATTTTAAAGTAATAATGGGTTATTGTACAAAAGACATTTGGTTTTGAAAACGTCTCTATGGATTACAATATACATTTGCAATAATAATTTAAATTGCTAACTATTACATTTAAGTTCCCAAAAATATAAAAAAATTTCGTTAATTTATAATATTGTGTATAAATTACAGTACGTAACAGGATTGCATTTAATTAAAAATTTCCGACTTTCTTTTTTGTATTATCCCTTGAGTAGAGGTAGCAAAATATTTTATGTAAATTTTGAATAGCAAAGTTCCATTAATAAAACACTAACTGACTTTTTTTTTGGTTTGTTTTTAAAACCAATTATTTGTTCGCCGGCTTTCCCGCCATGTATTTTTTACGTGCTCCGCCTTGTCTCGATGCTCCTAAAAGCTTAACTAAAAAGACTGGCAAGGAACAAAACCAACAACAATCTGGTTAAACATAAAATGAAATCCAAGATTGTAGCATTTAAAAATGTTCATGTCATGCTCGACATTCATTTGTCAAGAAGCAACAGCTGCGTTCTCCATTCAGTAATGGAGGGTCCTTTAAGGCATATCCGTCAAGCCGCACAATCCACGTCCCACATACACGCCCCCGCCTCCACACACTCAAGGCACAATTTCTGCTGAAAATTATACGGTTTATTAAATCACAAAGTTATTGTTGTTTTACACTTAGACGTTTCTATAAAGAGAATTTCTCGAATTTTGATGTTTTCTATTTTTGTTCCATGATTTGAAATGCAATTATTTTGTCCACTTTGAAAGCTGTTCCACTTGATTAATCCACCGCTTTGAGGGAGGTAGAGAAAAATCAAAGCAATCCAAAGCAAGTTTATATAATAATTTTTACTTGTTCGAACTTTAAATATCTTTGCCAAGACATTTAAGCAGAGTTTAGTTACATATTATTTCATGGGTATTATAGTCGTTGATGGACTTTTATCGAAAATTGCTTGGGGGAACGCTCTTAAATGCTATCATTAACGTTTTGGAGCGTTTTGTGCATTGTAGTCTGCATCATTTAAAATGGCCAGGAGGCATAGCCCTGGTTTGTGCCACAAATGGCGTAATCAATAAATACATGGAGCGGCTTATTTTTGAATCCAAAGATTTTAATTCGCTGTACATAGGAGCAAAGGTATTATGAGTCAGTAAGACGCGTGCCAGACAATAATGATCCATATGCATCGTTAGATGGACAATATGTAAATATGTCATGTCTATCTTAATAATTACACTAATAAAAAAAAATGTTCGAATTTATGATTTTTTTTGGTCATATGATTATGACCAACTGGCTATGTAAGAATTGCACAACTGTATTTCTTTGAACCACTTCAAAAAATGTGGAATTAAGATTTTTCATTATTTCACTCTGAACAAGATTTTTAAAATAAAAATTAAGCAAAACTTAGCAAATCAATATTGTAATGAAAGACTTTAGGCATAAATTACGTTAAAGTCGAGCGAGAACGATTTTGGGATACCCTGTACCACTAGCTTGCAATAAAATCCGGTATTTTTCTTAAAAACACCAAAATACATTTGATTGCCAAATTAGCTTCCTCTATAAACAACCAAAAACAAAGGAATTATTGAGCAAAAATGTTTTTTTTAAAGATCGTTCCTATAGGAACTCGGTACAGTGATAAAAAACTTCCGAGTGATAAATTTGGAAACCATAATTTCAAAAACAAACGAATTATCCATCTAACGCCGGACATTAACGTAGGCCCATCATTTTTTTTTTCATTTGTATTTTTTAACAGTTGATTTCGATGCCAAACCGAAAAATTAAAATAGGGAACCGACTAACTTGAGCAAAGTATTCGAAAACTCGAATTCCCAGAGGTTTTAAAATATGTGCCTGGGCGAGGGTTATAACTTGAGAATTTTGGTTTTATCTTAATGATATTTTTGTCTTCAGTTTTAGCAATAAAATCACAGTCAATAACTTCAACCTTCTAAAAATAAATAAATAAATCTTTATATATATAATTCTTCTGTGAGTGTGTATGTCACTGAACTTCTCTTAAACGACTGGACCGATTTTGATGAAATTTTTTGTCTGTGTTCAAGGGGATCTGAGAATGGTTTATATTCACAATTTTGTCCGCTGGTTGCGACGAAAATACTGAAAAAGACAATTTGATTTTCCAATACAATATTTTTTTTTTTTAATTTAGGTTGGCATTGCGTACATTGTCAGATTAACTAATATTTTTTAGTTAATTGTATTTGTCGAAAGGAAACACAAAAATTATAAACGTTAAAAATTTTATTTTATTGAGGCATACAAAATTTCATGAGAATCGGTCCAGCCGATAAATTTGCATGTCATTATAGTATTTCGTGAACTTGCCACAAAAATAAATAATTGGAAGAAAATAAAGATTTAGACGAGCGAGCGAAGCGAGCGTGCCGGAGCGCAGCGGAGGCCGGCTAGTATATAAATAAATAAATAACTAAAAAAAGACAAAAAAAAAAAAAAATCGTTACTTGATATAAAGTTAAAACAGAGCAAACAATAAAAATATTTTTCATTCAGACAAAGTCATATTTAAATTTAAATATAAATATTTTAATTTTTAAACACAAATTATGCGCATAGACCTTTAACTGAGGACGTAAAAATTAACGAAATAAAATTTGAAAAAAAGCATATGTATAAATTCATACCCATAGATTCATTGTTGGCCTAAATCTCGTCATATGCTGCAGCCCTTGACCAAGTCTGCACAATCAATCGGCGTATGGCCAAGAGCTTAAACAAACAACTTCTCTTTTCATTGCCTGCCTATGCTTGAAAGTTAAGCGGACCAAAAATATCCTTCAAATGTGTTGACCTAAAACAGACACACACACACACACACACTCATGCACACACGCACACACACTTAGATACCCGCACATGGAAATGGCCAAGTCAGCTGGCGCCGCAAAAAAGGTCAAGTGGGCTAAGGGCTTAAAGCATGCAACATTTGTTTGCTTTGTGTCTGCCTGTGTGTGTCTCTCTGTTTGTGTGTGTGTGTGTGTGTGTGGGTATATAATTTGGGCAAATATTTTTAATTGAGCCTTTTCTATGATGAATTTGATTTCTTTATTAAAAATTTACCATTGTTTACGATAACAAAGCTACTTATTAATCATTTTCTTCCTCATTCTGTTAATCACAAGATTATGAGAACTAATATTCTGTGCCACATAAATTACATAATTTTCATATAAAAGAAAGGCAGGAATTCCGAATTAACGTAAATTATATAAATAGTATTATGGTTATGTTTACTGATTAACTTTAATTAGATCCTTTTTCTCACACAAACAACCTTATGCTTGGCTACTTTTTATATACGACTTCGATTGTTTCGATTGCTTCTCATCTACTTCTTACATGCATTTATATTTTCCAACCAGGTTGGAGTGGAATACAGGTGTACCAGGGCCAGCGGGCTCGATAAAGGTATACACGGACGACCGTGTAGGCGGAGGTTTCCACATATGTTGAGGATTTCAACATTAGAACTGCTTTCTGACTCCCGGACCACTGTAGTGTCTTTCAGGCAGAGGTCCCTGCAATCCAGGAGGCTTTAACAACAATAAGAAACCTACAAGTTCGAAACAAGAACATTTGTGTATACTCAGAAAGCCAAGCGGCTATTAAGTCCCTAGTTTCGATGACTTCGTGTATGAAGTCAGTAACTGCCGTTTGTCTCTAGGGGAGATGGCTGAGCAGTTTTCAATTCACCTCATATGGGTTCCAGGACATAGGGACTTTGAGGGCAACTGTATTGCGGATGAACTGGCTAGACAAGGAACTATCAGCATCCTCCTTCAAGACAAAGAGAGCCTGGTATCCGTGCTATCACGGGACACTGGCTGGTGGGAAACCACGAATCCAGATTGAATGCTCCTCACCATGACCTCTGTAGAAGTTTTGGCGATGAGGAGGAGCTGAAGACGGTGGAACACTTTAGGTTCCTAAAGTCACACTTTCTTGACGATTTATCTCAGCTCTCTGAACAGAGTTCAAAATGCCTTTTATCATTTATGTATGCCTCATCTCTTATAGGGGATCTCTCAAGTGCGAAAGAGTGGTGAAATAGCTCAATGGCCTATATGAGTTGGGACGTAAATCCCAACTGCCGCCCTAACCTAACCTATAGTATCCATATTGAGTTAAATATAACAGGTTAAACGATCTTAAATGATGTTCGACGATTCCACACGGGGGAAAAAAGTTATGATTAATCGAACGAGGACCGATAGTTGGATACGCTGAGCTCCTATTTTTTTTCTAAATGAAATGCTTATCTCCAGTCTTGAATTATTTAAAGAAAAAATTTAATGGTTGATGGAGTTTTCTTAAAAAAGAAAAAAAAGCTTCTTTGCTTTTAAGGTTCATTTAGAATTGCTTCATTTGCTTTTACCAAAAGCTCCCAAATCGTATTTCTTTTCAAACGCATTTTGAATAAATGTAGCTTAGTTTCTAGCCAAATTGGATTTAGTTAAGAAACTTCATCGTCAAAAGTCGGAATTCTCGAATATTTATTGATCTCAACCAGAAAACGAATAAATCCGCAGTTGAAGGCCGACCATGGAATGCAAACCAGCCGTAGTGTAAAATTTGTATACTCTGTAAGTATAGCTATAAAGCTATACTCCCCGGTATCCGGTAATCGAATTTCGGGTTTCATAGCTTCCTTCTGTCCGTTACATACATTACAGCAATTTAGAACACCCTTTGTACCTGTAGGCATAGGGTATCAAAATGTCGCAACGAAGAACTATAAAGCAATTAGGCTTCGTAACATTGCGATTGAATCCACTGAAGGAGAACGCGAAATCGCACGAGAATAGTGGAGCATTAGTATGGACCGAATTTGAATTTATCAAACACAACAAAGAGAGGCTGCCCATGAAACGGCTCGGTTGGCAATGACAAATCGTCGAGCTTATCGCACAGATCAACAACGGGATAATCTTCGACGTGCAAAAAGAAATACTTCAAGTGTTGATTTAAATCTAACAGCTACGAATGTACAATTTATTACAGTCCGCATCCTTGAGTACGCATTGGTTCAATGGACATTGTTTGTGGGCATTGAGGCGCATTGAAGTTTGCTGGAGAAACGCCTGGATTATGTTAATTTAAAGACAAAGTGAGCCATTGATTCATTGTTTACTGGAGTAGCACAAGAATCACGACATTTTTTAACGAGCGTTGTAGTCTGGATAATTTGAATTGAATAAATAAATAAAGACGATCGTCTGGGGATTGGTAGAATACATAATAATTTTCAATATTCTGGGTAGATTTTCAGTTTGTCCACAGATAGGAAGGCAAAGGAAATTAAGACACCACCACAAGAAGCTATTAAATTTTCAGAACATTATGGCTATGGGCAAATGTTGCCTACATTGACATGGCCAAATCTGTAGCTTAATATGGCCAATGCATACACAACACTTCATTAAAAGCCAGAAACTCAAGTTCCATTGTATGCCAGAGAAATGTTAACCAAGCTTACCACAAAACAAATGATCAAATTTGGATGGAATTAATGATGCAGACAGGGCATGAAAACCGCTCACTGACAAATAGCTGAGAAAAGAACTTGCATAAAATCAGGCAACAGAATAATCAAAATGGCTTAAAGCACTTTAGTCCGTAATCCAGTTGATTAAACTCGATAAATTTGGTTGCGTCGCGTCGCGTTGCGAGTAAAATGCATAATAAATCGTCTAAAGGTGGAAGGAACTCGGCTAAACGTATTGATATTGATGATGCTGCTTAGGAGTTGGCTTAAGCGTGCCAAGCTAGGACGCCAATCTGCTGCAACAATCGCATAAACATTAATCATACGCCGTGTGCAACACGCACCTGCAGCAAAGTAACTGTGACCATGGCTATATATCTGTCACATGGTAATAGACGCAACTAGACGCCGTCAAGGACTTTATTTAAGAGCTTTAAAAAGGCGCGCGCACAAAAAGGCGCTTTAAAAAGTAGCGCAGCTCTTAAAAATATGTCGCTTGCTTACATGCCAATTATATAAAGCCGCTTTTGTCCTTCTATTAACTGTCACTGTGCGTGTGTCGTGTGTGTGTGTGTGTGTGTGTGTGTGTACGTGTGTTTAAAACCATGAAATGCCATTATGGTAAATAACAATGTGTTGGTGCTGGCTGCCATTTTATTCCAAGCCTCAACAGCTTCCGCTTTTGTGGAATAAATGTGCGTACACATACACTCAAGAATATACATATTCTATGTAAAGGGTGATTTTTTATGCGTTTGGAATTTTAAATTTAAAACAAAGCTATAAAACAAAAAGATTTCAAAAGTTTGTCTAGTTTTGGCGCTACACTTGATCAGCACTTTAGCAATATCCAGCAACTTCGCCGCGAGTACAGTTCTGCATTGCTTTACCTCTGGGTTTGACCGCCGATCCTAAGAGGTGTTGAAGTATGGACGTTTCCAATTAATAATTTATTCATAAGCTGCTGGTCTAGGTATCCGCATCATTACAAGGCTCTGACATAACTTAAAACTTAACTAACTTAGGTTAAAACTATTGAAGGCTTACATTGGCCCATGTTACCGATTGTTACGTTTTTTTAAGGCAAAAATGGCGGCATTGTGACTCTGAAATTTTTAAAAAAAATGTTAGTTTCGTTGCATTAGGTTTGACTATTGTCTTCCGCAATGACGTCATTGCGACGCTGACGCTAATGCTGCATGACTTTGACTCAATTTAAGAGAGCGTACCGTGGTCATTGTAGAATTAAAAAGGGGAGAGCAATGTAATAGAAAAACACGCAGAACATGTGTATGTGTGCAAGAATTGTGCATTGCGTAAATACAATCCCTGCAGGAAAAAAATACAGTAGCGAACTGGTTCCCAACCACCCCTACGGTGAAGCTGTGTGTCTCAAACTTAGTCCGATTGCATACTGCCCAGCTAGTATGTTTAACATGGGCTTGTCTTTTTTTTCAGAATTTTTGGTTGTGATGTTCAGCTCGTTGCAAACTAGTTCGCGTGCATATTGAACAAAACTAGTAGCTTCCTTTTTAGAATATAACGAAATGCTTCCTTACCAGAATAATACAAGTTGCTTCTTTTCTGGTGTGCAACTAGTCACTTCGTAACTAATTCAAAACTAGTCCATTTGATACAGAAAATTACTAGTTCTTTGCATAGTAGTAGTAGATTGTCTACTAGTATTCCAGACTGGAATGTCTTGCACAAAAATGAAACTACTTTTAATTTACACTTTAAACAACATTTTATTTTTATATGAAAACCTTAAAAATTATCGTAACATATGAACATAAAATTTTACTAGAAGTTAGTTACAATTAACTTTAAATACCAATTTAATATAAAATTTTTTTTAAATACAAAATAACAAAACTAATAAATAAACAAAACATTAAAAACCAATTAATTAATCACACAACTTAAAATAAAGAAATTATTATTATTATTTAAAATTGCTGCAAGGCGGTTTTTTTTTCATTAGTTGTAGAGCAGTTGCCGTTATAGGGAGCTGTTGTCCGAGGTATATAACATTACCGGCTGATTTGATTTGTATTGCTTCTGTAGAGATTTTTTGTAATTTATTTGTTTATTTCGTAATGTATAGTTTGTTTACCTAATAAAATGACATTTAAGTTTTTGAAATGGCTTAGGGACTTTTTTCCATGAGTCCCAAATATGTTCAGCTCTATTACAACGTCTTTGTGCAAGATCTCCCATAAATTTCAAAGCACGGAATGACGAAGCTGATTTCTCATTCCGTATGTGTTTACTCACATATATAAAACAACAACAAAACAATTTATTAGAATTTTAAAAAATTCCATTCAAAATATTTTTAAAGAATTCTCTGCTCGTGGTTCAAAATTTTTCCCTTCAGACTGAAGGTAAAATGAAACGATTTATTCGTTTTAAATAAGATGTGACGTCCTTATTCGTTTAAAAAATTAAAGTGAGAAAATTGCACCCTATATGGTATAGGTATAGAAACATGCACAGCCATATAGACAAGTGCTTGAGCTTAGCTATTTGCTCTATTTGGGTTGGAAGCGACAAAAATGTACAACGCCCCTGCACTTAAGCATCAGCAACAACATTAACATAGCGCCCCGTCCAGAGTCCCTGGCTTGGGCAGTACACAAAATACGAGTAATAATAATATCCTTGGCATCCCAGGCGAATGAATTATGTATGACTACCGCTGGCAAGTCAGCCGCCGCTTAACGGCAATAACAGAACATCAGCGCCCCAAAGTAGACCTTGCAAAATTTCCAAAAGTAGCTGAAAGTTGCTCGAATAACCCAACTTAACGTAGTAGGTATGTACTTATATGGAGAGGTTTCGCGTGTTTTGGCATTTATAACAAAACCAGCAACAACAACAGCAACCAGGGTTGCCGCAGATATAGCCGCAACGTCAGGCCTGTTCCCTGGAATTTTTAATTAGGCAAACATAAACAAAATTTCAACTTGAATAAATTTCACAAAAACCAAGAGAGATTTTGTTGTTGTTGTTGTTGTAGCTGCATGTATTTGATTGGAGAACAAACTACGTGTAATATTATATACTCAATTGCTTTGCTGTTTTGTTGGCTAATAACATAATGCCAAATGCTAACCACAAGCAGCTAACAGCTAGAAACCACCAGCTTAAAACCCGCAGTCAGCAGCCAACATTCAGGAGTCAACACACTGCCACAAAACAATCCCTCAACAAAAACCCCAACAATACAGCCAACGTCCCGTCCCCTCTCCAACAAGAAGCATTCTAATAAAAGTTCGTATAGTTAGCTTTTCAGCGGAAAGTTCAACATTTTCCGAGCGGAAAAGTTTATTTAATTTGTGGTGAAGGCAATAGAAGAAATTATGAAGTGTGGAGCATGCAAGCGCGTTGAACGTGGCCCCCAAAATGTATATCTATATACAGGTCCAACGATAGGGAAAGGGGTTGACGCCCCCGGGCCCGAACTTTTCTCAGGGGCCTGCTGTAATTACTGTCGTACTGTTGTGATTTAAGCTAAAGGTGTAATAGAGGGGCTGGTACATTTTGCGCCTCCGGGCAGGGATTTTCTCTCTACACACTTCAAAAAAAACAAAATTTGATCATGGTCACAAAAGGATGCAAATGTTTAAGTACAAGTATTAATGTTCAGGTACTCTTCTTAGGCACCGCTTGTTTTAATAATTTTCAAGACCTGGAAGAAATTTGATTCGAAAATTTAAATTTTTTAAACTTTTATATAGGTTTACTCTGTACAATGCACCAAAATTCGGCTTAATTTTATAATAAAAATATCTGGAGCCATTGAGGCTAATACAGCACACTAATTTTTTTTTTACAAAACTAACTTTATTTGGCAAGAAGTGATGGCAGTGTATCCAACCGTCAGTCGAGGCTGCGACTGATTAACATTTTCTTAATCTGTACTGGTGACCTTGAGTAATCTTCGAAAATAAATCATATTTTCCAAAGTTGTTTGAAATTCATTTTTATGTTCTACTACGGCGGCTACTCGGCTTAAGAACCTGAGTTCTAAGGACTTCAGCCCTAAGGCAAATTAAAATACAAACTTTTTTTTAAAAATCAATGTAAAAACGGAACATAATATTGTAGAAAATATAATAATACACTTGAAGATAATAACTATATTTATCAATTTTAAATGCCTTACAAGCTGACAAAAAAGGTGACAAAGAGTCCCAAGACTCCAAAAGATTACATTTAGAAACAAAAAGTTTATGTAAAATATATATATTACGATTATTACATATATACAATATAAGTTTATTTTGGAAAAAAATTCGATTTAAAAAAAACAAAATTTTTGCAGAATAGCAATTTTCCAGTTTCTTTGCATTTACTTTGGATCTGAGAATGTTTTCCGCTGAATTAAGGGAGATTGCGAATTGAAACTCTATTTTATTACCTTACTTTTGAATACTGGCTTGGGCCAAGGCACCAAAATACTTAAAAATTTTTTTTGGAATTCTTATGAATCGTAACAGCTGCATGTGTTTTGACTGCTGTCAGTATTTTTCAGTGTCGTTTCCAATAAAGTCAAATAACTCTTCCCAATTAGTGCTTTATTAAAGACGGCTTACGTTAAATTGGGACGCAGACGACTTTGGGAATATCGATCGGTCCTACGGGAGCTATATGATAAAGTCAATCAATTTTAATCAACTTTACTACAGTGATTGGGAACTATTAAAAACTTACTATAACTTCATAAAAAAAGGAACTACCCATCTAAATCTTTTGGGGTTTTCGAGGTTCTCTAAAGCACTCCTATGGGAGCTATAAAATATATTCCCGATATTAAAAATATAAAACAAACTTGTCTTCCCTGACATAATAACGCATCTAATCTGAAAATTTTGTTCCTTAGCTCTTACCATCTATGAGATCTTGAGAAAGTAGGCATCTCTAGTCAACCTTATCATACTTTAGGTAACTAACTTAACCAAGGGGTCTACGACATATCCTGCTGTATATTATATACATGTTCGTCTTGCACAACCTAACATACCCTTTGTACCATACGGCACAGGGTATAAATAAATTCCGAATTTATTCAAAAAAGTTTTACTAAGTTTATGGAACAGCGTTTTAAAAACTCTTTTAGAACACACTAATCTCATATTTACCGATTTGGTTGGTTTTTGCATTGACTGTAATAATGAAGGTAACATGACCGACTTTTTAAAGAAATTTTATGTGGGACTTAAGAGTATTTAGTCTGTTTGGTTTCTAGTCCTGCTCTTGTGGAGCCGCAGTAGTTTCAACCTTCGCTAAATTAAACTAAATAATAATAATGGTTAAAAATAAGCTTTAAATGTGACAGTTGTTTTCCTTCCCTGTTTTCAATTTGTTCCCACAAAAATTTTGTAAAAAATTGACTTTCCCATTCCTTTTTTTTTAGCAGCTAGTTTTATTTCAAGAAGACCTTTTTTTATTTCTGAGCTGAATTGAAGCTTTCGTTATTACCTGGGCATAGAAGGACATGAAAAACTGAAATCCTCGAACGTTAAAAGCTTCTTAAAAACTTAAAGTGCTTTTTTCGGCTTATAGGGTATGTAAGTAAAAAAGTATGAAAATGAAAAACTACGTAAAACTTTTACGGGTAGCTCAACACTGGCAATTATTGTTGGCTGTGTAAATTGCTGTAAATTTCTCTTGTATTACTTTTATTTCCATTTTTGCACTGTTTCCGACTGCTTATATACAACTAGTAAATAGAGGCCTTATGTATGCAAGTATTTATGCATTTATTATTAAACGCAAAGGGAAACAAAGAATACAGACATTTGCATATTTAATTTGTACACAAACCCGTTTAAAATGGCATTGGAATTTTTAATTTAAGGATTATTGTGTTTCATTTGCCTTTTTTTTGGGTTATGCTTTGTTTTTTCCTCTCCTTTTTTGTTCGCTATTTTTGGACTTGGCCCTGTCCTGGCAGCAACTAAAATAAAAACAAAACAAAAAAACCAGAAACTTATGCGGGGGTCTGGAAAATTAAGTTTACTTCTCGCAAGTCCCGTCCCTACTTACTTTATTAGGGTCTACTATTTGGGGTTGCCGCAGCATGTGGCACCCAGTTGATTTGCTAACAAATTAATTTCGAACTCCAAAGGCGATAAAAAGCAAGTATTTCTTGGAAATTTGTTTGTGTATGTAAACCTTGCCAAATATCAAAACAAATGTTGGATGCATTCCAAAGAAAAGTCCTTGCATTGGACTAGAACTTAACTACTACATAAAAAATTATTAATAATGCAAAAAATATAAAATTTGTTTGTTTGTTTTTCTTCCTTGTCTCTATGTATAGTCCTTGTGATCGCAACTTGCGTGATGTGGAACTAATATCCTGTCGTTTGCGTCGTGTGGAGCCTTTGTGTCGCCTTCCAGGGTCAGCCTTGCAGCAATTGGCCATGTGTGGATTCTACGAGGACTTGGAGAAGGGTGTAACACGTAAGAGAAGTTTATATGCTAAAGTACAGTAACATGTGTAATAAGTTTGCTTCAATTTGTCAAGACCACAAATTTCTGTTGTTAATTTAATTAATGTTTTTAATTTAATATGTGGTTTATTTTCTTGTCTTTATACAGTTTTTCGTGCTGGGGAACAAGGTCGTTTTTGGTATGCCGTTTTAGGTGGCTCCTTGGAGGTACGCTATCATGCGCATGCCGATTCCGATGGGAAGGTAAGTGAACTATCAGTTACATTATGTATAGGCGCAATGGATTATTTCCATATATACAATATTTAACTTGGGAACTTCAGGGATAGTATTTGAAATTATTATTAAACATTCTCAGTTCCCGGTATTCCATAATTAAATAATTCACTATATAGTAATCTTGAGTTAAGTCGCTGAAGGAGCAAGATGATGCCAGGTGCTGGGCAACGTCTTAAGCCGAAAGTTAATAATTATTTAACTTTAAATATATTTACTTACCATAACTACTCCAGCTTAGCTTCTCTATAGATTGCTAACAAAGAGGTCGCGGAGAGGTGTCTGTCTTCTCTATTGCAGCAGATCAAATGGATGAACATAAAACCATGATCGCGGCACGAGAGTGAAACAAGCATAAAAATCAAATTTGTCACGTGCAGATTCCCACAGCAAAAGCTTTAGAACGTGAACGTGACCATTTCTTGTGACACGTATGAAAATCCCAAATATGCTGTTACAACAAAAAAAAAAAAGGTATCTCCAAGCTAGAGATAGATGCGGGTGCAATTTTTGGGGCCCGACCTGACACGAACGTGAAGCAATAATTTAAAATAAAGCTGAAACATTTACAAAAAATATATATAAATAATTGACTTGATTAAAGAATAAGAGCATAAATAATCATTTCACATGTCCTCTTTGTCTGTACGTCCGTCCGTCTGTCTGAACACCCAGATCTTAAAGACAATAAGAGGTAGAATAATTTAAACTTTACAAACCATTAGATCAGTACACAATAGATCAAACTGGTCTATCCCACAAATTACATTAAACATTGGATGAAGTTTATTCCTTGATTCTTCTGTCATGCTATCCTTAAGTTGAGATAAGCCCAGTGACGTCCTTAACATTTAAAGTCATGACCTCTAAGCCTCAAACATTATATAGTATTAAGTTTGTGCAAGTCCAAAGACCCCTAAGTCAACAAATGTATCAACAGGGTGGCTAGTGATGTCGATGAAGATGTATCTGTGTGTCTGCCTATCTGATTCTAAGAGTTGAAGCATACTCTTCAATAAAATTCTTATTATGTCACGAAAAACACGGAAAACAGGTTTATGTTATAAAACATCATTTATTACCTATCGTACCCTTTAATTTAAGAGTTCAAGAGATCAATTTCGATTTTTATATCCTGTACTATATGTATATGGGTCTACTAGATTTGTGCAATAAATATAACAGACAGAAGCAGGCGTGGCAGACCCTATGACCTTTATAATAAAATGTTTATCATAACCTCGGGGAGTGATTGAACTATGTCCATCTGTCCATTTGTCCGTATGAACACTTATATTTCGGAGACTAGACACAAACATTAGTGTTTATGGATTAAAAGGATTTGCTTTTAACTAAGCAAGTGATAACACTGCGCAACAGCATGTCTGATGATTGGGTTATGTTACATGATCTTAGTCCAATTTTTTCTGACGATTTCAAATGTGTAACTAATATTTCAGTATTAGCTCTTGTATGTGTCATTGGTGTTTTTTGTATAATAAAACGCTATATATTTAAAGAAAATCTTATTTTATTTAGTACTTAAGTTGAAAAACTTTCTTTTATTTGATTTTGTCTTTGAAGTTGAAGGAAGAGAACTATTCTAAATGATCCAACAATAGCTAGCCATCATGTGTGCGTTCCAGTAGCCTTGATAGCGTTCCTCCATGGTACGAGGGTCCTGGTGGAATCGCTCCCTCTCTTCTTCACTTAGATCTCCAAGATTGGCGGGGAAATAGTCAAGGTGGCTGTGCAGAATGTTTAACTTTATGTTCATGTTACATCCAAGGCTATGAAAGTGACTCATTTAGTTGAGAATAGTCAGAACTTTTCGTATTTCCCAAAATATTTTGAACAAGCCAAACAAACTCATTCCATGCCTTTTTCTCAATCTCTGTCATACTGTCCGTAAAAAGTTTATTCAAGATCTTATCTGTGGACTATCAAAGAATTCCAGCTTTTATCTTTTCTGTACTGAGTTTTTGCAAATTTTTTGATAGAAAAACGAAACAATTTCCATTTTTGTCAAGACCTTTTACAAACTGTTTTATAAAGCCCAGTTTTATGTGTAACGGAGGCAAAATTATACCATCCCTTGAGACTAAAGGTGGGCTTCTCACGTTCTGTTGACCAGGAACTAGCGCTTCCCGAGTAGGCAAATCTTTTTCCGCCGAATGTTGAATTTTAGCTTTTTTATCCCACAAGCAAAAGTCGTATTTTTCAGCAAAATATTTGACGAGATTTTGTTTTCTTGTGCGGTAATACGAAATGGTAGTTTCCTTTGTTACTAAGTTTCGTTCTTTTAGCCTAAAAGCCAATATTTCAGAAGCAATTGACAACCAAATCTCTGATAAACTCGTTCAAATCATCTTGGTTGAATGGTTTTGGCGTTTCCAGGTCGCATAGGCTCCTCCTCTGATACATCATTTTGAGGTTCAGGTAGTATCTTATGGGTTTAAAATACGGCTATATGCCGACCGCATAACGAGGACTATTCCAATTTGGCTCGGCTTTTTCGGTTAATGCCAGTTATATTGACCACACAATTACTCTAATGGAAACATCCGGCTAGCGCAATTTGAAAGTGAGATGGTCAAACTCAGGATGGTGATAGCTGGAATCAGTGAGATAAAATAGAGTGGAAATGGAGCAACAACAACATCAAACGGCAATCTAGTTCTACATAGTGGAAACAATGAAGGAGGCAGGCACGGGGTAGGAATCTTTGTGTCCAAGCGTCACAAACAGATGGGTGATTTCAATGCGAAAGTTGGCCCGAACAAAAACGGTCTGATCTCAGTCATGGGTCAACATGGTACTGGCACACGCAACAACAGCGGAGACAGACTGGTGGACCTATGTCAAACCTTTCAGCTGGTCATAGGTGAAACTGTATTTCCCCATAAGGATATCCACAAATACACATGGACATCTTCGAATGGGTATACACGAAACCAAATAGATCACATCTGTATAAGCAAGACATGGAGGCGATCATTGACGGATGTTCAAAACAAAAGAGGAGCGTCAATAGACAGTGACCACAAGTTGGTAATTGGAGAGCTGGCAATCAAGCTGATGAAAAACTTCTTCACTGCCAGCAGAAACACGTGCAGACCACCCCCTCTACTTACATCGTCTAGCTGACACCAACGTCTCTGTCAGAATGGCAACAAATCTGCGTGCTCAACTTGTACCACAGCAGGAACACTCATGGGAGCAAGTATGCAGTCAAATAAGGAACACCGCGGAGGAGATTATTGGCGCCCGCCAACAAAGACGCACCAACTGGATCTCGGAACGGACATGGGACCTGATTAGCAGAAGGAACAATCTTAAGCTAATGGCAGCTCGTGATTT
Organism: Chymomyza amoena; assembly: GCA_037043745.1. NCBI lineage: Eukaryota > Metazoa > Arthropoda > Insecta > Diptera > Drosophilidae > Chymomyza > Chymomyza amoena. Next base: position 346,425 of record JBAMAX010003371.1, read on the forward strand.
ACAAGTCCGCAATGAATACTGTGTTCTTTGCAGACAGGTAAAAAGATCCGCCAGTCGCGACAAGAGAGATTTACTAGATAGCCTTGCAGCAAACGAAGAAAGCTATACCAGATAATAAATCAGCTAACTGGAAGCTACCGAAGGCAAACACAATCGATCAGGGACTCTAATGATAACCTCCTAACGAATGAGGATGCACAAATCTAAAGATGGCGTCAACACTTCATGGAAATATGCTGTAATGAACCAGGAAGCAGAAACCATGAAGACTACAGAGACGTCGCACCCATCAACAACCTTAGGATATCACCCACACCCCCGACAGTGAGAGAAATTGGTAACGCAATTAGGAAACTAAGACGCAACAAAGCAGCTGGCATTGACGGCATACCTGCCGAACTGCTACAGTTGCAAACGCAGCTTGTTGCCGAAACATTGCACTTACATTTTACTCGAATATGTGAGAATGAGTGTGTGCCCTCATCATGGAAAGCGGGAATAATCGTCAAGCTACCAAAGAAAGGGGGGAAAGACTACTTCATCGACTTCAAGAAGGCCTTCGACTCAGTAGACAGAGCAGCGATATGGCGGGCTTTAGCGAGGAAAGGAGTGCCAGTCAACATATAGTCAAAGCGATGTACTATGATGTTGACTTTGCAGTACTACACAATGGGAAAATCAGTACACCTTTCCAAACAAACACCGGTGTTAGGTGGTGGGGTGGATGAGGATATAGAGAATCGTCTAAGCAAAGTGCGATCAGCGTTTAGACGCTTATCCCGCATATGGAGAAACCAGCAAATAAGCAGAAGAACAAAGCTGAGGATCTTCAAAGCGAGCGTCAAGTCCATCTTGTTGTACGGCAGCGAAACGTGAATGGCCCCACAAAGAATGATGTCGAAACAGCAGTCATTCGTCAACAAGTGCCTAAGGATTATATGCGGGATATTCTGGCCCAACAGAATATCAAACGCGGAACTATGGCACTACACTAGTGAAGTTCCTATTGACCACACAAAAATAATAATAACAATAACTCGTGAACAAGAGCTATTACAAATTATATGAGGGTATATTTAGAATCAGCGACGTCAAATTAGTAAAGATAACGTGATAAAAGTAATTCATCAAACAAAAGTTGCAGTTTTGTTGTGCAGTGTTATCGTTGATGGGACATTCAAAAAGGTAAAAATAGGTTTTGTTTTGTTTAACAATTTCACTTTTTCGTTCTAGTATCCATCAATTTAATCACTGTATCAATTCGTTTTAGTCGAGACCTCACTTTTCTTTTCGAAGCTGAGTATACCAAATGAGAAAAATCTAGCTTCTATACATTTATTTATGTACTACAACTATTGTGATTAGAGAATATTTTTTAGCAAATCAGTCTGGATAACTCTATAATTCGTCTGGGATATAGTAATTTCTGCGTATATATACTGTTATTCCTTTCTTAAGTTTCTTTTAAGTTACTTTAAGCGTACTTGTATTTTTGTGCTACCCATTGTTTAAACTGAATATAAATTATCCATTAACAAAAATTTAAATTGTTCAAAAGATTTGGAGATGTAACAGACTTTTAGGTTTCTTTTTGGCCCCAACCAGATGAAAATTTCAACAAAGTCTAGACAAAACTATACTATTTAGTACTTATGATTCATATTTTTAAATTTAGAGTGACTTGAAAATCGAAAACCTCTGAATTTTTTAAAGCATTTCAAACTGCAAATAACGATAAAAGCTTTTCGGCATGTCATTACTGCATTTATCTAAAGCACCCCAGAGCTGTTGCTCTGGCATTGTTTGTCCCGGCATTCACCTGGTATTAAGTGCAATATTGCTGCAGCTCTTCAAACACAGCTTTTTCGTGTGGAAGTTCGTGGAACGTGCAGCCATAATATAGAGTTAGTATCTGTCAAGTGGCATGCAACTCACGTGCCACAAGTTTGAAAAACTGACGCCGCAAAATGCTGCCAAAACCCAGAAAACTAAAAACTGAAAACAATACAAATGACGGGGATTATATTGCAGTGTCGGGTTAGCGAGCAGAAAGAAAGAAATAGGTGGTCCTAAAATGAAATATGCATTGAACCATGCATTTTGTTCGCAGACTAAGTGAAAAATGGCAGCAAAAAATAAATTAAGTGCGTAGTATCGGGACATCCCGACTTTAATATGCCCTGTATTCTTCTAGCAACACGTTTCACCACATTTCCAGTCTTCTAATCGGCTAGATTCATTTTGCGCGTTTCTTCTTCACGTTTTTTTTGGGGTTTCTTAAAGTAAGGCCAATCCACTGCCACTTCTTACCAGATCTTCATTAGCAATCGGCTTGCAACCAGATTAATTCCACAGTTTAATAATTGAAATCGTTTATGGCACGAGCTTATAAATACTTGTAGCTTTCTGTGGACAGCATCATCAAACTAATTTCATTTCAACTTGGACACACCAAACTGGTTCAAGAAAATGACAAAACTAACATATTGCTAATGTAGATATTCTCAACATTAAGTCCGTCCAAACTATCTTGAACTTTATGTAACTTTAATAAACATAACGCACAACTAATGTTAAAATTTCTCTAAAATGCAAACATTAAGGCCACTCTTTCACTACAAATTTCTTTCCTAGTTAGTGTCCTAATAAGGCTCATAGTTGGAACAAAGGGACTCAATAAACATTTACCACCATCTTTTTGCGTAAGGTGTGATCAATCCCCTTCTAGCCAGTGACTCATCATCGCACCTGCTCAGAAGCTCTGAATTCCAGATAGCCCTTGGCCTTGTTTCAGTTTACCTACCTTTAGCCTTCCGACATCAATACTTCAAGTTTGATTCGAATATTCGTAATTTGATAGCCGAGGATAACGCTGTTGATTCACATTTTATTTAGCCGACCAAAAGTTGCTTGGGCCTTGTTGAAGCGTTTATTCACATTTTTGGCAGGTCCCCCTCGGGTGTGATTACGCCACCCAAGTAACAGAAACCGTTTGTTCATTCTCTGCTACAAATGCTGAAAATTAATCAGTCAATATTTTACTACACATATATAAGTATATATTAATTATTATTTTATATTTGAATTTACTCATGCAAAATCTAAATAATATACTATGAAAGCCAAAGAACTCAGAGAATAAATAATCAAAACTAGTCGAAATCTTAAGTTTGTTTTTGCCAGCTCTTATAATCTCCAAGATTAAGGCGTTCATCCAGACTTATTTTAATTTTATTTCCTATGCTCAGCATAGAAAGTCATGCAAGGAGTTTCATGGTTATAACTTCAATGCGACACTGCTCAATCGATTCTGTTAGGGATGTCCTTTTTTGTTGCACCAACTTAATGTACCCGTAATCATGCAATGAGTGCAGGGTATAAAAAACGTCATTGCCATCAAACGGATGTACTCGATACTGCCTGCTGGCAGTCATGCTGTAGCCTCATTCAAAATGGCGCCCAAACACAAAGGCAGCCATGGCAGCAAAAGCAACAACAGCAGCATCAATGGCGGCAGTGGCCATGACTGTGGTCTCTGACAGCCCACTCCATTCTGTTGCTGCAGTTGTTGTTTTGTTTGCTTTTGTGCACTGCACGGACAAAATGGTACATTAATTTCCGTACGGATATTGGCCGGCCAGTTTTTGTACACTTGCAGAGAGTATGATGATTTAAGATTGAAATTCGCCATTCAAATGGCTAAAAGGAATGATATCTCCATGCTGTATGTACTTATTCGAGAGTGCTGCTGTCAGTTCTGCATAACTTTGTCACACTCTTAATCGGGAAAATGTGCACACTCTATCAATAATGCAGAATTTTTTGCAAGGATTTATGGTGTGCTGTAAAATTTATGCAGTTTTGTTTATAATTTTTACTGTAGCTGTCCGATTCTGTTCACATCATCGAAATATTCCAAATAGCCAAAAAGCTTAAAATTCAACTAGGGAAACTGTGGCAGATATTGACATAATGCAACAAACTTCATTTTCTGACGAAATGTGTGCATCAGATGGTAATGAGTTAGTTCTATAGCTCTTATAGCCATCGAAATCTAGGTGGCGGACATGGCTCAAGCGCTAACCCAGTCTTCAATTTTTTGAATTTTTAACTTTAATGAAACTATTACATGAAAAAGGGCGGTACCAATGGATTTTGTGCGGCTAGTGTAATTTATTTTTAATTTTTCTGATTTAAAAGCTACTTGAACTGAGAGTATATGATAGTCGTTTTGGCATTGCGGCTTAAGTTGCAGCAGCCAGTTCTATGCCAATTCAATTTGTTGGCCAGCTTCGTATTTGAGCCTGATTGTAGAACTCTAATTGAAATGCTGGCAGCTTAAAGCGTCCAGATAAATCGGTATGAATATATGTTTATATAGTAGTCCGAGTACGGACACTGGTTAGTCTTAGCCTGGCCTATTACTAATATGACCTAATGGCCTGTATCCGTTATGAAAGCACGACATATTGAAGCGTAAAAAAGCCAGCTAATAAATTTCATAGAACATGCCCAAGAAGTGTTCATAAAAATTATTTACTGGCTACATCCATTCACCTGTTAGTTGCTGCTCACCTGCTGCTTGCTCCAAACGTTGATCCAGGGACCGGGGGTCGTCGGTCGTCACCTGAGGCAAACAAGCAAGTATGTTATGTATATATATGTATGTACATATATGTATATAGCATATATAGTGCAGCCAACATTTTCGCCTGCCACATTTTACGACCTAATTTCCGCTATTTAATATGTACATAATTTTCCACTTGATTTATTTAGGCAAAAACATTATTTGCTAAATGAATTATGTATAGTATTCTATTTACTATAATATCGCAGAGCTTTAATATTCTCTCACTATGCGTTAAAGCGTTAAAGATAAAAATCAAAAGACCGAAGAAATAATAAACAGTTTTTGACACTTTACTCTTAAAAGAAAATCAAGGAAAATCTACAACGAATTGAATGGACGGGATTGAACGAATCGTGAATCGTGGAGTCGAGTCATGGATCTTGTTGCGCCTGTCTGGCCCCATTGTTTGTTGTCATTGTGTTGCAAGCGCGTTGAAGCGTGGCGTGCCACACGCAAAACCCAATTTTCATTCATTTCATAGGTTGAAAATTAGGCAACGCAAGACGCTAAAAATAAATGCTAGGGAAAACCCAAAGCAAAGTCTGGCAGCGAGACTCTCTGACTCTGATGACGACCTATGTACTTACTTGCATATACACAAACATAAATTCAGAGATACACACGCACACACACACACACACAAACGCGCTATCAATATCAAGGCAATTAATTTAAAGTAGTTCGCGCTAACTTAAAAAAAAAAAAAGATATAAAATTTCAAATTTATGTGCGACTTGCATGTTTGAGTTTGTCAGCTATCTAGTCAGTCAACATTTGGTGCGAGTTCCGCCGGATACCTTGCCCCATCACTACTGTCTACCCAAGTTGCCCAAGTTGATGCCCCCCGGCATCAAACTTGATGATTTGACTCACGCGTCAGCTAATTTTGTTGTTGTGCGAGCCAATTTTTGTTTTAGATAACTTTTTGACTAATGAAATTCAAGAGCACGGACCGATTATGCCCAGCAGCAGCAATTGGAAACCAGCAACAGATACAAATTGCAATTCATTTGTAACCACCGTTGAATGACTCTCGAGTCATCTGGTATAAGATGGTGTTCTGGGCCCCTGACATGAAGATACTTTTGACTAACTTAGAGTAACAGACCTTTTGCAGCTTATTCTTTAAGTCATTTGATAGCATCATTGATTATAATTTGGATTAGTTTTCATCGGTGAATTTTCCATAACATGCCAAGATTTCGATGTACTAGAACTATGAACCCTAGTCCATTGTGAGCCTTGAGCGGTCTTAAAGTCAATGCTTTGCACAAGTGAAAAAAAATTTAATTTATTTTCAAGTTCGAATATGCTCAAAGCAAGAATTTTTGAGAATGAAATTTTTATTTATTTCGATGTCGCACTTTAAGTGAACTATCGATGACCAACAGGCGGCATTCAATTTAAATAATCATTTTCAAAACTAAGCAACGATAGATCTTGAGGATGAGACAGCGTTTCCTTGGAGATATGAAGTAAAGCCAATTTACCTCGTCGTCAATTATAAGAGATCTGCAGGTTAAAGCCAACTCCTGAACCACCGCAGCGCTCTCCCACTTAGATCGCTCGTATTGTTTACGTACATAGTTGCTCACTATGTCTTATTACTGGATGCGATCGTATTAAGGGATTCGACATTGCACCGACATCCAGAATGTCGGATACCAGATCAATCAACATATCAGTCGATATAATGAGGCACAGTAGCACGGCAGCCGCAAAAACGTCTCAAAAATCGATTTGGCGATGAAATAATTTTATGCATCTGATTTAGAATTTGTCAGGGATCAAAAAATACAAATTTTATTAAATTCGAATGAATATTTTAGTTGCTACAGCCACTCAAAGTGGAGTTATTTCAAACCACTACATTTGAGACACTTTTTTAACTGTTTATATCTATTTAATAATCTGATCTATAAAATGTACCTCCTCGTTTGAATCCTTTGGCCAGAAAAGGGCAAAAGCCCAACTGCAAAAACTGATGCCGCACGTGTAAGAAGAAGAATACGCAGTAGACCATATATTAAATTAAGAGTTGTTTGCTTATATTTTTACTTGGTAATAAAATAAAGCCTTCCTTTGACATTTGAAAAAATCAAGATAAAATACAATTGAGACATATGCAATTTTTTTTTGGTATGCTCAGTTAGTTAAACTGAAATTATCCGAATATAGGTTTCATCTCTCCTTTTATATTAGGTACAAATTAGTAAAACTTTAAGTGTAATTTAATTCAACCTCTTACAAGCTTTGTGGATATACGCTTTAACTTTGTACAAATGTATTCTTCTTACATATCATAGTTTTGTTTTGACTTTACAAAAAACATAATTCCAAGCATTGATTTTATTTGTGTAACGATGTCTTTGAAAAACTTTAAATTGTATAAGTTGTTCAGAAACTCCAAAGTCGCGAATGATTTCGTTTCGGCCATCAGAAAAGAACTTAATATTTAGGAAGCAAATATGGAGAAGTTCGATTTAAGGTATCAGGCAAACTTAAACTTAACTTGATAGGGTGTGACTGTCATCGAAAATTTTAAAGAGAAAACTTGCTGAAGCTCTATCAGAAGATCTATCAATAAAAAAATAAGGTCGCATAAAAAGTTGCATAATTTATTTCTCTGTCATGTAATCAAGTCTAATGTTTGTAGCTTTTCATTGCATATATATGTATATATATTGACTTCTTCAAAAATTATGGCTAAAATATCAATCTATGCCCACAACCGGTCTAATTCTACTTCTCTTACATTTTTTTGAATTGGAAATATTGCAAAGGCAACAAAATCCAACTTCCACAATATATTGTGCAGCTCTTAGATATCGTTACACCATGTACGATTTCTTATTTTAAAGTCTGAATATTTTTAACTTTGTATTTACAATTTAATTCATAAAAATATATCAATTGGTTCAGAAAATAAAATTTTTACAACGCTTTTTCGGCTTCCGTGCCACTGTGCGGCGGTATGAAATAGGGTAGCATAATGAATACCAATCCCAACATTGAAAAATAACATTTAGAAATTTGCAAATATAATTAAAACTAAAATTTTGTTGTTATATTTAATATGATAAAATAACAGCAGATGACAAAATTATGATAAAAGTTACTTCGCGAAATTATGTTGATCGAATCTTGACTTAAATGGGATCTTTTTGGTTGCTCTTGGTATCCGCTTTATTTTTCAAGTTAAGAAATAAATTAAAGATGTTAATTACTAAAAAAATCAGTTAAAATGGTTTGATACTACACTAATGAGGAATACCTTTTAAAAACCCTAAAAAATAGTTTCGCCCCTACTGAAGCGTTTTAAAGCTTTAGAAAGTAGAGGGTTAATTCAAAGCCAAAATGGAATCCCTATATTCTATCATCAACTCGGAAGAGGGACTGAGAAAAAAATCCAAATGAACCTAGAGCCAAATCTTAGATTTAAAACGAACATAAAAAATTAAGACTCATTTCTGAACACCAAAAAATGTTGGTGGTTATGAGCAGAATCTGAGTCTCTCTCCAACATATCTTACTTTATAAATCAAATTATTTTTTATATATGTTATCACACTTGTCAAATTCCTTTAATTAGTAAATAATTATAAATAATTCAGTATGCTCATGAGCTCGTTGGAGACGGTATATAAATAAAATATATTATTTCCTTAAACTCCGGATGGAGCGTGGGGCCACAATAAAAGTATTAAAGCCGTTTTTTGCTAGTTGTGATATTGTTATGATTCTTCTACCCGGGTCCTAATAAGTATGTTTATAACTGTGTTATTCATTTTTTAATTTTATTTTACCTACATATTTATCATCTTTTGAACATTCGTTTTCTGCTAAGAATTAAAGTGAAAGGCAGCTTTAAACGTAATCGCAAACTTCACGCGTTCTATCGCACTCTGAAGATACATTCGTATCTTACTTTTTCTTTACAAATGTAGCGCAGAAGTATGACTGGGGTAGGTCCCGGAAAGCGCACCTTTTGCTGCTCATGCCCCAAAAAGTTACTAGAATCAGGCTCATCATCATCAGCATCATCTTCAACATAAGTTTGTATGCGTGGTCAAAGTTCAACGGCTTCCGCTTATCTGCTGTCTAGAGCTGTATCTATTAGAATGTATTTGTTTTTTTCTATTTGTTTTTGTATCTACCAGTTATTTGTACTTGTCTCGCTCATAAACAGACAAGGGAAAAGTATCTGGTATCTGTGTCAGTTGTTGTTGTTGTTGTTGTTGCTGTCTTCGTCGTCAGAATTACACGATTAATCTTAGTAATGTGCCGACAATGAGCGTCTCTAATTAAAATGATTATATAATTATACTATACCAGATATACGCCTGCGCGCCTCTTATGATGGCCATCCTAAGGCCATAAGAAAAACTAATGAAAATATTTTCAAAAAACTTAACCCACATATAATTATATGCTATTAAAATTCAAGTTACTTCCTCAACACTGTCGGATACAGATACAGACCTGTAGAACTTTTTTCCGTTTCGCTTGCTTAATGTGCGGACCTCCCAAAGAGTTCTTAACACCTACAGATGTGTAGTTCCATTCAACATAAATATATTAGGGCTATATACACATACATATGTATAAAAGAAAAAAAAAAATGAAAAAGAAAATGTAGCAGAATAATTTTTTATGGTCACTTTATGGTCACATATTGTGCTTGCTCTTAATGACTTAAGATCTTTAAAATGACACTACAAATTATTGTGGGCGTGGATATTAGTGCAATGTTTTTGTGGTGGCTTGTGGTTTCGAGAAAGTTGCTAAAGCTTTTTAAAAGAAATTGGAAAAGTTAAATGTCGGCTATGTCGGCTCTTTGATACACTGCCAATTTTGTATTTTATTTTTTTTACTCTTCGAGATTTTTATAATGAGTAAACTTTTTCATTAATAGTATAGCCAGTTAAAATATATATTAATTGAGTTCGGTTAGACTGTGCAATATATTTATTCTAAAAACTTAAAACTTCTTAAATGAACGTTGAAAAATGGTCTTAAGACTTAGGGAATCAGCTCCCTGCTCTTAAGCACTCTTTTCAGTCTTTATAATCACGCCATGACGATAAAAAGAGTATTCTGCCCTCTATTGGGTAATTGCACCCATTACCGGAAGCAGAATAAATATATCCCGGATTTGTTAACCTTTTCCAAAAATTTTTCGTAAATCTGCAAATTCTTACGCTTGTCTTGCTTCCGCATCCTTCTTGTTTGTACGTCTTCTTATCGCCTAGTATAATAACTAGTGAGCCTGGCAGACGTTGTTCTGCCCAAACTTTTTGAATACTCTTGAAGTGTATAAACATCGTAAGATTCTCTAGTTAGCTTATCTAGACAATCATAAGATTTTTGGATTAGTTGACTTTCATGACTCTCTAAAAAGCCGTATGGACGAACTTAAGTATTTTTAAGAGACCTCGCATCTCTAATAAATTCATACCCCACAGAAACTACATTTAAACCCCTTTGCGACTACGCTTTTGTCTGCACTTAATGTCCTATACCCAGTGTTGAACAATTTTCTACTATGCTATATTCACGATATATCACGAACCAATATACACAAACACATCGCAATAGACTTAAAACTCCGTATTGACAACCTCTAAAACACGCAAAAATCAGATTTGAAATTCATCGACGCGTTCATGAGAGCCTTCGTAATACGTAAAACATAAGTTTCTTTTCGCCTAGTATAATATAATTTCAATATATTAAATTCACTATGACTATCCCCGGGATCCACATAATTTAAGTTGAAGTTGACTAACTAACTATTTCTAGACTAGTTTATAACATTTAAATCTAATATTTTTGTATCTTTTATCGAAATCTTTATCTTAATTTGGATTTGACTAGAAACGAAAAGATCCATTTTAAACATTTAACCCATTTCAACCCTTTAAACCTTTTTATTTGAATTTTTGCAAATTCAAGTTCTGAAAATTCCTGGGTAGGACCAGCAGCAATCAATAAAAATTTAATGTGAATTGTTTTGCATAAAAGTTAACTTGTCGGCTTTTCATATTTATATGCTTTCCTACTGTCGCTTATATACTCTTTCCGAAAGAAAGTCCAAAGCAAAAACTCATAAAAGAAAGGAAAATAAATAATATGGTGGGGTCGGGGAGGGACCGCGTATTGAGTTCATATGCAGACTCTTACTTGATTTTCTTTTAGACGGCCATTGAAGCATACTGCCTTTAAGTTTTGCAATCTGAGGCATTTGCTTTAAACGAATATCCGCATTTGCTTTTCCAATTACAAGCGGAAACGAGGCCCGAATCGCTTTTGGCCATAAATCCAAGCCAACAACAGGCGGCTTCTAAATCAAATAAAATCGTTTAGTGGTCTCTTTGGGCGCCTCTCTCGCCTCTGAAAACTTGACAAAGCAGCAACAAACATTTTTGTGGCCCCAATTTAGAGATCATCTACTTAATTATATTATAAATGAAGATTGCTTTGTGAGAACTGAGCAGTTTTATGACAACAATTTGCATATACATACACACATATGTACATATATACTACTGGTAGCACTGACCAAAGCAATCAAAGCCAACAAGTTGGGCAAACCACTTGCTGGATATAGTCTAGAAAAACCAGACTAGCTGGGTTGCCAGATAGTTTTTTTTTTATAATTTTTATGTAGCAATGAAAATATGCCGACAAACGCATCGAACTTTAAGATAGATTAGGCGTCAATCAAGCCATTTCCTTTAGTTTATCTATGAATTAGATGCAATTAGGTACATTTACTAGAAGTTGGTGCTGAAGAGACACCAGCTGAAGATTGTCATGTTTACTGAGCTAAGCAGCCGGAGGAGCTGATGACAACTGTGCTGACAATTGTGAATCAGTGCTTGAGACAATGAGCAGAAAAACAATTTGTTTTCTTTCATTAAATGAAAACGCAACAAGCGTCAGCTGCAGCCCGCAGTTTACAAAATGTAAACAACAGCTACAGATACAGATACGGATACAGACACAGATACAGATACATATGCACAGATGTAGCTAAAATTTTCATCTTTCGTTTTTATTTTTGTCTGTCAAACAAGTTGGGTCGCTCGCTAATCTGCCGTAGCTGGCACGCAGCATGCCACCTCAGCTGACTGTGGCAGCAGCAGCAGCAACAGCAGCAGCGGCAGCGGCAAGATTGCCCACATCCATATGCGACGCGAATGAATGAATGTGTATCTTTTGGATACTTTTGCTGCCGCCACACAAATTAATACGTGCTGAACACTTCAACAGCGCACAACGCATTCTTCGTCGTCGTCATCGTCGCCGTTGCCGTCGTCAACTGAGTTGTCTTTCGCGTTGCTCCAAGCTGCCGAAGATCGCTTGGTTCGTAACTCCGATCAGTCCGGTTACGCTCCGCTCAGCGCAATTTTGTGCGCTTTGATTCGGTCTCGCAGCGCGGGTTTCTCGCGTTTTTTAAAAGTACATTGCCTCCGCCACCTCCAGTATTACTTGGCTCATTTTACGTTCAAAGCAATTGAAGCTTACAATCTCCGAGAGTGTTCCGGATTGAGCGCCAACGCGAATTAAAAACCACCTTAGCCCCGTTCCGTTCCGTTCCGCTCCGACTCGTTTTGCAAAATGCGCGTGTGGGAGTTCGAGTTGTCTACAGATTACAACGCGCGGGCGTTTAAAAGATACGCGCAAAGTATCTGAAATCATTTCAGTGGCGTCTTGAAATGCAAATCCAACAAAAAGCATCTAATAGTCGGAAAGGTGTAAACAAAGTCATTTCATTTCTATCCAGTGCGAGTGCGAGTGCAAGATTTGCAATTGTTGAGAAATCGCAATGGCATTTGGAAAATTTATTACCTGCCGAAACGTATGCGTAATTAAAATCTTTTGTTATTGCGGTCTGATGATTTAGCAGTGCTTGTAAATACTATATTATATATATACATATATACTACATACATACATATATGTAAACAATGCAATGCCGAATTTCTGAGAATTGCAGTGCAATAATGTTTATCATTCATTGATGGAAAGATTAAACGCCTACGAAGGCCGCACTAAAAATTGCAAATTTATGCTTGAATTTAAATTAAAATAAAATTAAATAAAATATAAACATGTGTATGAATTGTTTATGAATAGCAATCTGGATTATTTTGTGGATTAACTAAAAAGCAGTGTGACCTACTTTTCCATTTATAGGTAAATACATATTTAATTCATATCTTTGTAATTCTCGGTAATAAATAAGCAAATTTAACCTTTAAATATTAAATGATATAACAGGCAGATTGTAAAATATGAAAAATAAAAAAATATTTTGCAACTCACGCATCTTCTATTAATATAGCTTCTTAGCTCTTATAGCCTCTGAGATCCTTTTACTATATCGACTAGGCTGTTGATCCTTATCAAGAATATATTTACAGTATGAGGTCATTTGTATGAACTCTGAAAACTTGGTTCAGGGTATAACAAATTTGTATTAGTTAGACCATTTATATTGTAGCTCAATAACGGCTGGAGAGCAGGAGCGTAATATATTGCGTAGATCGCGCAGCAGACAGGAACACTATGAAAAGTAGACTGATCAGAGAATATTTAGATTTCAGTATCGTGAAACATTGCCAAGATAGAAAAACAGACAGGTAGAAGAAGATTTGAAGCCCAGAGAGTAAGTCAAGATAAATCGGGGAAACTTGTGGACAGCACAATGCAGAGTGGCTTTTTAGGAACGATAATGAAATAATTGACAGGAACATCCAAACCTTTATAGATAAAAGCCTGCAGCGAAATCCTGCAAATTCGGTGGCCAAACTGCATTTTAAATTTCGATCTGCTACTCAGAACAGATCAGAAGATTTCTGTAAGCGAGATTGGAATGGTCATACTATCCCGGAACGACATAACATACATATGTATAGGAGCACCCAACAGAGTGAGATTTAAAAGAATTGTTGCGACCCTATGCCCCACTAGGGGGATCTGCTTAGATCAGAAGCTTAAATAATTAAATAGCAACCCCATTAAGTTTACATTTTCACTTAAATTTCTGTATCCTCATTAAATAGAAAAAATAAGTAGGGAATATATAAAAACTCATGTTTTTAGCCCAGATATCTTTTTTCTGGCAGATCTGGTTCCCTTTTTAGATTTATGGATATATATTAGTTTTTAGTCGGAAATGAAATCTAGAACGTACCATGTCATAGATGACCATGATGCGTGGGATATTAAGCTTGAGCTCAGATAGTACATATGTGTGCTTTCTTCACATAGACTTGAGATAGCAAAAAAAAAAAATGAAAATATTCTTTAAATTTTGATGAAGAAATCGGTGCTCCATTAAATCGAGTATTTCAATCACGGCGTGACTGGTATTTCCGATAAAAACTGGAAAAAGTGAAATTAAGCTAATTTTTTTCTCCGGCACCTATTGAACGATTTGCCGACACTCCTGAGAATTGATATTCTCGATTGATGTACCGGGACGTCATCGCAATGGAGACTAACTGTCCGTAATGGAGACTATTTTTTTAAATTTATTTGTAACTCCGGTTCTGCCGATGTGAGATTAGATGCGCTTCAAAGGTTACAAAAATTTGAGTCAAATTTTAGACTACCAAATTATTGACACATAAATTTAGCCCTATTTTGATATTACGTCGAAGAGGCTAATTAATATACATAGCTTAACTAGGTAACTTTAAAGAACATATTTTAAGAGCTTGAAAAAAGTTGAGTTTTGTTATACAGGGCCATCAAGCTTGAAGATTAAATTCATTAAACAGAATTCCAAAGACCCGCAGAAATCTCCTAGCAGGTACAGTAAGCATAGAATATGATAATATGAAAAACGTCTCAGTTGTTGAAACTTTAAGGGTTAATTGGACCCTAGTCTAAGTCAAAAACTGAGTTTTCGTATGCGGGGGAGAGCGTACAATAGCATAATAAATACTTTTCAAACAATCAGATGAACAAAATCCTCAATCGCTATTCGAGGTTAAGATAACGCTATATTTCAGTAGGAAAAACTTACGTTTTTTTTATACCTGTACCCTTGACGCTCTAGGAGTAGATGGTGTAAAAACTAAAATCCATTTCCAAGTTTTTTTTTTTTTTTTGCTTGGAACTATTTGTTTTGCCCTCTGCACACTTTGGACGAGTAACTTATACCAATATTGCATTTTTCACAGTATATTAATTTATGCACCAATAACGACATAATAATTATTTCTTAAATTTTTTGTATTTAAATAATGTTTATGTTTTCCTTTTTTACATTCGATTTGGCGCATGCTTTTAAAACCTTTATTAATCCATTTTAATATTATGCAAACAATTTTTTTTATAAAAATATCAATCGTCAGAAGTTTGCATATTTGTGTTAAATTTATGCAAAAAGATAATCTTTCAAAGGCATTAACGGCCAATAGTTGAACTATTTTAAAAGGGAAACACATTTAAATTCAGCAAAAATGGATTTGCTCAAATCTCTTGGCTTAAATGATAAATGCATTTTTATTTAAAAAGTTTTAATCAGAAATGATTGATGATTGATGATTGTCTAAAAATTGGCTATATTGTTGATGGAAGTATATAAAATAAAATGCAAATGAGCACAACAAATATTTAATAACAATAGTAAATGCCAAAAATGTGAAACCAATTTTTGAAACATGCATGGGGCGGCATTTGACTAATCAGCTTATAATCATTTGCCCAACGTATAGAAATTAAAAATTCAAATCGATGGGTCTTTATCGGATCGGATGAGCATCAGTGGTGAGAGATGGAGAGATAGCGAAAGTTGTGGCTACAAATATATGCATAGAGTGTGCAAGTAAATATGTGGATGCTGAATACTTACATAGATGCCATGTATTAGGCACGGCTCCCTTGACGCGGCTTAATTAATATTAATGGCACCCATGCAACAAATTAATAAAGTTGAATCCACCGCCCCCCGTTCAAACCCGCCCCGTGCAATAATGCTAAACATTGGATTTTATTGAAACAATTTGTGCGGCTTATGCAGCAAGCGCAGCAGCAATAACGGAGCTGACGGTGTCAGTGTCAGTGCCTGTGTCAGTGTGTGTGTGTGTATGAGAGTATGTGTGACGACGACAACCTTGCTAAAGGTCACAGAATCCGGAGGGTAAACACGCGAGTATATAGAGAGAGAGAGAGAGGGAGAGAGCTTGTTCGTATAGAACTTGCTTTCCATCAACGGCATCGAAAACTTTACGCTTAACAGCGCACACACACACGCACACACACACACATCCGCACATATGTTAGTGTTTGTAGTACTAATAATATTCATGTTTTATATTTTTTATGGATCAATAAGTTTTATGTGCGTGCCTCCTCCCACACGGTGTAGTGTGCCTGTCTGGAGATCAAGGCACTTTTAATAATCTTTAATAGCAAACAAATACATAAGCATATGCTCGAGTGTGCACGTCTGTGTGTGCGTCAGTATGTGTGTTGGTGTGTATGTGTGCTCCAACCGACTGCACACAACGAAGGCAACTTCTTGGGAAAGTGGCTGGAACGTGGAATGTTTAAATTTCATTTTAAAAAGTTACCATCTATCAGATATGTCAGTAAGTTCTTGGAGTCTTGAAGTAACAACTTGCAAATATTTGAAAAACCGCCTCCATCCTCTAAGCAGATATGTCTTTCTCAAAATTTTACTACTGCTTAGCTAATAGCCTAATACCAAAGAATATAGTTCTATATTCTTTGCTAATACCGATTTTTGTGGAAGCCAACGGAGATCCCAATAGCTATCGGGCAAACAATAATTTGTTTAATTATTTTATTATCCGGCACCGTTCCTTTTCAACACAGAAGTAGAAGTGTGTTAGTATTGTTAGAAAATTTGATTGAAATTTTAAAGAAATATATTTTTATTAACATAATTTTTTAGAAATTGAATTAAGGAAGGAGTTAGGGATCTTTTCCCCGGGACCGGAGATCTTGGAGTTCGGAAAGTGGTGAAAGTTAGTGTGTGTGTTATTGTAAAGCGTATGTATGTAAGGCTAACTTAGTTAAAAAAAAAGTAAAAGTAAAGTTCTTTGAGTTGGGTTTTTTTAACATCTGCATTGGAGTTTTATGAAATGCATTATTATGATTTTCTTAAATCATCAATACTTTCGGAAATCCTTTTTGTACTTTTTTTTATGTTGATCTCACACTTTTCAACAATTATACGTATTTTCATGAATTAATTGATAGGGGCCCGGAACCGAGATTTCAACTGGGGCCCGGATATTCTATCTAAGACCTGTTGTTATTTTCTAAAACTAGCTCACTCAAAATGCAAGAAATATTTTTTTGAATTCAAGATATGCTTATTGGTAACTATAATTTCCCACGCTTAATACTATTCAGCTATATTGGTTTTTAAGTTGGCAGGACTGTTCTTAATTACTATGTCAAAAATTAGTACGATTTGTAAACTGCAATAGTTTATTTACAGCACCTTTTGAAATAAGGCTGCCTTAGTAGTGTATGGAAAATTGTACAGTGTTGAAAAATATCGAAGAAAGAAGTTGTATCAAATTTTGTGTTTTTAACAAAATTTCGTGTGCGGAATCGTTGCGAATGTTGGAAAAGGCTTATGGTGAAGCGGCTTTGTCGCAATCCCAAGCCCACGACTGGTACAAAAAGCCTTTAAGCGATGGTCGAGAGACCATGCAAAACTTAAAAAAGTGAAAGATATCGTCTTCTTAAATTGTCATAGGAGTGTTAGAGAACTCGTTTAATTTTGGTGGATAGTTTGTGCGTAGATTTTGCATGACGACAACGCGCCATTGCACCGAGCTGTAATTGTGAATTATTATAAGGGCAAGAACTAAAACTAAAGAATGCCATAACTAACTCCAAGCCCTTTCCGCCCGGAACAAAGTCGTGCTATGTTGGATACCTGGACACTCAGGAGTGGATGGTAACAATCGTCAGCGACGATCTAGCACGACAGGGTGCCTCCATCCTGACTAAAACTCCTGCGCCGTTTTGTGGTATTGATTGGTCCACAATCAAAACCACGATAAACAAATGGGCTGCAGGAGACCATAGGAGATACGGATTCTCCCTTCCGGTGCTTCGTCAAGCAAAAGTGCTTGTCAAGCCTCTGAATACGATCATGACAAAAGGTCTTGGCAGAGCGGACTTAAAACTCCTGGTAGCATACCTATCTGGCTGTTAGATACCATCTACAGAAAATTGGCCTATCGGACTCTTCAAAGTGCAGACCCAGTCTAGAAGTCGATGAATCCACCAGACATGTTCTCTGTGACTGCCCAGCGCTGGTATGCGACAGTGCCTGTCACATGGGAAAGGAACGGATTAGTCCCTTCCATCTTGGGTCAATAACAACAAAAGACCTACTACTATTCATGAGGAAAGCGGAAAGTCTTTTGCTTTAATTTAAGAGTATTGTACAAAAGAGCTTTTGGTCGCAGTGCCCCACCTCTTTGTGAGGAACCCTTTTTTCGACCAAAAACTCATCCAATATCGTCGATCAACAAGGTGAATTTTTTGGTTTCGACACAATCGAGGCCATAAAAGAAAACTCGCTGAAGGTTCTAAGGATCTCCCGCCTACGGCTATACAGCATGTTTTAATGATTGAAAAAAGGTGGCATATGTTTATGTCTTGAAATGCGGCATATTTTCCAGGCGACGAAATTAATATCGATGAGCATTACAAATTGGGCGGATTAATTTTCGCCAATTGGACCGGTTTAGTTCTAAGCTCCAGCGAAAAAGTAGATGGCATTTAGTTACATTTCTTGGTGCCTACTGTGCCACCTTGTTGGAATCTCATGACATTCTGGCCCATAAAGTTTAATTGAGGATAAATTGGATTTGTTTAATGATGAATCGTTTGGTCCTTAAGATGATATTGACAACAAAATAAGGATGCTTTCTTAAGTTTGCAGCACCAAGTCTTCTGTTTTTTAAACGTGTCTATAATACATAGAAAGCTACGTAAATGCTTCTTTATCATTTTCCTTTCAATTTCCCCAAAAAATAAAAAGCGATTTGAAAATTTTACAAACTTTTCTTGCCGGTTTGTGTCTTGAACCCACAAATTAAGTTTTTTTATACACTGCACCTTATGGTATAAAAAGTATATTAAGTTTGTGCGAGCCGAAAATATATTTATTTAACCCCCAAAAGTTACCAGAAGTATGTTTAGGATGTGTATCCGTATATCTCAGAGACGGTAGGAACTAGAGCAACCAAATTTTCAGGAGATAAGTTTATTTTCAATTTCATATATAGTTTTTTTATGAAAATGTAACCAAGTTTGTTTGCCTAATAAAATATCTTTTGGAGTTTTGAGCAATATATCAGATTAGAGGGTATCCCAACGTATGCCAAATTTTAGTTTAAAATCAAGTTCAATAGAGTAAACTATTTGAATATTGCAACTAATAAAAAAATTATTTTTTACCTGCGCATGACATTTTGTAACTTAACTTATTCCAACTTTTTCTTTGTCATTTTAATTTCCGAAAAATATGCGTTGAAACTTCTTTAGATATATAATACAGTTGGTACTATATATTGTAATTCGATTTTTTTATTTTTGTTACTGTAGTGTGTTTGCTGTCATTACCCATCAGCCATCCATCCATACTCAGGTTGCCTTCCGCTGCCTGTCTGAGTCTCAATCCCGTTTACATTTCTATTTCCATTTCCCCATAAACCAAGCCAACAGTTGCTGCCAAATGGTGCCCGACGTGCCACACATTGTGGCACTGTGGCAGTGGAAATAAATAAATAAAAGAAAAACTAACAGAACACAACAAAGGGGAAAAAGTTTCATTATTTATCCTTTTTGTCAGTAACACCTGGGCATCCATTTTCGTGCTCACTGTGCATGGGATTTGGGATTGGGGATTTGACTCGGTCCCGACTTCTCCATACTCACGCACATTTTGACGTTGAGTTATGTTTGCAAAAGTTGGATGCAATTTAAAAGTTGCTAATTGCTAAAACAAAAGTTACTGATTATATTCAGCTAAAAGTTTGCTTAGTGCTCAAAAATTAATTAAGAACTATTTTTCAAATTCTAATATTAAATATTATGTTATGTGTGTTAGTCAAAAGTTTAATAGATTTTATTTTTTGTGAGAGAGTGTGAGTGTGAGTGTGAGAAAACTTTTTTAATAAATTGCAGAAATAGATGTTGCAGCTCAAGTGATTTGTACTATTTAAATAGATGTTTTTGGATAGGTTGATTAAATTAATTAACAGTTTATAGTTCGATATTTAGTTGTTGACACTGAAAGATACAAAATGTATTTCATTTGATTCCTTGGAATGCTGCGAAGTATATAAAATAACATAAACACCATTAAAAACCTAATTATATTGTATACAATTTTGTTATTGTTTAACTACGCTATCAAGATGTTGATCTATAAAGTCTCAGTATTATTATAAACTGGCCTTGTTATGGCCAACTGTTTTATGTTAGCTTGCTTATTTATAAGTATCTTCCATTAGATCAAACCATTAAATTTGGTAATTCTCAAAAGGCAGCCGTAAAAATATTTCAAGCACATTCAAAAAACTGCCTTCAATGACCACAAACAGCCTCAAATTATGCAAATAATGTGCTGATAAGGTGCTAAATATACAGACCAACCAACCAACATACGCACAAAAAGTTTATCTACTATATACACACATACATATACACACATATATATATATATACAATGTTTGCGTGTATTGCTGTTAAGCCCAAATTCAGACAATTTAGAGCTGGGCAAAAGCCAAAAAAATAAATAAAATAAACAAATGAAGAGCATACAGGAACGGAAAATAAATGTAACACTCATAAATTTGCGCACGATTAAAAAGCAAACGTGCAAAAACTTCCATATATAGTACATACATATATATCTATATACTATACTATATAAAATACTGTATATACAAACAAAAAATAAAACCAGCAGAATAATGTGATAAAAACGTTGCATGCAAATTTCTAAGAGGCAAATTTTTGGCTACAAGCAACTTTACGAACCTTAAAAAACATTTGATAAAAATAAAATGCAGTCGTGGCTGTATCCGATAGCGGGATGCCCTACATTCGTATAGAGTCCATACTTTAAAATGGTTTCTTCACCTGAACGTTTCTTCTTATGGTTCAATTTCGCTGTGATATGTTTTGGACACACATGTACTTTAGAGAATAAAGATATTTGGTGCTACTTGTTCTTATGAACTTCGAGATCCAGTTGCTCATATAGGCGTATATCTATTAAACAACCTATTTTGTAATACCTCTACTAATAAACGTAATGTTCCTTAGTATTCTTCAGAGCTCGCAAATAACTGTTGACACTTTTTCGTTGTCTGCAAATAAGTGTCTTTCACTCACACAATAAAAAAGACTCAGACAGAAACTGTTTTTGTCGCGTCTGGCTTAGCTCGCTCGCGCTCTGAGCGAGACAGTTATTTCTGATAGCTATTCTTTGATTTCACAATAGGTCGAGGAAATTTAAAATTTTCAGCGGATTTCTTTTTCAATCGATCTTTTCGATTTTAACATCATATTCATTTGCAACCGTCCGATTATCGAGTCAAGTGATAACTGAATATTTTGTTTGACTTTGGATTTGCACTGATCTGGATTTTTAGATCATTTTAAAATCAATTTATTACAAATTAAGTGAATCAAATTTAATGAAGCCTATGGCAGGTCAACATGGTTTAGTTGCTGGAAAGCTAAGTGTAATTTGCTGCTTTTAATCCGAATCCGGGATCAGAATTGACCCATCACGTCAGGATTATGAAATATTTGAGGTTATGCACCCGAAAAATAGCATTTTCTCCTACTTTTTAGGTTATGTTCAATATAATCTTGCAAATAATCTTTGTTGCACGACTTTTACATAACGTGTACAATCATATTGCAAGCAAATCCGGTTCATTGCTTAAGAACTCCAATAAAAATTTCATTGACAACTATATAACAATATCTTTTAATCAAAGTTCGAAAATAAATTCCGCAGCAACATTGTGTTTTTTTTTAACTTTCTTCCTATGGCAACTATGTAATATGGTAAAATAGGTTAATGTAAAATTTGGTTCACTGGTGAAGAACTTTAAAAAACTTTCAAACCCAAAATTTTGTTTCGAGACCTTCTTAAACAAAAGAAAATACAACATTAAAATTTGGCATCAAACACGTTATTTTCGCCGATCGGTCAATTTTTTAAATCAAATTTTGTACAGTTCTTTGGAACTTTAAACAACTATCAAACACCAAATTTGATTTTAATACCCTCATAAACAAATGAATTACTCATTTAAAACTTTAGGGTTTTAGAAAAATTGTACTGTTGACAAAAATGCATATTTTTTTTTATTTTCCTCATAATAGTAAAAAAAAATTTATTTTTTATACCCTGTACCGTATGGTACTAAGGGTATATTAAGTTTGTGCAAGCCGAAAATGTATGTAACATATAGAAGGAGACGTCGGAGACATCCCAAAGTTACCTAAAATATGATCAGGGTGAATAGAGAAGTCGATATACCCATGTCCGTCTGTCCGTCTGTCCGTCCGTCCGTCCGTCCGTCCGTCCGTCCGTCCGTGTGAACGCCTAGATCTCAGAGATGGTAAGAGCTAGAGTTACCAAACTTTCACATTAGATCCCATATTATTCCATAGGAGGCAAGTTTATTTTATTTTTTTGATATCGGGGTTAAATTATATAGCTCCCATAGGGGTGTTTGAGACGACCTCGACAAAAAAATAGCGTTTTAGATGAATAATTCGTTTGTTTATAAAGATATCGTAACCAAATTTGGTATTCAAAAGTTTTTTATAGTTCCCAATCACTCTACCAAATTTGATCAAAATCGGTTGACTATATCATATAGCTCCCATAGGACCGATCGGCCAAAATAACTTTTTTAAAGAAAAATTCGCTATATTTCGTTTTTTAATAAAGATTTCATAACCAGATTTGGCGTTTGGAAATTTTTTAGGCCTCTTAAGCAATGTGCCAAATTTGAACAAAATCGGTTGACTATATCATATAGCTCCCATAGGTCCGATCTTCCAAAAAATCGATTTTTTAACAAAATTTGTTGTGTTTCGTTTGTTTGTTAAGATATTGGGACCAAATTTGACATTCGTGAGTATTTTATAGTTCCTAAGCACTGTACTAAATTTAATCCAAATCGTTTGACTAGATCATATAGCTCCCATAGGACCAATCGGTCTAAAAACACGTTTTTTATACAAAATTCGATGTGTTTTGTTTGTTTGTAAAGATATTTGAAATAAATTTGGCATTCATATCTTTTTTAAGGTATTTAAGCACTGTGTCAAATTTTATTGAAATCGGTTGACTATATCATAAAGCTCCCATAGGAACGATCGGTCAAAAAAAAATTTTTGCTTAAAAATTCTTCTGTTTTTGGTTTTTTGTGAAGAAATCGGACTTTATTACAAGCTAGTGGTACAGGGTATCCTAAAGTCGTCCGCGCCCGACTTTACGTCCGCCATTTTTTTAATTTAAATTTACGTTCAAAAGTTCAATTTATAAGTTAATTTGACAAAAGTTTGCTCCGAATATAATCATAGTAAAAAATTTCCAAATCAGTTTAGCACAACCAGAGATATTTACTTTTTTTTTTTAATTTCGAAAACGGGTTTTTTGAAAACAATTCGAAAACCGTTCCATGAAAAATATTTTGGACTGCATTTTTGGTTTTAAAATTTCATTTAATTGTTGAAATGAGTAAAACAGGCTGGGGATACATTTTGGTGTAAGTAAAATTTTGGGGTTCTCTTAGGTGATGACCTACCATTCAAAAACAGATCACCGAAAATCTGTACTCTTCATATATTTATGTAGAACTGTAGGTGTAACTACAGTTCTATATTCTATATTCTTTGGTTTAACATAGTATATAGCCATCATAAAATTTAAATAGTTTTTACAACTTTAAGGTTGTGCGCTTGGTACCGATTTTTTGGGAAATGCCCATAAGTAATTAATTTTTGAAAATGCATTCAAATGAAGTAACTTTCGATAAACATATTAGTATAATTAAGCAAACTATACCACATAATTTCTGGATTATTTCTAAAAATCTAACTCAGAATTTGTCTGCCAACATTTAAGATAACTCAACTCTGTAAAAGAACAAATATTGTTAAATGATAATTTTCTGGGTACTTTCCATATATATCTCTTCGTTCTTATAGAAGGTACAATGTTACCCAAAGTTATTCAGGGTATGCAATTTTCGATTTTATACATTAATTTTTTGTTTATTGCTGCTGTTGGCATCTATGGCAATAGGCTTAATGACAGCATTTGATGTCGATTACCATAAATAAGACGTCTTGACAGTCGTTTGGGGGCGTCTGACTGACTGAGACTCAAATTAGACGTTTTGAAGCTTCCAGCTGGTTAACCTTGCCAAGGTAACCCATTCAACATTTTGTCAAGTTCAACGACATTTTCTGGCCGTCTTCTTCTTCTTCTTCTTTGTAACTCTTATTGCAGAAATAATTTTAAAATAAACTTTTACGCCTTATCGCAACGAATTATAAAAGTAAATTTTCTTTGCATGCAAAATCAATATTTGTACAATGAGTAAATTTAAATTTGATTTCTGTATCTCTGTAGCTTTCGGCAAAATGTATCTCTCAGTACTGTTTGTTGAATTTCTCGGCTTTAGTTTACTTTTTCCCCCGCCCCAGCTCGCTTCCCCAAGGTTTTCTTATTATTTTTATCAACAAAATTCAAGTTTTGAAGCGTTCACCATGCAAAATATAAAAAAAAAAAACAACAACAACGAAGAAACAATTGAGTTTTTGTTTTTGTTTAAGTCAAGCTAAATATTTCAAAGTTCTTACTCAACTGCATGACTGCCAATTTACATTTAGCGGAGCAATCCCGGGCTGGGAGGAAGTCTACCGCCCAAAGTTTGTGACAACTTCAAAAGACTTTTGTGTGACGTCAAGACCCGTAAATGGCACTGATACAATTGTCATTGTTTCTAATGGAAGCCAGCTACCTGTACTTATAAATTTATTTTCATATTTTCTGGCTCAGTGCGAAAACGAGTTTGTCTAAAAATGGAATTTAATGGAATGTGTAGACTGACAAAAAAAAATATATATGGAAAAATGTAAAGCAGTCATTGAGAAAAAACTGTTTTTTTAAATCAACTTCAAAGCTACAAAATATTTTGCAGTACGAGGTTAGGCTGAAAAGTAATCGGCATAGAGAAGATAACTAAATATTTAGCGACCATAATTGGCAAATAATTGCCCAAATTGCTTAAAAAGGATTTACATAGATTTTGATTTCTAAGGTGGTGCCCGACCGTGGGATACCATGCACCCTCTTTTCTTTTGCATCAAATATCAATGTATATTTATTTTTAATAATGATAAACCAGACCAATCAGCCTCCTCCCCACAATGTCTAAATTATGGCAAGGATTGATTTTTAGAAGAATATCTGAAAACGTCGGCACACTTCCTGATCATCACTTTGGATTCAGGGAAGGACATGGCACAATAGAGCAGATATACCAAGTCACGAATGAATACTGCTACGGAGTATATATAGATGCCAAAAAAGCATTTGACAGATTTTGGATAGCTGGTCTTCTGTCTAAAATTAAAAAATTGCTTCCTGCTGTATTTTTTCATCTACTTACCTAGAAGACCGAAAATTTGATGTTAAAATAAAGGAATCGATATCTACAGAAAAGAAAACTAGAGCTGGTGTACCACAGGGAAGCGTCCTGGCCCCTCTCTTATATAATTTATTCACGGCGGATATCCCGACACCGAGTAAGCTCCCAGAAACTAATGATAGCTACATATGGCTATTTTTCACTCTGCCTCCTGTGAGTACGAAGCAACAGATGGAATTCAAGAGTACCTATACCTACTTGAGAGATGGGCTCACAGGTGGAAATGTGCTAGGCAGTGTAATATACTCTAAGAAAAAAACTATCACCTGCTGTCTGGTTAGACAATCAACCACTAAAACTACAAAAACAAGCTAAATACCTAGATATTACCCTTAAAAACAGACTGACTTTCAGACAACATATAGAAAACACAGTCAAAAGCTGACGTCTAAAAATGTCTAAAATGGCTCATGAACCATCGTCCTCCACTCCGATGCAAAATAGCCTTATATAAAATGATATTGGTTCCTATCTGGAGATACGCCATCCACATCTGGGGTATGGCGGCTCGTTCGAGCCGCTCATGTATTCAGACACTACAGAAGAGGGCCTTACGCCTTATTACTGGGTCTGAATGGTATGTAAGGAGTTCGACCTCCAGATAAGCCACAAGCCGCTATAACGAAAGCTTAAAAAGACACCGGAATAGGCTGGCAAAAGGGCTCCTAAATGAAAATCGTAAAAATGGCTTAAAAAATTAAGTTTTAAAAATCTGCTCCAAAAAGCGCCGAACTGAAAGAAAACAAAAAGAAGACAGACAGAAAAGCGGACCAAATGGTGGCCTCCTGATTAACAGGACGCCTTGATGCATCTAGACATCTCCAAGATAAGAAACCTGCAATTCATAAAAATAATAAAAATAATTATAAAGTAGAAGTTAATTCTAAATTCTATAGATTTGTAAGCTGGAGCAACGTAGGACTTCAGGCTGATAACTTTATATAGTTCATGCAGTATACAAAAATTTTATTTGGAAAATTAAATTATTTTGGTGAAGTTCCATAAATTTCACTCGATTTGAGAATTGAGAAGAAAGTTAAGTCACAAAATTTATTTCAAGTACAAAGCCAGTTCTATGTGCATATGCTGACAGGTCTGGGAGAAAACAAAGCAACTTGAATGCTGAGAGTAGAGACGTGAACGGCCGTCCTCCGGAAAACGAAACGCCTTCTACTATTATAAAATTAGTTCCCTTTCTTTATATACACCGTTCGATTGAAATTAATCACGACAAGGCTACAAATTATCAGTAAAAATTTTGTTGTGGACATAGAAGATTTGAGTGCGAAATTTTTCTAGGGAGAGCGAAGCAGAAAGCTGGTAAATCATTTGGTCTCTAGCTTTGGTAGTCCCCGAAATCTAGGGATTCATATGAATTGATAGACGGACGTAATAGGCAAAGTAAAATCTCCCAAAGTACTTTTCAGTGTGCCCTCGTATCTATAATATATAGTATATAAAAATGGCTGACAAAAAATCAATATGCGGCGCGCAATTTTATCAAACTTTATGTTATTAAAAATATTCAATACTATTTGTCGTTGAATTAATTAAGTCACGGTTGTTTTCAATAAATTCGCTTGGTAAACATTTTTCACATGGAAAATGCCTACAGCCACAAAATGCAGTTTCCAATGCAAATGGGAAGCGCCAATGGAATGGGATGCTGGTTTTCATGGGTTATATTCACTTGACATGACTTAAACGGATTAAAAACCAAAATGGTCAAACGAACAGAATCGAATATTACTTTTTAATTATATTTTTGTTTAGCTAGAATGGAATACATCGAGATAAACCACTAAATGTTTGTTGCATGTTCTTTAGAACAAGCTTATTGGTTAAATTATCTTTGACACCCAGAAAGCTCCATACTATAGAGTTTGAGATTAAGTTAACTCAGTATTAAATGGTACGCAAACTATCTCCAATAAATCTTGCTTGATAAGCTTTTGTAATTAAAAAGAAAGCTTTAAATTTATAAGAAATGGATTTGCGTCTTCTTCTTACCGTAAGGTAAGATATTTACAAGTTTTCCAACTGCCTTACACTCGAATTTATTTGGATCTGCACACAGATGTTTGTTTATATATGTATATACATACATATGGTAACTTTGCACTAATAAAACTTCAACCAACGGAAATAAACCTATGGAGCTACTTGGTCTTGGTCTGTCATACAAAAACCCAGCAGCCAGAGGAAGCCAAATATGGAACCACATCAATTGAGGCAAATATGTTGGATACTGGATGGCCAGATGCTGGCCCTTTGGGATTATGTCTGCACACAAATTTTCACAGGCCAAATTAAGCAATAAATATTATTTTATGTATTTGTATACATGGTATATGTGGTATATTATATACATATGCACAGGTGCTGACCCTTTATGAAACGGTCTAAATTTCATTTTAACTGGTTTTGTCATTTGCGGGGATAACATTTCGACTATAGTTGAAGGTACTTTTTGTTGTGAATATTAAAAACCCATTACTTGAGCTAGCCACGTATAAAAATGTATTCATAGCCTAGCACTTTTAACGTAGATGGGTGAGTTTAGTTTTCCTACGCCTAAAAGTCGAGTTTTGTCCTGTCATTCGTTTCGGATTTTAATGCGGAACAGCTATAGTTACATTTATCTTAATGTGAGGCAACTTTCTAAGAAGGCAAATATAACCTATATAGTCCAGATGGTGATGAAACGTTGTACTTGACAACTCGACATTGTGAAAGCTTCTGTAACTATAAAAAAAAAAACGAATACGCATTGATTTTAATAGAAAAGAAATTCCGAATTCCTCTTCAGTAATGCTATTAATAAGAGTTTGTAAAAAAGAAAATCGTCGAATGACAACTATGGAGTTTCTGCTAGTAAAGTTTTTGAAGCAAGAAATTCTCACGATTTAATGACAATTATTGATTATATCGAGCACAAAATCGTCTGAACCATGAACTAGTTCCAGACCGAGTTGAAACAAATTGCAATACAAAATTTCAAGTTTTCGAATCAAATCGTGCCGTGACATGAAAAATAAATAAAAGTTCAAAAAGCTATGCTGAGGTTTGATTTTTACATCCAAGCCTTGGAGCCATCTAACTGCCATCCCGTACGGGTCCTACTTGCAGTGTGCATATAAATCGAAATTTGTGAAACAAATGTCGACAGTGAACTAAGCCCTGCATACACTGGACTTTATGAGCTTTGTTGGCATTGTTGTTGCTTGTATATGTCCATGTCCATCTCTGACATGGCTGACAATTTTCGCGTTCTGATGTTGTGCATCATTTGTTTGTCAAGGCGGTATAGGAACAACAGACGGGGTAACCCTCAGGGTTAATGTGGCCCTGAAACTCATGTGAGGCCGGCCTGTCACTCTGTCAAATATTGGTCACAGCTTCCATATGGGGATGGTTGGTTGGGTGGTTGCTTGTTTGCCGGGTGTTTCGGGTTTGTGGGTGTGTCACTGTGACACAGTGTGACAGTGCATTCCGTCTCATTGTGTGCGTTGAATTCATTTTCATTGGTTTGCATACTGTCAGAATGTCAATAAAATAATAGCAATAAAAAAAAAGAATGTTATTTAATGCTCATAAAATACATATGTAAACACAATGTGTACATAAAACACATATGTGTTTGTTACACACACACACACATAGTAATGCATGTGCGAATATGTATTGCAGTAAAATAGTCAATGGGACAATAATAAAGCAGGCAGTCTATAAATATTACGTATACGCCACTTATTCATGCGCATTTTTATTGTTGTCAAAGGCAGCTTCTCAAATTTACACAATCAGCACAAATCGACTTGGGAGTCTTTCATACTCTATATATATGTATATATATGCGTTTGTACATATATATTACAATTTGTTACACACAGTACATATATACACAATGTCAATCAGAGTGCCTCCGTGTGCGGTTCGTATGTCAAACAATCACAACTTCAGACATGTCACACACAACACATAAAAGAAAGAAATTCAATCAATGTGCGTCTGTCTTTATCAGAAGTCAGGGTGCCAATGAATCCCCCAATCCAATGCGGGCGGCAACAAGTTGAAATTGTCAGCGCTCTGGCATATTGGCAATTGTCCGGGAATTATGTTGCGCCTCGTTGACAAATGTTGTTTCAATTGGTTTTCAATTTAACCAAATATTTATATGCATATACTTTATTTACCACAAAATAGTCATAGATTGCCAATTTATCGTTTTGAAATTTATTTATGTATGAAATTGTTTAGCAACAAGTTTACGAGTTTAAAATTCAACTGCTACTTTAATATAAAATTATTTGTCACAATAAATGCCAATAATCATAATAAACTCATACGAAAAACTTATTAATAATAAATTCAGCATGTAAGCACCCACACGAGGCTTATTATATTAGGTTGTCAAAAAAGTCTTGCGGTATTTCCGCAAGCTTGTCTTTGCAAGCGCGTAGTTCTAGTTGTATTCGTCGCATCGGTTCACGCTAGAGCTTTTTGGAAAGCTCTTTTCACGTGCTAACACGTGTTTGATTAATTGTTGTTTGCTTTTAGTCGTTCGTGAGTTATAGGGTCGCAAACATGGAGCAAAATAAAGAGAAAATAAGGCATATTTTACAGTACTACTACGATAAAGGCAAAAATGCATCTCATGCTGCCAATAAAATTTGTGCAGTTTATGGACCCGATACATTTTCCATTTCCACCGCACAACGATGGTTTCAACGTTTTCGTTCTGGTGCAGAGGTGATCGAAGATGCGCCACGGTCCGGAAGGCCTGTTGTCGAAAATTGCGATAAAATCGCTGAATTGATCGAAAGAGACCGGCATAGTAGCAGCCGTAGCATCGGCCAAGAGCTGGGCATGAGTCATCAAACCGTTATAAACCATTTGAAGAAGCTTGGATTGAAAAAGAAGCTCGATGTATGGGTGCCACACGACTTGACGCAAAAAAACATTTTTGACCGTATGGATGCATGCGAATCGCTTCTGAATCGCAACAAAATCGACCCGTTTTTGAAGCGGATGGTGACTGGCGATGAAAAGTGGGTCACTTACGACAACGTGAAGCGTAAACGGTCGTGGTCGAAAAGCGGGGAAGCTGCCCAGACGGTGGCCAAGCCTGGATTGACGGCCAGGAAGGTTCTTCTGTGTGTTTGGTGGGATTGGCAGGGAATCATCCACTATGAGCTGCTCCCCTATGGCCAAACGCTCAATTCGGACCTGTACTGCCAACTACTGGACCGCTTGAATGCAGCACTCATGCAGAAGAGGCCATCTTTGATCAACAGAGGCCGAATTGTCTTCCATCAGGACAACGCCAGGCCACACACATCTTTGGTGACGCGCCAGAAGCTCCGGGAGCTCAGATGGGAGGTTCTTTTGCATCCACCGTATAGTCCGGGTCTCGCACCAAGTGATTACCACCTATTTCTGTCCATGACGAACGCGCTTGGTAATCGGAAGTTGTCCACAAGAGAGTCCTGTGAAAATTGGCTCTCCGAGTTTTTTGACAATAGGGAAGCGAGCTCCTATAAGACGGGCATTATGAAGTTGGCATCTCGTTGGGAACTCGTCATCGAACAAAACGGCGCATATTTGACTTAAATCGCATTATTATAACCAATTTTATGAACAATTGAAAATTCAATAAAAATACCGCAAGACTTTTTTGACAACCTTATAATTTTCCAATCAACATTATGACGATTACAAAGGGCGTAGGACATTCGCATGTGTATGAGTATCTGTTTGTGTTTGTGTTTTTGTATGTATGCCCCATCTGCAGCGGAAGCCGGAAGGAAGGCTGCTCAATTCCATTTTGCCTGGCCTGGGCATGCAATTGACAAAATGGCGTACCAGCTTAAGTTCATCTGCTTATTGTTACTGTAGTTATTGTTGTTGTTGGGTTTTAAATCAAATATACGCAATCTCAAGAAAGTAAGTACACTGCGAAAAAAGGGGAGTCTGAAAAGAAAGCACAAATAATAGTTAAAGACCATAATGAAGATTGACTATTGTAAAAGTTATTAAGGAGATGTCTCACAGAAATTTGTAGCTTCTTTTAAAAGTGTGCTTTGATTCAGACGTTGAAGACCCCCAAGAGATTACTAAACGATGATCAGGATAATACATTTCTTATTGTGACATGATAAAGATATCGCAGCCAAAGGGTCAAGTTGGATAAGGTACTGCCGGTAACTCGATTTTTGGAAACTAGTTATTGTACTCTAGTTCATAATCTCTGGCAAATTCAATGTGTAAGAATAAGTGTGCTTAACTTATCTAGCTTTATATACAAACTAGTGTGCCCAGCAGACGTTGTCCTGCCCAAACTTTTTGAATACTCTTAAAGTGTATGAACATCGTAAGATTCTCTAGTTAGCTTATCAAGACAATCATAAGATTTTTGAACTAGTTGACTTTAATGTGTCTCTAAAAAACCGAATGGGCGAACTCTAATAAATGCATGTCCCACAGAAACCACATTTCAAACCCTCTGCGACTACGCTTCTATCTGCACTTAATATCCAATACCCGGTGTTGAACAATTTGCTATATTCACGATATTCACAAAAATGCGTATATGTCACGAACCAATACACACAAACGCATGGCAATTGGCTTAAAATCTCCGTATTGACAACTCTAACACACATTCATCGACGCGTTCATGAGAACACCCGTAACACGTAAAACATAAGTAACTTTTTTATAGGTATATAGATTAATTCATCGCTTTTTTTCTATATATTTAATTTTTAATTATAATCAAAAATACTTTCACTAATAAAATAGTGGGGCAACGTGTAAATTACATAATTGCAACAATGATGACCAATGGTTAATTTTAATCCAATGTTTCTGCTTCTACATTTTGCTTATTTTAATTTTAATATTAAAAAATACCTACCTAAAGTCGTTTAAAAAATTATTTTTCAAATTTCCATTTATACTTACATTAAATTTTGGGGATTGGAAGCAAACTTAATTCTTTCACATCGACGCGTCGTTGCTTGCTTCCCATCTAATCGCTTAGTGTACTCATTGTACTCATATGAGTACAATTGCCTAACGCCCCTTTAGCCTTAGTCTGTATGCCAGATGCAGCTGTTACATATATTAGGTTGTCAAAAAAGTCTTGCGGTATTTTTATTGAATTTTCAATTGTTCATAAAATTGGTTATAATAATGCGATTTAAGTCAAATATGCGCCGTTTTGTTCGATGACGAGTTCCCAACGAGATGCCAACTTCATAATGCCCCTCTTATAGAAGCTCGCTTCCCTATTGTCAAAAAACTCGGAGAGCCAATTTTCACAGGACTCTCTTGTGGACAACTTCCGATTACCAAGCGCGTTAGTCATGGACAGAAATAGGTGGTAATCACTTAGTGCGAGATCCGGACTATACGGTGGATGCAAAAGAACCTCCCATCCGAGCTCCCGGAGCTTCTGGCGCGTCACCAAAGATGTGTGTGGCCTGGCGTTGTCCTGATGGAAGACAATTCGGCCTCTGTTGATCAAAGATGGCCTCTTCTGCATGAGTGCTGCATTCAAGCGGTCCAGTTGTTGGCAGTACAGGTCCGAATTGAGCGTTTGGCCATAGGGGAGCAGCTCATAGTGGATGATTCCCTGCCAATCCCACCAAACACACAGAAGAACCTTCCTGGCCGTCAATCCAGGCTTGGCCACCGTCTGGGCAGCTTCCCCGCTTTTCGACCACGACCGTTTACGCTTCACGTTGTCGTAAGTGACCCACTTTTCATCGCCAGTCACCATCCGCTTCAAAAACGGGTCGATTTTGTTGCGATTCAGAAGCGATTCGCATGCATCCATACGGTCAAAAATGTTTTTTTGCGTCAAGTCGTGTGGCACCCATACATCGAGCTTCTTTTTCAATCCAAGCTTCTTCAAATGGTTTATAACGGTTTGATGACTCATGCCCAGCTCTTGGCCGATGCTACGGCTGCTACTATGCCGGTCTCTTTCGATCAATTCAGCGATTTTATCGCAATTTCGACAACAGGCCTTCCGGACCGTGGCGCATCTTCGATCACCTCTACACCAGAACGAAAACGTTGAAACCATCGTTGTGCGGTGGAAATGGAAACTGTATCGGGTCCATAAACTGCACAAATTTTATTGGCAGCATGAGATGCATTTTTGCCTTTATCGTAGTAGTACTGTAAAATATGCCGTATTTTCTCTTTATTTTGCTCCATGTTTGCGACCCTATAACTCACGAACGACTAAAAGCAAACAACAATTAATCAAACACGTGTTAGCACGTGAAAAGAGCTTTCCAAAAAGCTCTAGCGTGAACCGATGCGACGAATACAACTAGAACTACGCGCTTGCAAAGACAAGCTTGCGGAAATACCGCAAGACTTTTTTGACAACCTAATATGAACCGTCTGTTGTGTGTGTATGTGTGTGTATATCTATCTGTTAGTGTCATTGTATTGACATAAAAGGTTTTAGGTTGCCTTTGGCTTTCATGCTCTGAGGGTCCCTTTGTGGAATCGTCTTGGCTTTGTCCAACACGTGCGTGTCTTGGGCCACCAATGGGTAATCAGCCCAGCTGCCTGACTGAACTCAATTGCGGATTTCTTATTGTGATTTTTCTTAAACTCTGCCGCAGATTTCAAATTTACATAATTCCCTTCTTTTATTTTTAAATCTAAACATACGTCGGTGTTATTATGTTTATTTTGTTGTGTCATGTAGTTTGCCTTATTTTGTCAACAACGAACAGGAAGCTGGTAACATACACTGCGACAACGAAACCCACTTTAAGCAAAAATATACAATAAAGCAGTCAAGATAAAGACTCCCTGAGTATCGTGGAGCTCTGAGTTTATACACATCTTAAGATAAAATTAAAAGGTTTCATTAATTACCAAAAATTCAAAGCCTATGGAGATCACTAATCATCTTTTTGTCATTATAAGGCTGGTTTCGATAACCCACGGCAAGGTCGCCATATCTGAACTAGATGTTCCTGCAAAGACAACGCGACTTTACAGAATGATGCTGAGCAAAAGCACCAGCTCTATCATGGTAGAAAATAACCAATGAGCAGACGACTCGCTCTCATGTATACTCTACACTCTCTGATATTATAACAAAGACGGGTATACATCGGACGGGCACAATATTAACAAACAGATGTGTCCAGCTCTTTGGATATACAACCACTTTTAGAGCTATCGAAAAGGAATCAAAAAAATGGGACTCCCAGTAAATATGGACAAGACAAAGTTTATAGAGTGCTCTAGCAGAGACTCGCAACGAATTCATCGAACTTGGCACTGCTGTGTCCAATAGCATTAAAGTAAGCCTGAAAATTAGATGCTACTATTGGCTCAGTAGGGAACTTCACATTAGAGCTCTCGAAGACAACACTTTACAAGACGCTCATTCTTCCGATGATTCTAGATGCAGCTGCTCTTGGAGTGTTCGAAGGAAAATTATTCATAACGATGCTGTCAGTGGAGCGAATACTCAGCGACTTCGATGGCTAAGTCACGTGGTACAGATGGAAGAACAAACTACAGCTCGTAAAGGGTTTGATGCGGTATTAGACGGACAACGAAGAAGAGGAAGACCCCGGCCGAAAGCCCTATCACGACTTGGTGTTACCAACTGGAGAAGACGCGCATAAAACAAGAGCTTGTGGAGGCAAATCGGGTATCAGGCTATGACCCAATAGTGTTGCGAAAAGCCAATTAATAAAAAAGTGATCTCAATCTGGCTTTATTCGAGCGCTTACTACTTAATTATAATACTTTTAGTTGACGAAACTCGAACTTTATCATATAGCCTCTATTTTAGGGCAAAATTCGTAAGCATATCAAACCAAAATTTGGTCTGTCCAATAATTTTTATTCGGTGCCTTCATTTCGGTATTGTAGGCATAGTTGAATTCGATTCTTTTTCCATTTGTAACTTAGATTTCTGTCAGTGTAGCCGCAACGCAAACGTTGTTCTTGTAAATGCTGCGGAACTAGTCGAAGCTGCAAACAAATAAACTAATGTATACACACCACACCACACCTTGTGGAATAACCCTTTCCTGTTCCTCTGTAGCTCTATAGCCCCGGTCATATGCATATTTATGTGTGGCTGTGCATTCGGTATTTGCATCTGAAAGACGGTTAGGTTTAGGTACTTACTTGCTATAAGGTAGCTCGCCAATTAGACAACTGTTTACAGAAATCCGTTGACACAGTCAACGTCACCTTTTGGATGATCTTAATGAGCAAGAAGGGAAAGATATATGTAGGTCCCTCAGTGTTTCTTAGCTGCTGCTGGTTTGTATTGGATTTGGTGTAATTATGCATGTGGCTGAACTTGAGTGACACAAAAAGTCTCCAGGTTGTTTGCTTGTTTCTTGTCACCGTGTAGAAAGTCAACAGTTAGGAGAAGACACCAACAACAATGATAATAACTAAAAGGTGCCAGAGCGCCAAATCAACGTCATCGCGGTCTTCAGTGGATTTCTCTGGAAAAGACTTAGACAGTACACAGTGACAGAGCAGCAGCATCATCATCTTCATCATCTGAAAGAGGCAACTTGGGTATACTATATGTAATGTATGCAGAGAATACTTGGCTTGGGGTTGGTTCTTTTCTTTGTGCAGTTTTGTTTTTGTTCACTTGGCTCACCTGGGCTTTATACACAATATCTCATTCTTTCCTAAGTTACATTTAGATTTGCATTTTTATTTAGCGCATAAGTGCAGTCAGAGCAGTCAGAGAAGTCTGCAGGGGCTCTCAGCTTGTCATCTTATACACTATAAGTGCATCGAGTGTGTCGTTATACGATAAAGTATGTTGCAGTGTGACGTCACGATATATTATAGTAGACGCTCAGAACTAAAATTCGAATTGCCAATATGTTCAATATGTGAGAAGCATCGCTTTAGACTTATCTTGGGAATATGGAAATCTCAAAGTTACAGTTGAGAAACAAGTAATATTAATTACATTCGGAATTCCTTCGAAATAATAAAAAAATTACTGAGAGTAATGGAAGTTTGACTTTTTGCTATTTATTTTTGATTAGTTTTAATTTTCTACATTATCTAAGTTATTGGAGCAATCTCTAAGATTAAAGTAACTTACATTTGGAATCTAAGCCTAGTCAGTCCAACCAACTGCATCATGAGAACTTTAGCAAATCGTGTAGAGAGTATGTCAAGGTCGAGATATGTGAATCTTAATAATGTTTCTGTTCTTAATGCATGCAAATGCATACATTGTGTCAACAAAAGCAACATTTTTATGTTTTCTAGAAGGGTTCACATGACTAGAACGAATTGGACTTGCTCACAGGGTCAAAACTTTTTTTTATATGTTCATTTGTACATATGTATAGTGTATGTTATGTACCAGTAAGTTATTTAGGGTGCGCATAACAAATGAGACAGCTGAAGGTTGGCAGAAAGGACTTCAACACTTAAATAAAGTCCAGAAAAGAAATGTTAAACATGTTTATAAGATGTATCAGAATAACAAAACTTATCGCATTTACCATGGCAAATTGAAGGTGATTGGTCGGTGTTATTTATTTCCAAGGTGTGTATATAATATCAAACAGTTGAATATATGTGTATATATGTGTATATATGTGTATATATATGTAATTTGAAATCAAAGGCCAGCACTCAAATGATGGGTTATGCAAACGTACATAATACAAACGTGCATACATATCAATGGATTGGAAACTGATGACGCTGTCTGGACAGTAAGAAAAACCAATAATCATCAGAAGCAAGGACTACGCCAAAAGTGTCTTGTCATTCAGCTGTAGCTCAAGGATAATGCAGTGACAATAATTATGTGGCACACTTACGTGTTGACGGCGCCAAGTGACGCCAAGACAGTGAGACGCTTTTTCGAGGACACTAAGGAAAATCTGTTGTAATAAGCAGATGTTTTTAAACCAGCAGAGAGCTTTTCGTGGATAATTGTTATGCAAGAAAAAAGTCCTTACACCTCCACACATTAATCGACATAAGAGCATTAATTCCAATGACTGTGAGTGCGAATGGATAATTCATAAGCAGATGAACAGCAGCTTTGAGAATGTAAAAAACACGGGCAAAAAAAAACAAAATGGCGTAGCTGAATTTAAGAACAGCAGCAAAGACCGGAAGTGAAAGCGGCAAAAACTTACTGCCCATCGAAGGGCAAAGGTAAAATTCCTGCAGCTATAAAATTCTTGTTGCAAAGTCATTATCTGGCCATTAAAAGTGGCCAGCAGTAGAAGCCCAACAAACAACAACCAGACAAAGAATGTAATTATGGAAGTTTGTAAAAGAAAAAAAAATATAGAGTATATAGTAGAAGAAAAGAGCAAATGAGAAGAACGTGCAGTTTCCAAAGATTTAAACCTGAAAACAAGCTAAGAGATTTAATGTCTAAGCTTACTTCAGTTTAGAAAGAGTTGCGTTTAGTATGTACGTATATAAATACAAACTGTTGGACCGGTAACAGTCAGGATGTCCCGGATATAATATACCCTGTACTTTTTAATATGTAGTTTGTGTTTCTTACGCAGTGAATATGATCCAGAGACCTCTAAAAGTTATCAATTAGTTTGGTCATCTAAGTTTTTTGGAGTACCGAAGTGTTGCATCAAATTTTACTAAAAGCTAGAGGGACTAAAATTTGTTGTCATGTATAAGTGCGGGTCGGTATTGATTTTACACTGTCTTCGGGAAAGGAAGTGAGTAGTCAAAATTGCCGTCCAGACGGGAAATGGTGTAGGAGTATAAAGTATGAACCCTTTGGTTCCTATCTTAAATTTTTTGACGGCTAAGAATCCTCCATCCACTTTCGATATATTTTCACAAAAATTTTGCTTTATTTGCGCAAAAAATATAAAGATGTCAAAATATAACATAAAAATTTGATCCTAGTTAAGCTATTAAGAGCGTATTTGAATTAAAAATTTCTTTTGTAGTTTTCAAACAAGAAGAAATATTGAATATTTATCTAACTGACCTTTGTTTTTTTTTCGTTCTTGCTAATTAATCAAACAAACAAAAATTCGCATTTAATCATCATTCACTTTTTTTGTAATTACATTGAAGGACCCCTTCCATCCATCAGGTGACTAACTCTGCTTAAGGAATTAATCATTTAATGCACTTATCAAATGTGATGACTCGATATACTAAACGGCATAATCCATTACAAGTGCTTCTTATAAATACATAAATGAATATCTTGGAATATTCCGTATTTCATTAAAATGTTATCCTATTTGGCATTCGTCAGAGCAGCCATTAATCGCTTCATGGGTTTGAGGAAAACTCCCTTGGGACCAGGAGCAACCAGTTTGATTGTGAATGGTTTATATGACTAATGGATTTTGGTCTAGGCATTTTAATTTATGCTTCCACCCAAAACTCGCTAAATGGCGGCATCTTTTATTATTATGAGTTTTATTTTTATTATTGTTGTTGTTGTTGTTGTTGTTGTTGGTGCTCTTTTGAATCTACATAATCAGCTCTAATTAAATGCAAATTAAAAATTCATTAACAAAAGTCGGGAATGCCTCCTTGACTTTAAATTTGTTTTTGGTGCCATCTTTTTGATTATGGCCTATGAGGGCGCAACAAGTGCCAATTAAATACGTCATATCTTATGTAGAAATAAATTTTAATTAAAATTGGGGAGTTTAACATATTTGTGAAATTATGCAAACAAATAAAAAATAAAAAAATGTGGTACAGATGAGGCGGTGCCCGATAGTGGAATACCCTCACGAAAAAATTTTTTCTGCATATTCCTACTAGGAATTTTCCTATTGGAATTCATTTTTTTTTTTTTGTGAAATTCGATATTTATATTTTTGACAATAGCTTTTTCTGTATTTGTCCGATTTTGTTCATTTTTGACACAGACATGCGTGGAACTATAACGCATCACTCAAATGTCAAATGAAAATATTAAACGATGTGCCCAAAAACCGCGAAAACCCACTGGGGGGGAACGGGCGAATATATTAACATGATTCAACAAACTTCATTTTCTGAAAAAATATGCGTACCAGCTGGTAAAATTTAATATTTTTACCTCTTCTAGTCTCCGAGATCTATGCGTTATAATAAGCATTTTGGTATAAAGAACTTGCCGCGCCTCCTTCTGTCCGTTACATACATTGCCCAAATATAGTATACCCTTTGTACTTTTAAGCACAGGGTATAACAATTATATGTTGAATGTGGTTCTTTAGAATATTTTAAGAGCCTTAGTTAACAGCTTTACTTAATTAGAATCGTTTAACATTTTTTTTTTTGAGTTCTGTTGATTCGAAACATTCAGACCGCTTATCTCAATTTTACATTGCTTGCAGCTTTGCTTTGATAGATCCAATCAATAACCAATATAAATTAAATTAAATATTCGACAAACGATTAAATGAAGATAAGTGCAACACAAAACATTATTGACAACGAAGATCGGATAGTCAAAAATTCAATTATTAATTAATGGTGAATCCAGATTTGGGATTGACTTCTTTCCAGTATTTCAATACTTTCTTCGTGGTAAAAGTCGTTTTGCAGGTTTGCAGTTCGAATTTCAGCGAAATATGCCGTTTCATTAGATGGATAACTCTAGTTTTTTACGGCGGGAATGTCGAGGTACTCCAGCCAAGACAGCATCCTCTTAATGACTTGTTTCAGGTTTTTTCTAACTACCGCTGAATTTTTCGCTATCATTACTACTGCAAGATTCTTTTGGTATCTTGATACGAAAGATGTAGTCGTAGCCGCTGTTCCAGAGATATGAGCTAAGTATCAATCCATAATCCGTTTCGTGTGTCGGCCGTAGTACATGTTGATTAAGCCATTAATGGATTAAAAGCTCAAAATTCTTAATATAGTTTTGAAGCATTCTTAGCAGGTAGTCTGGCACATCAAATTTTGTCTTCGAAGCCTTCATAATATCTTATTTACGCTTACAAAAGTGACATCCTCGCTGGGTAGACACAAAACTGGCAGCTATGTTTTCTATGGCGCGGTCAAGCCTGTTAGGGTCACCCTCGCCCTTGCTAATTAGGGCGAGTCTCTTTCTTTTCCATAATATTAGGAAGCTAACTACCTTCCATTGTTTGCTTTTAAAGCTTTTCGCGGATAGGCTCCTGCATAATAAGCTCTGAATCAGCTGATTTCTGCTTCATTATTTTATAGCCAAAACCCCATGGATTGTTTTGTTATCGCGACGGAGTTGTTCCCTTGCTCTTTTTTGCTGATTTGAATTTCGCGGCTTTGAAAAGCGCTTCCCTTTACTTTAAGACTCTGGGTAATTTTCTATTCTTCATTATGCATAACCCTTTAAGTTCAGGTAAATCTAAGCTGATCACTGCCTTCAAATTCCTCGAGTACTCTATAGTCTTTGAGTTTTCTAAAAATATCTTCCGATGCTAGCGTGATAATCGGAATGGTATGAACATAAAATAAAATGTAATATAATAAAATAATAATTTAATTAAATTGAATAAAAATAAAATGATGCATAGCACGTTATCTATAAGGAGTCAAAACTCATAGCTAATATTAATAACCGTCTCCTTGACAGCAAACAATTTCGACATTTTATCACAACTGAGTTTGGAGAATAGAATTCGACTTAGTAAGTTTATTATTGGTATTTCAAAGACCAATTATGCGCACTTCAAGCTGAAATCATTTAGTGGTATCACGCCAGAACTCCAAACTCACCCCAAACTATCGGAAAAAAGCGGGTGTAGGGTATTCGCTGTTGGTACCGACAAATTCACATTTTTTCATCAAGAACCAAATTTGCAGAAGATTTATGATGTGATGTGTTGCCATAAATACTCTATATTTAGGTATATATTTAATAAACCGACGACATCTGACAATGTATGAAAGACAGTTTTATTATTTTAAGCATCTTGGGGTGTGTATGGGTTTTGAGACACCGTTAGAGAACTTTTCACATAAAACTAAAATATTTCAATGCCCGCTGGTGGAGGTAACTTTTAATTGCATAAGCTGCAATTTTACTTGTTAAATACCTTCGTTGGTTGCATGTTGCAGTGGCATAATATTGAAATGGTTACAACTTTATAATAGTATACAGGTGTACCTCTAGTGAGTAATTACGGAAACTAAGCTTGTGAAAATAGTTAAAGTTGGCCCGTTAGTGCTGGCAGTTTTCATTAAATAGTTGACTAAAGTATGCTTTAATATCAAAACAATTCTATTTTTTTTGTCTTGGAACGTGGGAGCTGACATGGTGGCATGATGGTGATTCCCATCATGTGGCAGATACCTGAAGAATTTCTTACGTGCATGCTTCAATGAACCTTTAGGTTTTCGTAAAATTTTCCAAGGCCCAAGAGCATAAGAATTTAGAGCGCCCAGAGCGATAGCTGCTGATTTTCTGCAAATGTCAGGCACTTAGTAAAAGTCGAAAGAACTTTCGTTGAAAGGAATTCTAAATCCTGCGCATAACAGAGTACCAAAAATAGTTTAGTATTTCTCAAGGAAATAAAAAAAGAAAACCCAAACCTAAAAGTGACAGCTTGCGTAAAATCAGTCAATCAGCATTTAAATAACAAAAATTGCTGAACCGTAAAACGCAATGATGGGATAAACCGAGGGAGGCGGCAGAGGGAGTTTTGTTTGACAGATAACAAGAATTGATTGCTCTACAAGAAATTAAATTTTTTTTCTTCTTAAATCAGTTGCATAAACACAAATAGTGGCATTATGTCGGACGCATTTGTATTGCTTCAAGAGTTTTGCATTAAAAATAACTTGCCTTTTATGTTTTGATTTATTTTTATTTTTTATAGAGTCTGACTGACAAAAATTACTTTTTGTCACGCTTGAAAAAAATGTTTTCAGTGTAAATACTAATAGGTTATACAGCGTGATTTCTTGAGTTTGGTTTGACATTTGAACATGGATAGACTTACACCAAAGCAACGCCTACAAATTTTCAATAATTTTTATCTACTTTGAAATTTTCATCTACAAGTTTTTGTCGAAACGCCATTATATCCATAGATATTCACTGGCGGGCAAAAACGATGATGGTCAAAATGTTACTGAAAATTGGTAACGCGCCAACCGTGACGTTAACACGATCGAGATCAGTTTTTGCCATTAATGTAAATTTTCTCTCCAATAAAGCTCGTTTCATTGATATTAAAATTATATGTCTTTGTTTTATTATGATTTAAACTTATGTAACTCTAAAAAAAACACCCTTTATATACTAGTTATACTTGTCAGATCGTACACTATTTTGAAATAGTAAATTGAGCTTAATATTAAATCTAAATGCGCAGCCCGAAGGTCACAAAATCAC
Organism: Chymomyza amoena; assembly: GCA_037043745.1. Taxonomy (NCBI): domain Eukaryota; kingdom Metazoa; phylum Arthropoda; class Insecta; order Diptera; family Drosophilidae; genus Chymomyza; species Chymomyza amoena. The sequence continues at coordinate 389,191 of JBAMAX010003371.1, forward strand.
GCTTAGTTTTAATTTTTGGACATAATTAATTGGCTAGTACGTTTACGCATAATTAGCAATACATTAGACTAAACTTTGGCTTAAACCCGTTCTAAACGCAGATTAATTCCGCCTATGGTGCCCATCACAAATGATTTAGGATCATATTTCAGCGGTATTTCGGTACTTTCGCAAACCGAAAACTTGAACTTTTGTATGAGTCGAGCCAAGCCGATGCGGGCCTGCATTTGTCCGAAACGCAAGCCGATGCAATTGCGGGGTCCATCACCAAAGGGTAACCATTCTACGGATTCGCGTGCGGCCTTCATTTCGGGTGAAAAACGATCGGGATCGAATTTCATCGGTTCGGGATATAAGTCCGGATCACGATGCAAAGCGGCAGCGGGTATTAAAATAGGTGTGCCTTTTTCTATCACCAAGTTAGGATGATCGGGTACTACATAATCATTTATGGCCACGCGATCCAGCTGCGGCACAATTGTATAAAGTCTTAGTGTTTCTGCAAAATATAAGTTTTAAGAAATGATATATAAATGAATTTGGTAACACCCACCTGATATGACCTGGTCCAGATACTGAAGGTCCTTTACACACTCATAGGTTAATTTGTTATCATGTTTAGTTAAAACTTGTCCAATCTCATCGCGTAGTCTGTCCTGCACCTCCTGGTTTTGCGCCAGCTCATACAAGGCATAGCTCATGGTCGATGAGGATGTCTCAAAGCCCGCCAAATAGAACACGAATACCTGAGCAGCCAGCTCGCCCATATTCTTAATTTCACCCTTACGTTTAAGCTCAATCAGCATATCCATAAAGTCGTTACGTTTGATATTATTTGTTTCCCTATACGTAACCGTTTGGTTGACCAGATTCATAAAGAAGTTATGCACATCATCCGGCAAAAGTCTCATGCGCAATTTACGCGCCAGTTTCGGAAAACTGAACATGAACGCAATTAGGGGCGGGCTATGACGCTGCTCTGTGAAAGACTTTTTGCCCATAGTGCGGAACTCTGTTTCCGGAACACGCAAGGTATTGCATTCAATGCCAAATGCGCAGGTGCCTATGACATCAGTGGTGAATCGTGCCATGGGTTCCTTAATTTCTAAGACAGCGCCACCTGGCGTATTGGGCACTTGTTCAGTCACAACATTGATAAGTTCATCGGATACTTTTACTATCGTTGGGAACATATACTTCATTTTGCCAGATGTAAATGTGGGCGACAAACAGTGTCGCAATTCCTTCCAACGTTTGCTATCCAAAGCAAACAAATGCTGCGTAAGCGGATCATCGCGTTCATTATGGAACTGACCACGATCCACAAAGTTAGAAAAGTCTTTTATCAATATATTTTTGATCAGCTTCGTATCCAGTATAAAAGCCGTTGGTTTTTGCAAGAAATAAAAACCTACAAACGGATGTCCACTCTTCCGGAATTTATTATAGAACTCCTCGTGTATTTCGTGTATTGTGCGATTTGTGCGAAAGCCCACAATATTGCCATATATCGGATGTGGCGGTACATGAGTTATGCCACGCTTCTTCCAATAATTCAAATTGCGATGTAGCAAATAAATCACGATCGTAACTAGCGTTATTAACGCATACACTATAAAAGCCATTTTAGCGCCAAACAGCAACTGCCAGCTGTTTAAAATAAACTGAGTGTAACGATGTCAAACAAGCCCATTTTTATGCGAATTAATTTTTCAAAAATCGGCATGACCAAGCAACAAAATTCTAGTTTTGGCTTTGTTCCATAGCATATAAAACCAATTTAAACCGCGTAACGTAGTAGCAGCGATAAGCCAGAGAGAGCTCTACCAAAAAAAAGAGAGCATCCAACTCTCGCTCTCAGATACTTATGCTTTGATTATACAAAGTACGCGGGTTGTATTTATACTTCGGGAATAGCGAAACGTTGAAAATATTGGGGAATCCCACTAAGATCGCTAAAAACCATGCATGGAAATGCGTCATGTGGGTCAACCAAAATGAAGTCGTTAAATCAATTAATCAGGAAATTGATGATTTTTTTTCTATATTAATCGGACACTTTTTGCAATCAACACATAATTTGAAGTTATGCGGCTTGTTGAATTATCTTCCTTCGACCGCTTGATTTTTTTTCAATCTTTTAAACAAAGACAAACTATTCTAAGATTTGAAGCCCGTTTTTTTAAAATAATTTTAATCATCGACTTTACGTTCAATATCAAAGACAGCTACGACCTTGAAGATTTTCCCTGATGAACGAATACATTTTTGGTAGAGATACCTCGGTAAACGAAAATATTTCATACATCTTAGTTCATTACAAGGACTTTGACAAAATATCTTCTATTTTAAGTCATCTTAACCCAATATGTCATTAAGATAATATTTGACCGCCAGCTTTTTTAACGTAGTCACTATAAATCCTAGTCTCTGGCTAATATATGACGGTATCACATAATTAGAAAATCTATTTTTTCATCGTTATTTTTTTCAAAAATTCAATTTTTTATGATCAAAGTTCAAATGAGTTTAGTTGAACCCTTTGATTATAAGTAAATAACATTTTTAAATGTCAAATTTTATTTTACAAACGGGGCGTGAAACGTTTACGAAACTTTAAAGGCAACTCTCGTACACAATTAAACAACTGAGCAAACAAATTATATTTGTTGCTTACACTCACATGTAATACCTAACAAACTTTTTTTTTATCGTATTTGTTTCTTGACCTTGTAATGCCATTTACATTAAACCCGTACAGATTATCGTCGTAATTATATAGCCTAAGTCGCACCCCCCCAAACAATGAGTGTCCCATTACGCAATAGATAATATAATATTATGATCATGGTTAACAAGCAATTTTTGAAGTTTTTAGTTGTCAGGCTTTCTTCTGTTGATAAGTTTTTTTTTTGGGTTTAGAAAATTAATTGATAAAAACTAGAAAATTCAAATCTTAAAACTTTTGAGAAAGTAAAAAATACATACGTAAATACTATATATAGAAAATTGTACATTTATTAACATTATCAATTCGTTTTTCCTTGAAGTCAGTCAGAGAGCTTCTTGCCTATAGACAGGTGCGTATCCACGAAAAATAGGGGGGTAGGAGAAAACATGATCAACTATACCGAGTATGGTAGAGTACCAGGTTCTTTTTTTACATCAGATACAATGTTAGCCGAAGAATCTTGTGGAAGATGCTTCAAAAGACTGACTCCATACTAAAAGAGTTCACGGGTTTTGCTCCCAGTGGCAATTCCGCAAGATCCGCTACTGTTTATAGATAAGAGATACTCATATATGTTTGTGATAAGGAATATCTACGGTGGCTTATACACCAGTTAGCAAAATGAATGAAATTGTAAACCAATAATTTTCTATTATTTCATCAGTTTATTATTTGTTCAATGCTATTATCTAATATTTGCAAAATTTTTGAAATCGGTGCATTTTAATTAGATTTTATTAATTTGCGCATGATAATGGCGCATATTTAAATTAATTAAACATTCAACTGAAAGGGCCACATAAATTCCATTAACATGATTGCCATTACTGCTGGTCATGATGTGTATCTTTGAGATACAAACTTGCATGCAAATTCATTTCTAATGTGCAAAGTCAATGACTTTGATGTTTTTTTTCATATTTTTTTCTTTAGCTTATATTACCTTCACTTTGGCTGTTGGCTGGAGAGCAAAAGTACAATACGAAACAAAAAAAAAAATAATAATTGCTACTTTCAGACAAAAATTGTTTAACTCATAAAGCACCATCCAGCTTCATACAATGAGCAACAACAACAACAACAGCAGCAAATTAAAGAAATCATTAAAAAATAAGGCAAGGTCATTCAACTTGGCATAAGCGCATTCAAATTAGCCAGTCTTATAAAATTAGCGTTAAAAGAAAACTTTGGCTAAAAATGATTGGCATATTTTAGAGTTACAACCAAAAAAAAAAAATCAACCCAAAGCCAAAGTTTTGTAGAAAGTGCGTTTTGTGGTTTGAGAACGGGGGAAACACCATGAAGTAAGTTAATCTCAATCTCTCTCATTTAGAGTTATGAGATACAAGGTATACCCATGACAAGGTCGAGTAATGCTGCCGGCGTCATTACCAATTTAAGTAAGAGCAAGAAAAAGCGAGCGAGAGAGAAGGCAAACTACTCCATGTGCAGTCGCAACGAAGCTAAAAATTGGTAACTTTCTTGAGTGGCTTCGGCCGGAGTGTGCCACCTTGTATAAGATATAAAATATGCCAGTGCAGAGCTTTTGTGCAGCCCCGTTGACAATCTTATTTAAATCTCCGCAAATTAAAGCTATTTTTATAAAAAAAAATGCTAACAATAAATTTTTCCATTGTTAGGAAAAAGGCAAAATTACATTTAATACACAGTCAACGACCACAATGAATGAATGCCATATGAAAAGCGTGTACATTACTCCGACTGCAAAAGAAAATCTTGCGTTACATGAAAATTAATACAAGCAGGAACACACTCACATGGCAGTAGCTACCAGTTGTCGGCCCAGCCCCATGGAATTAGCATGCCGATGCATCTGCGGCACCCGTACACTCTATAAATACTTAACTATAACTCTAGTTTTGTGGATATGGAGAGAGTGAGAGCTTTTGCGAAAAAGTTGGAAGCATGATGGAAAAAAAATGAAACAATTGCGTCCATGACCGACAATGGAATACCTCGCAAAATTTATTAATCTATATTTTGCATTAATTGGAAAATGCAGGCCCTCCAGGACAGGACTTTGTCTCAACGGCACTAAATACTAAATAGTGGTAGCCCGTTGGTCGTTGCTTCGATTTCCTGCAGAGGCTCTGGTACATTTGTATAGCAGTGGGTTCGCTAGCATATAAACCCGATTTGCCAAAGAAAATCTCTATTAATTCAATACACAGCCGTTATGATTCGTAGATCCCCTTTTTTTAAACAGTTATTAATATAACATGCTCCACCTAGTGACGACTGACGTAAAAGTCAGTCAGGGAATTATTAGGTATATGATCTGCAACAACACCATTTTTTGTTTTTGACATGCATTACACAAATCTTATTAGAATTCCCTACAAGTTGGTCATCAAGACCATCAGTGCTGACACAGAAATCCAGTTTCTATCAAATTACGCCAGAAATCCAATTCTCGGTGACATATACACTCGTTCGGAACGGTTTCAAAATCTCTTGACATGTTACTACAAATTTTATTTAATTCATCAAAGAAACTAAGTTTAATCAATAAATGATTTATTTATTTGCTTCTGGTGGTAAAGATGTTAAAAAATATTACTTATTAAAAACGGTTACAAAAGTTTTAATCCTTATAAAATCTCCAATAAATCATGAGATTCACTGTCAACGTGCAAAACCAACCGAACTTGGGAGCTGTCAAAAATCTTTTGGACCAATAAAATAAATTTCAGACATTTATCTTCTAATTATAATTTAAATTGACTTATTTATCATATTGCACAGATCAATAAATAAGGGTTGCCATTCTTTTATACATAAGACGGCAACGTGTGATATGTCAGTTATGAAAATAAATGTCAAAAGATTAACAATTAGTTCACAATTGATAAACTATTTAAGAAACCTGATGATTTCATCAATATCAGTTGAAGGAGAAAAAAACGCGCAACATAGTTTGGGAAAATTAAAAAAAAATGCATTCTGCCATTCACAACGATGCTGACAGCTGATGACAAATTGTTAAGCGGGTTAAATATTCAATTCAATTGAAAATATGCTGCAAATTAACGAATTTATATTAAATTATCATTATTAAACTACTCGTAAGGATCAGGTTGTTAATGAGGTGTCTAAGTCTTTTAAAATAATTTTTGAACTCTTGCAACTCTTTGCTGGCAACTGTGTAGAAACGCAAATATTCGGAAAAAAGTGTTTGAACACTTAAAAGGTATTCAAAATCTGTATCTGTTTTTACTACAGATTTGCAACCTACTGAAACAAAAATCTCTAGAGACTAACCACAGAACATCACTATTTCAAATCCATTAACTTCAAAGTTAAAAGAATTTAAATTTTCGTTTTTTTACTTACTGCGAAAAAAATAAAATTGATTTGAAACCAGAATGCAATATATGGGTAACAAAAAATTAAGGTATTTGTTAATATTGTAATTTGCAAAAAGGGGTAAAGGAGAAAAGATCGAAGGCAGATGAAGAACCGGAGCGTAATACGCTTAATCTTGTGACGGAATTGAAAGCTTGAAACACTTATACAAGAAACCAGGAGAAATCGATTTTTTGTTGCGTTCAGTTTATTTCGATTATCTCTAATATACTTAGATGCGTTATACAAATTTGTGCAACTAAATTAAAATACCCCTTAACCTTACAGTGTATAAAAACGAAGGCAGATAATTGAATAGACTACACACATACTCGTGCATTACATTTAAGCCAACTCAACTGGCCAGATCTACTGCATCTACTGCATGTGGTTCAAACGACACATCAACTGTTCCTTCCACACTGCCATTCAATTGTATCGCAACGGTGCCACTTGCAATCCAACACACAAAAAATAGCTCGAAAGCTGCGAAACGGATGCCTGTTCATGTATGCGTAAAAAGTATCTGAAGCGCAGCAATTTCAGGTAACAACATTTGGTTAGCCAAGGGCATAAAGGCAAAAAGAGTTTTGCCAGCGAGATGTCAGTGGCAACAGCCATCGATTGATTGGCAACAACATTTGAGAATTCGGAAACCAGAAAGATGCACAACAATCGAGTTTTTCATTTAAAGTCATGGCTTGGAACATACTAGAAGCATTGTACAAAGTATTGTAAATTATGTATTTGTTTACATATTTTGTTGTTGGAATTTGGATTTATAAATAATAGTAAATAACAGAAATAAATCAAATACTCTGCTGTGCAATTTTATTATCAATACTACCTCGATCAAAAATATCCCGGAATCATCATCGTGTGTCGCTCTTAGTTTTTTTTTTTTATTGCCCATCTGTCATTGACATTCCATTCTTATGGCAGCAAAGGATCCAATAATCGAAATAATTTTCATGATCGGTTTTGGTATGGCCAACAGAGCGATCTACGATTTTTCAATGAGCCTATCTCGTATTTTGTAACAGTTCCACGGATTGTCACATTTTTGATCAAAATAGTATTATTTTTGTTTAATTTGTCGAGTTGGTTTTTAACTTATTCTTTTAAAAAAGAATTAAATATTTTTATCAGCAAAAATTAGGTCTATGCCAAGACTACACTGGTAGTTTTAGGGTGCTACCTTTTGTTACCTTTAGTCAGAGCACTTCGTCTAAGGAGGGAAAAGTTCCCTGAAATTTTAAACTTGATTTGTGCTTGGCGTTGACGAAATCTTTGTTTGCAACATTTTAGATAGTGTGGAATTTATCTGCCCAAACAACTTAACGGCTTAATCATTCAAAGTTCATAGTCCAAGAGATCTGAAGAAATATGCTTCTAAAATAGTTAGTTTATCGAAATGGAACTTCACGAGTCAGCCGCTCACCATCAGTAGACCTACATTTGATACGCAAACAAAGCCTGGTTTCAGTTTCTGATGTCTCAGTTTATAGCACATGTTCCGATAGGGATTCACGTTACCGCCTAACAACTTGGTAGTTTTTAGTCTTCTTAACCTGCTTGTAACTGTGACAACAAACGGTTAACTTGCCTAACTCTGCATCGGAGTTGAGATATAAGATATCGCTTTCAAAGACCACGTTGACCATTGGGCATAATATCGACGCGCTCGATTGAGTTTGAACGTCACCATGGTGAGACCTGTGGCCGCTTGGCGTGTGGACTACTATCGTACTCGTGCTTCTGCCTCTGCTCCAATTTGAAATCATGACTTCATGCCATGCAAAGTTGTAGGTAAAAGCAGAAACAGAAAAAAAGTGGAAAGGTGTCGCGTTGCAAGCTCTGCTGCTGCCTCGCTACACTTCAGCAACTTTAGAGAAAAAGAGTTGCAAACAAAGAGCCATTATGACGTCATGCGGTCGCTGCTTTGTCTGCACCGCCGGCTGAAGCTGCAGCAGCGACTCGACTGCAACTGCGGCTGCCACTTTGACTGACGCTGGCCAAAGCCGCCGCCGCCGCTGCCAGTTCGGTTTGCGACTTTACTCCATGCGGTTGGGATTGGCCAATTGCCATTTGCCATTTGAGGAACGGAACCAAGACTCTTGTGCGTGTTTGTGCGCGTGTTTGGCATTGCATTTCGTGTCTAACTCTGAATAATTCATCAGATTTGACCTCAAATCGAAAGTGGTACGCTCTAAACCCAAATTTGCAGGACTGTAATTACTAATAAAAAAAAACTTGTATAATAAAGCTCATGTCGTTTATCACTCTAAAAAACACAAAATAACATTCGCAACAAGTTCGTGCAATTTTACGTCATATACATAGTATTTGAGTTTTTTTTTTGTAAAGTGGTTCGGCGAACTTGGATACTCTTATATTGTTGAGACTCTTTATGTAGATATGGCCCTTCGAAAAGGCATTTAAAGTTGAAGTCTGTCTGAAAAATTACTTCCATAGACAACTATCAAATATTATATCTACCTATGTCTCTAACCCAAAGATACAATTTGCATCGCATCGTAAAGAGTATGTCCTCTTCGGCGTGATGAAATTTCACCATCCGGTAACTTTTCGAAAGCATTCCAGCAAATTATTTTGTGTCGGGTTTTAATAATAAGTTGCTTTGTTGGCCCACAAAAACTAGCAAAGCTCATGTTTTCTTTTGACGCTTTTAACATGAATATATAATATACTCTACATACCTTCATATGTATATATATTTTTATTATTATTATTATTTATTGCTGTTATTGTTGTTTGTGACGTAACATGCGTAGATTTTGCCATGTGCTGTTGCGATTCGTTTGTTTGTTTCAATTTTTTAGAAATAGATTGCAAAGTTTTGACTATAAAAATAGTAGCTTTGAGTGAAATAAACATAAATAAAATATTTTAATTATATACATACATACATATGTGAAAATGTTATTCCGACGTGGTTGCACATACAACGTGGAACAATCGACGCGACATTATGCAAAGGTAAAACATTGCATTGCAACTTACGAGTGTTTTATAATAAAAAGTACGTTTAATCCATTAAATGTCGTATTCTTTAATTTCTTCTAAATTTAAATTTTTATGAAAAAAAATTGATACTTTCAATAACCTTTATCTTTCATCTGTTTGACATACATACAAAAATTGTAGAATATTATTCTTCAAATAGCCATAAGTTTTAATAAGCAGACGTAGTTGCCCACTAAAATATATTATTATTTAAATTTTTAGTCTTTTTGTGCTAAGAATGGAATAACCAACTTATCTTAGTTCTTGAAAACATTGGTTAAATTACCAATCAAATTAATGAATCTATTAATATTATATGTGTATATCAGAATTCTCTGCATCTTTTTTAAGTCTTTACGTAGGTAAACTAAAATCGAAACTTACCCGATTAAATTCAATTAAATCAAGAATTCTTAAATTTTTTTCAGTAATTGCAACACCGTTAGAAGGTTCTTCTAATTTGGAATTCGAACATAGTTTAAGTGGAAATTTGATAATTTTGTCTTTGAGCTCTTATCTGGTTGTCATAGCTACGTAACTTTGGAAAGTGTGACCAATTTTAACAAAATTTAAATTACCAAAGAAAAAAAATAATACTAACCTTCAGTTAGAAGTATACATCAGACATAAAATCAGTACCAGCAATGTGTCTGTATTTATTTATTTATTTAATAAAGATTAAGTAAGTTTTTATAAAACTAACTTAACTAATCTGAAGCACTGGCGGCAAAAGGCCTTCAGCTTAAGTTGTCTGCATATTATATTCGATTTGCTTTGAAATGTAATGCCTGAAATCGCAGAATTTTTTTAAAATAGTGCATAAATAATATTATTGTTTTAAATGCATTTTCTTACCGGTAATAATTTGGTTTTTCTCATAAATTGTATTTAAAATAGTTTTAAATTCTTCGTTGGTATCTCCAGTTCTTTTATCAGCGATCTCTTTGGTCTTCTGATTAAAGCCTAAATTGCAAGCGAGGCATTTCATTATTATAACTACTTACGTTATGATATTGTTAATATTCTTAAAATCAATTATCTTGGAAAAAAAATATTACAATTTTGAGTTTTACCAACAGCTTCACGTACAAAAAGCTTAAATGAACTATAAAAAATGCGATATTCACAAAAAGAATACCAATAGAGTACCACACCAATACTGGTGAAATGTCTAAGTAAAAAATACCAAAAATACGTTTTCTACTTTTCTTTGTTTTCGTTGCTTGTCAGTTCAAAAGAGTGAAGAGGGTCATCTCTCTCTTTTTCTAGCTCCTCTTGCAAATCCATTGCGTTTTCGCTTCGATTTCATGCCAAAATTCAAGCCTGAACAATTCAGCAACCAAAATTCTTCTATCTTCTATTTATTTATCGGACTATCTATGCATAAAAATCTGTTGGGCCTGCTCATAATGACTGGTAGCTCATTGCCGGAGAGAAGTACCTACATTCATACCAAGAATTGCATTAATGCCATGCCATTAAGTAATCATCAGTTTTTATTTAAAAATTAAGATCCTCGAAAGTTTCGTGCTCTTAAAATATATGTGATTCTCCCAACTAAATAAGTTTTTGCTTGGGTATTACTAGCACCATCCCAAATGTCATTCCCTGTCTGAACGTGTAGCCTACAAAAAAGACTAGTTTTTTAGTTAGTATTTTATTCTGACAATCAAAAAATAAATCATCGAAACCGACTCTTTAGTTGTCATTACAATTTAGGCTTTTCTAAGCTACAGAGCTCAAATTATTTAAGTTAATACTTTTTATTGTAAACCTAACTGGAAAACAAAATCTTTTAAGCTATGCAGCAAGATGTGGAACATGTTATAAAAGTTGTAATAAAAACGCTTACAAACAGACAAACCTTCGATGTATCCGAAGACGATGCCGTCAAGGATCTCAAAAGTTTGGTGGCAGTGGCCTACGATACAGTGCCCGATAATTTGATACTTGTGTTTGCCGGAAAAATCTTAAAAGACGATGATATTCTGAAAAAGTGCAACATTTGTAACAATTTAACAGTTCATCTGGTTATGAAGAAGCCATCAATTGCTCCCGGGACTACCAACCTGACCGCGGAAGACAACGGTATCGTTGGTTTAAACCAAGACGCTTTGGTTTCTGTAGTACCAAGAGGCAACACCCTAAACAATATGTTACGCAATAATATTTTACAGCGCTTTATGGATGAACCGGAATATGTACAAACACTAGTGGCCCAAAATCCTCATATTCAACAATCGATCGAACGAAGTCCATGCATGCGTCGTATATTTAACAATCCCGTAGAGCTGCGGCGTATGCTTACCATCATGCGCAGTCCCTCTTTGCAAAATGAGTACAGACGCTTGTACGATCGTGCTCTACTCACTTTGGAGTCTATGCCACATGGTTTTGCAGCATTGCATCGGAATTATCGTGCAACAGAACAGCGACGGGCTTCCTTTTTACTTGGGCCATTAGGTTGCAAATCACTCACGGGGCCCCAAGACTGGAAGACGTCAAAGAATTGTCAACAGGGCCTGGAAAACCGCAGTCCCTTGCCAAATCCCTGGACCAAAGGCACAAATAATACTGATATCTTGTTGCGCAATGTTATTTTCTTAAATAATCTCCAACGTTTGAGAGCTGCTGCTCCTAAGCTCTCTTCACAGCAAGTTGGGGTACCCAACATCAATGGGGCTGCTACGAACGACGGAAAACCAATACCCTTGGATTTAAGCATGTTTCGCAATAGTATAATAAATTTATTAAACAAAGTGTTCTCTAACACCGAAGAATCGCAGTCCCCGACTCCTCCGAAAGGTCGTCATGTGTACGAGTTACAATTGGAGCAGCTAAACACCATGGGTTTTGGTGATCGCGCGGCCAACATTCAAGCCTTGGACGCCACTTCGGGCAATGTTAACGCAGCCATCGGTCTTTTGGATCTAAGACGCCAATACCTAAACTAATTAGATTTACATATATTTAATCGCAAACACAAACTACACTTACGCTTAGGGGAAATACCTTGAAATTTAAAAATCGAACAAATGACCAATTTTTACACCACCAAATACACCACAACACACATGCCATGTTCCTACAAAAAATCAGACCTTCAATATAAACAACCTTAGGAAACATTTGTACCCATAATCCTAATGCTGTTAACTTGTAAAACGCCAAAATACAAATCAACCAAAATAAATGTTTAAACAATTATTTTAAATTTTGAATTCTCCAAGATCATGATAATCAACATCTTTGACGACTGCAAAATTCGGACTTACTTAGGATTGGTTTTCTCGATTTAGAGCTTAGAGCAGTAAAATCAAACGGATTGCGAACAGCTGTCAGATAAGAATATCTTGATTCGATTGTCTCTCGATTAATGTCTGAAGCTTCTGTGTATTTGTTAACTAATCGATAGTTCTTTTCAGAAAATTATACAAGGTTTAAAAAAGAATAGATTTTTTTTTACCAAAGGCCTTAGTTGCCTGTGCTATTATATTTTATGTTTATTTTAACAACTACCATCATTGTAAATAACTGTATAGACTTACAATACCGTAAAAGAAAAAATAAAAAAAGGTACTGCAAAAAAGGGAGGGAACTATGGTCCCATACTTTTGGCTTCTATGTTATTTCCATATAGGCTGCAAGAAATCCAATTATTTTTAGTCTTTTTTCTTCAAATCATTCAGGCATGTTCTAGATTTTGATTTCGACAAAAACTGTCAGACTCGAAATAAAAGGTGTTCTAGATTTCGATTCCAACAAGAGTATACTCGTTTTGAAAAGTTTGGCTCGCAGCTGTCCAAAATGAAAAGTATTTTGCTTTGTATACTTAAATAAACGCATTAATGCGACTTAAATTCAATTTGTATTATTTTCTAATGTTTTAAGAAAATTTAGATGTGCTCAATTCAACGAATCAAGTTTAATTTTCATATATATTTTTATTACAAAAAATGTCTTTAAAAATTGTGTGTACATGCAAAACCAAAACGAGTGAAATAAAAGTAAGGTAAATTCGGAGATAATTTTATTAATAGATGGCTTAAATTATTTGTCTTTCAGAAAGATATTGACAGAAAGAAAAAATAAATTGATAAATTGGATGTTCGAAAACTTGTGGTAACTCTACAAGTGAACTTATCGATAGCTGGTCAGCTGTTCTATACAAACGTATATCGATAGCACTCGAAATGAAATCGTGTCGAAGTCGATTCGAACTCAGTCGAAATCTAGAACACCATTTGTCGGAATGCACTCGCTATGACTTTTTTTTTTTGTCAAAATCAAAGTCCCCAGTAAGTTAAAATAATTGTTGATTAAATTACGGCTACCAGATGGTCCATGGGAAAAAGGCGAACATTTGACAACATTTCTATTAATAAACTGATCGAAATCATGATGAGCGCTATAGTGCAGAATGCCTGAATTCATTATTTTCCTCCTTTCGATTTCGAATTTCAAAATTCGTATTGTCAGCAGACTGAACTGGCAATTTCTTAGAAATATATTTTTCTAACAGTTTCGTTCAAAGCCATTATTTCGCACCTTTTTTTCGAAATACTGAATAATTAATGGAAAAAGTTTTTAATCCCCATGATTACTACTGTCAACACAGATGCTCTAGTGAAAAGCATTTTGCAAACCTTCCACAAGAATCAATAGTTTCGGTTTTCGTTCGTGAATTTTTTGTAGACTTTGTACTTGTTGAAAAGTTCACGCAATAAAGATCCGGTGGGTTTCGAAGATGCAGATTTTTTAATGATTTGGAAATGCTTGTCGCTGCTCAGATGGGAATACAATGAACGGTTTTCTGTTTTATAATTTGGAAAAACCTATGACTGGATCACATGGTATTGTGAAAGATGATGAATAAAATACCTACAGAGATGTTGAGATTAAACTAGTATTTTCAAAATAATGGAACATACAAATTGATTTGCTTGTCCAGATATTATGAACTAATTTCTGTTCGCCAAACGTAAACAAAACCTTTTATAGATCTTAGCTTCCTCAAGAAACGCATAAAGAACTTTTTATTTTTGAGATAAATATTTAGATAGAATAAAAACCAGCTGTAAATAGAAAGAAAAAAGTGTTCAATAACTGTTGATAGACAAGACGCAAAGTTTTAAAAAGCAATTAAATTTTAATTTGTTGCTTCAAATAGGTCAGTAAAAAAAGATAAATAAGGTATATATACCAAAAAACCGACTACGTGTAAATGATTTTTAAAGTGCGCATAAATTCGAGAGAGTTCGCAACACTTAAATCAAATAAAAATTATCTTTTTTAATTACAATTATGCACTAGGCATTAATTAAATTATAATTTATGTTTGCTGCGGTTGTGGCTGTTGTCTTTTATTTCTCACTAAAGACTCGTATGTTATAACTGTAAAGATAACCCAGTTGAAAGTAAAGAGTGTTTTGTGGTCTTCTGTAAGCCTTGCTAAGCCAATTACATACGCAGCTTAGTGCCTGAAATGAGGCGAAACCAAGAGCCCTAAGGCCTCTGCCCATGCCGAGACTGTCAGACGACAGACCCAAGAGATTGTCTTGTGTGGGAAAGCAACCTAACCACATACGGACGTATGAAAGCTTCAGAGCAGTGACGAAGCTACTCCTCACTACTGGTGCTGGTAAGGGGAAAATGAGCTTCATGGTAATTGAAAATGTCATTTCAATGTTGCGGTTAGTCTGCTCATGGTTTATCGTCTAATGTGTCTGTCTAGTGTCTGCCAAGTAGAGTATATGGGTCCAGTGAGATTCTATGACAGTGGGTTGACATGTTTTAGAGCAGACACAAACTTCCGGCCTGTTGAAGCCGATTTCCGCAAGCAAAAGACGCAACTTTACTTGGGTTACGAAAACAACTATAAAAGTGTGTGAAAATTTTGTTGAAATTTGGTATAAAGAGCTTTGATGAAACGTTTATGACGTAGATTAAGTAAATGTTTGTGCAAAAGTTGAGCAAGTAATCTTTGCGAATTGGGTCACATTTAGATTTTGACACCATTTGTTCGGGAACCCACAAGCGCCATCAAATATATACTATAAATACTAAAAGCATTTCAGTTAAACTAGATTCTCAAAGCAAAAGTAAATATCTGTAGACCTAGGGTCAAAATTTGTGCAATATTTATAGCAGGTAGCACCTGGTAGAGTCAATAAGAAAACTTCTTGTATCGAAACCCTTTTACTAGTGGACAATCTCCCGGTTAGTACCCATAGTAGTAGATACCTTGCCATTTTCACATTCACATTGGCACAGTGGCTTAAATCCACCTGTTTAAGTTCTGCCAATTTGTCAGGTTTTTACCGACAATGCCGACACGTGTCAACAGAGGATTTTTAAACTGGAAACTTGCCATTGATTGATGACACTGACTTATAATTTTAAAGGAATAGTTATACTCTCTTGGTACAGATAAGATAAGGGGATTATTAAGAAGACTGCCAAACTAGGCACCAATGCGATGTGGAGGACAAAAAGAAATTGGGATGGAAATTGACTGCATGAACGTCTAGATTTTGGAGATTATAAGAGCACCAAATCAAACTTTAATTTAGGTTTTTATTTTTTCTGACATTCTCCCTCCCAGTTATTTCAAAGCAATGAATATAAATAAAAATCGTTAGATTAACTTTAAACATCGTTGAAGTCGGACTGTCGGAAATACAATAGTAAAACTATAAAAATAGTAGCTGAGTTGGTAAGTGGCGACGTACAGTGGTTCACTTTGCCATTTTTGTAAATCAGATAATAAAACCTATGTAAAGGACATTTATGTGGCAGACCATGAACAGACGAGACGAAATACTTTGTGTATACGTCCGTCTGTCCGTGGGAGCTATCAATTTCAAAGCCCTTTGCATAGGCGATTCTTTATTATCAAGCTATTTCTAAAACTTTTTTTTAAGTCTGGACTACTTCGAGGAGTTATCGAATTTAATATATAGGGCAGAGTCCTCTAGTTTTATTTATTCATTTATTATACAAGATTCATATTAAATCCAAAATGTTCCCGTGGTAAGATTAAAAAAAAAAACAAACATTTAAAAATCTTTTAACTTAATTTAAAACATAGTCTTGAGTCAATGCAATTTACAAATTATTACTATAACTATTTTTTACTTACTATATTTTCACTCACGAGTTTATGAAACTTATCACGCCGAAAAGTTACCTAGTTACCAATATATGACAATAAATTCCAGTCCAAGTGACTGGGTTATTTTGATTGTTTGTATGCGTATTAGGGTGGCCACTTTTGCAACATTTCACGATTTTAATAACGCCACTGCCTAAAATGTTTCCTTTTTAACTAAAATTTAAAGACGATCTGAAAGTATTTGATAATGTCAAAAATAGTTGAAAAATTTCCGAAAAATTTCAAAAGAATAAGTTTGACAAAAATATGTTCCAATCATCACAGTCAAGTAAAAAAATTATCGAAGTAAGTTTACTACAACCAGAGATATGTACTGCTAAGTAAAGGATTTTTTTTTCTATTTTCAAAAAACGTTTTTTTCGCACTATCTCGAAGCGCGTTTCATGAAAAAATTCTTAGAATGCATTTTCGGATTTGGTATGTCATTTTACTACAGGAACTTAAACATGTTAAGGATACCAACACTTTTTTAAATTTGTAGACTAGTGTAAATAATCCATTTGAAAGCTTAACAAATTTATTCAATTTGTTTGATTGGAAATGAATTCTTAAAGTTTCTATAGACCAATACAATCAAGAACGGAAAAAGTGAAAACTCTAACCTGTGTTTCGACTCCATCAAATATTTTCGGATCGTCTTTAAATTTTACAGATGCTATAGACAGCCACCCTAACATAGGATGCATGTGGGGCTGCCGCAAGTCATCTGGTTGTACCATAAAAAAAGTTTAATCTGCAACCACAGCTAAAACCTTATACTGCTCACACTTAAGCCCTTACCAACACATATATGTATGAACGTGTACATATGTATGTACTCGTATGTATATAAGTACTATATGTACTATATAGCATTTGTAGTAAATATGTACCACTTTTGTGCAGTTGCTCTCATTTGCCATTTTGTTGCCTTTTACAGACTGCCGTAACTTTGTGTAATCTTGGCGTGGGTGCCACATTTGGGGAATCAATACTACACGACCTGCCACGTGACAGCACCGTGGTGACAAAGACAACCTGCGAGTTGTTGCGTGTGGAGCAACAAGATTTTCGGCTTATTTGGGAGGTAAGTAGACTCATACTTGTAACCTAGACGCTTGTGTAAAAGCCACATTGCCAAATGCAAGTGTCCTCAAGGATGCTAGACACAAAGCCGAGCAACAACAATAACAAGGACATCTCTGGGATTTTAGCCAAAGTTAAGTCAGCCAAGGCGTTGCCAACGCTTATCCCCAACATTTCTTGACGCTCATTAGCTCACGTTTACGCCTTCAAACGCCCCCAATTAATGAGCGTGTTGGCATTGACTAGAACTAAGCGTGTTTGCTGTAAATAAGTTGAGCTGATTTTTTAGACGCTAAAAGAAAAAGGATAATGTCAGACATTTCCTGGCCCTTTTTCCCATTCCTTCTCATTAAAAACAAAAATAAAGAAAACGAAGAAAAATAAGTCTTAATTAAGAGTGCAATTAATATTTCTATGATTCTTCGTAACAACAACACATACAAAGCATTTATTTAGCTTGAGCCAAATCCTTGATACTAACAACTTAGGTTAATGCGCGTCAAGCTCCTCTAAGTACGCAAATGAGTGCGAGCTTTTAGGCGCATTAACTGCCTCTGCATGGGCTGTAAATGCCAACTTCTTGAGCTGGAGTCAAGTTGTTGCTTAGGGCACGAGTCGGATTTTAATTGATGTTGGTAGCTTGTCTGTCAACTTTTTACACAGGACTTCGAGGTTACGCTAAAAATAGTCACATCGCGTCTAGACGATTAAATTTGTTTGGAACTTTGTTTTACGCTTTTCGATATCCTGGTATTCTTTTAAGCTCTTCTTCTAAAGCCCTCTAAAGCTAAACGAATAGCCGCATTAAACATATTTACTGCTTGAGATTCCTCAACCTTATACAAAACCCTTGACTCTGCTTATGTCTTTGTAGAGCTCATATTCTAATGTCCGCTTGATCAACATTAGACATACATACATCGTTATTAAAAGTATAGTCTTCACTCGCAGTTTGTGAGACCGTCCATCTACTGTAAGATAGCATATTCTCTCTCTTTCAATAGCTGCAACACTACTAAATGTCTACGTCTCACAGTTGAAGAGGTACCTCGCTCAGTTAGGAAACGTCCTTTCTTCTGACCTAACGTCATTAATTGTCAGAGAAGTTTTTATTCCATATACGACAATGGGAAATATATGAAAAAAATTTAAAAAGCATCTTAATTAGGCGCGTGTTGCTTCATAGAACACAACTGGAAACTTTTTGACACAATTTAAAGAGTGTAAACCAAAATTAAATAATTTCGGCACGCGTTTGTAGAGTAAAAGCCTTTTCCCCTTATTGGAGCGGAAAATGACAGCCATTTCCCATCGAATGCAATGAAAAGCCTCAGAAAGTTCAAGTGAAATTCATGGCATTTGAGTTCCAGACCTGCCCAGGCAGCTCCATACACTTGCAATCGACTAAATGGTCGAACCTCCTTGTTAAGCATTCCATGCACACTGAGTGCAATCTAATTGATGTAAGGAGAGACCAGACCCATAATAAGCAAATGTCAGACTGACCTGCTCGACTTTAAGTGGCTCACTTGGAGCCCGAACTTTGACACTATAAAATTTTGCTGCCACTTTGTGCAATTTGCGCTACATTTTGTAGACTTGTTCAATCGGATAGCTGAAAGAGTGTTTAATTAAGTTAGTTTGGTACTTAAGTTTGCCTTCAATTTACTCACAAGTAGCATATTTGACCAGTTGCATTTTGGCCAATGAACAAATATTATCGTAGTCAGTCAGACCAACGACACTCGAGCAGGAGCAGACACAAACACTTCAGCAGGATATCACAGAAGCCAACGGTGCAGATTTTCTATTAAAATATGTTCTATGAACTCTTTGCTAGATGTTTTCAATTTTCGCTTGATTTTATCGCATTTCCCACGCTCACGGCCAGCAACCAGTATGTGTATACCCTGTATTCGTAGGAACAAGGGTATTATAGATTTGTGCAAGAGTATAATAGACAAATGAAGACCATGAGAGCTGAGGATAAAAAACCGTAGTAAAAGATGCGCATTGTGATTCATGTTACTCCAACACTTGGACTAATTAACTGTGCCAAAATTCGAAAAAATTATAACCTTTGTTTCTCGGAATAGTGCTAGTAAAATTATTTATTTCGAAAAAAACTTCTAAAGATGTATATTTATTTTAATGTACATATAGGTAGTATACAGCTCAAGCCAGGCTACACCGACCTTTATGATCTTTCATTTATGATTTCGCAAAATTAAGGAGTTGTGTGCAAATCGTGAAAACCCAACAGAACTGTCCTTATTTTACTCCATTAAAGAGTCCTCGAGTTCTTGCAACAAAAATATATATCTAAAGCATTTTTTTTCAATTAATTGGATCTACCTGGTTTGTCACAGAACAGTCTACAACTGAAGGTTGATTCCGTAGTTATAGTGCTTTAAGGTCTGGTCGTATTTGGTGGTATGAAAACTCGTTGGAAATGTGATCTACGCTACGATCCTCAAAGCGGTAGTTACTTTTCCTTAAATTTTCAATAATCCTAATCGATAAGCCATTTAAGCTTATTGTGAATCCTTGAGTGCTTGTGCCTTGAATCACAAAATTTACTATTTCTTTCCATTCAGAAGAAAAACAATTATTTTACTTTATAAAGTGCTATAACGGAGAGACTGAACCCTAGGTCATAGAATATGAAGCTGATTTGTGATCATGTAAATATTTTTTTTTTCGAGTGTCGGTATAATTCATCGAGAATGCGTATTTCGAAAAAACCTTTTCCGAACCTGACAAAGGTAAATTTCGGGCAGAACAGTGTACTCGTTTAATCATATTTAAGATTTAATACCGCGGTCGACTTCGAGATACCCTGTACCCTGTGGTGCTTTCAACTGATCCGTTCTATGGGAGCTTAATGATATACTCTTAATCAACCGATTTTGTTTAAATTTGGGAAAGTGCTAAGTAACTATACAAAATTTTCGAATGTGAGGTTTGATTATGATTTCCTCATTAGCAAATGAAATACAACAAATTTTGTACACAAAACTTTTTTTCACCGATCATATGGAAGCTATGTAATATAATCAACCGATTTTGTTCAAATATGGTACCAAACCTAATATACCCTTTGTACCATACGGTACAGAGTATAAAAACAATTACACCAAACTGTATCAAAACAGAATTTGGCAAACTCAGTTCAGAGTATCCCAAAGTCGTGCCACTCCCCAAAGGATTCACAATTTTTATCGCATTTTTGTGTAGCTGAATACACTTCATTGTTGAACGTGGCGCATACGTATTATATATATGTATGTGTATCTAACTCCCTTCTTAGCTTTTTTTGTCAACCGTGTGCGTACGTGTGTGTGCGTGTTGTACCTTGGGGCACCCTAATGTTGCCAAATAGTATATGCCCCAATTTGAGGTTTTGTAACGAAAAAGGTAAATACATGCATTCATTTTGTGTACGATCCTGTTAGGTGGTTTATATCTTTTGTCCCTGACCATGAGGCGCTCATTGTGTGTGTGTGTGTGTGTATTCGTGTTTGCCAAGAGCTCCAGTTTTAGCCAAGGGACAAGTTTTGCTTGAATCAAGTGTGAGCTTCTGAATTTATCTTTACTGTTAACCCAAAATGCTCCACACCATAAATCTGCTACTATTTGTTTTGTGTGTCCTGAAGATTTGGTTGGGATTTGGAAGTAGCGGGATAAGTATACGGGGAGATACCACTTTATTATTCAAGTAGCAAGCTTCCATTTGTCACGTATCACAAGTTGTGACCATGCTTAAACTACCATCAAAATGTCAAGCTTTGTGGCTTTAACTCTCTTGGTATGAGAGATGTTTCCCAGAATTGGTAATGAATTTGCAATGGTTTATAATTAAAAATGATTTGATTTGAGGTTTTTGAGATTTGGATTTGTTTCAATTAAAAACTCTTGTTTCAAGCCAACAATCTGTGGCATATTGCTTAGCCTGACTAAAAGTATGCTAATAAACCGAACCGCAAAGTAGACAAGTTAATACATATCTGTACATTAGGGTGGGTCAATTTGTATGGAGCCAAAAAAACGTTCTGGGGCTCACGGCGATTTTGATTCTTAGGGTCATTCTAAGCAACTTTGCCCAAGAAACTACGGGTCCATTATTTTTTTTTTGTAGTTGGATATTGCCATTTAGCTGCTACGACCCACTAAAAAAAATCGTCTCAAAAAAGACGGGTTCCATCATAGACATCCCATTTTCATTACTACGTTCTTCGGCTACGGCATCTGCAGTTCTTTTTGCACTTCAACTCCAAAACCGGAAACTGAAATATGACCAGAAGCGAGCTCAATCCAATTATTGGATTAAGTGGGGCACAACAGAATAGTGAAGATATCCTCACTCAAAATGCTTTATGTGTGATGAGGATTGAGACCATATTATAGTCAACAAAGAACTTGTGCTGAGATTGGTGGAAAAACATATAAGCCGATAACATAATAATATTTGAAATTTCTTTAAAAAAAAATACAAAAGATTATTAGTAAGATTTCGGAGCGCTAAAAACGAATCATCTTAAAAATTTCTTCATATTCTTCAGTTCCTTGCTCATAGTTGATACCATTAGTGGAACATAAAGTGTCCAAAACTACAATTTAGAAAATTTTCAAGAAGTGCCCACCGCTAAAGAAATACTCGCTCTGATTTTCAGCTCCAGGTCGTTTTTAGCTATAATATGGTCTCTACCATAAGCTAATAGTCATACCTTGCGGCGTTTTATCATAAAACAATCAAAAAGTGATTCAAAATAAAATTTATTTATGCCATCCTTACACTTAATTTCCTTATAATAGACTGCTGTCCTATAGTTATGAAACGTGGCTATATAAATATAATTATGATATCATTTTTTTAGTTTTTAATAGTTAATTAACTTTAAGACATCTTTTTAAAATCTTCATACCACTTTTGGGTGAAGATTAAACCAACATTGTTTAACTGCGTCACGAGCTTATATTTTGTTGCACCAAAAAATGTGTCCTTTTGTATTACGCAAAAATCACTTTTTATAAAGAAAAACTTATGGAAATTCTGCACTTTAACAAAATTTACTTATCGCACAAATGCATTGGCAATTCCCAAAATGGCTGACTTGGCAATTGGCAATTGCCAATGACATCAGATGGTGGAATATGTCCTAATCCTTAACGGAAATTAAACTCTGTGCTGTGGCAGCACAAAATGTGGCCAATTGTAATTGAACATGTTTTGCATGGGACTTACAACTCAATTATCGTAAGTCTGGCAGGCAAGCTGTCCCAGCGGCAGTGGAACGAATAATCAATAAGAATATAATCCTTATGTATGCAGATGTTCGACTGGATTCAGCAATGCAGTGGGCAAGTGTTTCCTGGACTACACAGTTCTCCGTATGTGGCTTGTAGGGATTGGATATTGAATTCGAAATTTGTAGAACCCAGATAAATTAAAGTGATTTAATAAAAAATGTTTTATTTTGTGTTGTGTAGAGAATATCTGAATTTAACCTGTTGAATTTATATTTAGGGTCAGTGGCGAATTTAACAGGTAGGAAAAAGGTTGTCAGGTCCCCTCTTGCTGAAAGTTACACCTTCGATTTCTTTTTTTTTTTTTTGCTGAAAAAATGTTTTGGACAGCACAAGCTAAATTTTCATTCAGGGGCCCCCTATTTAGAAAAGAATGCTTTTACTTGCTGGCCCTTGTCAACCTACAGAAGCTGATATGCCCAATGGCAAATTCAAACTCACAGAAAATTATTATAAACGTACGCAGAAGCCTTTCGAAGAAAATGATCTTAGCCTTTGGGTATCATAATCACCGACTCTACATCATGCTTATTGCTGGCTATTTGGAAATGAGGATACGAAAAAATGTGCACTGGTTACTCGAATTTGAAACATGTTCAGCGATCCATTTCAATACACAGTTTGAGCTCATCTCCAAAATGCAGTTCCAGCAGCAAGTTTTCTTAAGAAAGCTGATATCAGAAGCGAAAAAATGGCATTACGTCGTGAACATTTATTTTGATACCATAAGAACTTTTTCTGGATTGGGTGTCGCGTTTCGAGGTCATCGTGAAAAAATGGATGAAGAAAATACTGGTATATATTTGTCTATCATCAAGTCCATCTCCCGACATAACTCGACCCTACATGATCACACCGTTATGTCAGGAGAGCTAAATGGATTACAAGCACTTATCAGAAGATATGTTGGAGAGAAGGTCTTCGTTGCTTGTATTCATTGTACAAGCCATCAACTCAACCTGGTTCTATCTCATGCAGCTGAAAATTTGTCAGCCCTTCAATCAAACTCTTTTTCACAACATTACAGCGAATTTTTAAATACTTCTCGCAGTCTCATCGGCGATGGGAAAACCTTTTGGAAGAAAGCACAAATCTGTCTCAAAATACAAAATCTTTCGGCATCAAGCTTCTGGGAGAATTGAAATTTGAACTTTTTGAAACCAACTCTGACTGTCGAAGAGAGACACAAGATGAACAGTGTGCTGTGCCAGAAACGAAGACTCCACATCAAAGGCTTGAGTGATACTCGTTGGTCTGCACGGCTAAAAGCAGTAAAAGCAATTATCAAAAATCTTGACTCTGTTGTCAACTGTTTACAAACATCGAGAGAAAAGGCTACTGGAGACTATATAATGGACGCAAATTCTCTTTTGATGGCCTAAAAATTGTCTCGAAAATGTAATGAAGAACTTGCAAAACTTGCGTGAGTATGATTCTTTCGTTTCGAAAGCTAAATCTCAATTGGAGAAGATGGGATAGAAGAATCCGGATTTTCCATTCATTAGACAACGACGAACGCAAAAAATGCCAGGCGAGAGAGCAGAGGGCAGTTCTCTGGATATGGCAACGAAACATCGCATTGGGTACTTTGAAGTTCTGGATAGAATGTGCAATGAATTATAAGATAGGGCCAAAGGTTTTGATCAGATAAACTCACTTTTCGGATTTATCAAACCTGAATCCTTTAAAAACATGGAAGAGAAAGAATTTGAAAAAAATGTGTGCAATTTAATGGAAAAATATCCAATTTTTTATACAACTGCTCTGAGCTATGAGTTAATCAGTTTTGCGGATATATTTTTCTCACAAGAACAAGATTCTACCAAGCATAGTCCATTGCAACATTTAAACTTCATAGTTGAAAGAAAGCAGTTTCCCGTTGGGCCCTAAAGAAATTTTGCCCACTGGACCTTTTTCCTTAAACCCGCCACTGTTTAGGGTATTCACACTTACTTTTGAGTTTCGAAGATTTTCACACTGCAACATTCGCGATTGTTTACCCATTTTGTAATGTAAAAAGCCACCTTATACAAGCGGTAAAAGAAACGTAAACAAAGTGGCTTTTAATAAACAAAATTTGGCATTACATAATTAAAAGTATAAGTCTTGTGTATTTTATGTACAAAATTAAACTAATCAAATGGGATTAAAGTTTTAGCCTGTTGAGTTTTTACGCAACAAAAGGTTAAAGCCTTGGTAAACTTTTCGTCCATGCGAGTTATGGTAAAAGGCGCCAGTGAAACGGCTCTGCCCAATTTTTAATACAATTTTAACCCTTTTACAGACACAAGTTGCATTTCAATGACTTTAGGCTTTTAGACAAAAGACCACAAGTTCATTAGTAGCAAAATCCTTTGCTTTTGCTATGCTCCGAAGCCAGCAAGTGTGCAACACTAATCCCAATTCTGCACCATGCGTCACCACAAACTGAAACAATAGAAGTCGGCATCCCAGCCAGTTCTAAAGAATTTGGCAACAATGCGTTTTCCCGCTGGTAGCTCTTCAAAGGTTGCCACGGTAAGCTACATAATAAAGGCTACAAATAATAGGACTTCAGATGAAATCCGCATCCAGAGACAAAACACGTGCCAAAAATATTTTGACAGTAGTTACAATGCATCCAAAAACTGAAACTAGCCACAATTCAAGAGAGCCAAAAAGGTAGACGTGACTTGGCTAATAGAAGCTTCAAAATCCAATTGGGTTGTTTGTTTTATTTTTATTTTGTCTCTTGTAATAACTTTTAATTGACTGTAGACTGAATTTGAATATGAAGAGTAACCAAATTGGAAAACTATATTAAAATTCAATTCATCTTTCAGAATTGCATAAATTTTCATAAAAAATAATTCAGCATATGCTACATATGTACGTTTAGTGTTTATATGTTTAATGAAAATCAATATATAGCCAGATTATAAAAGTAACTAAATATAAATAAGTGATAAAATAAAAACACCTCTGAAACCATATTTAAGTCTTAGTATATGTATGATAAAAATCTAGAAAAGAAAAAGAGAAACTGCAACTTATCTTATAAGCAAACAGTGCTGCCCATTTTTTGTGCTATAACAGCTAGATGGCGCTAGCAGTAAGAACAGCTATTTCATTAACTAACTATAAGTTTCTTTTAGGTTCTCAGTAATATCACTAAGTGAGCTTTATAATAAAA
Organism: Chymomyza amoena; assembly: GCA_037043745.1. Taxonomy (NCBI): domain Eukaryota; kingdom Metazoa; phylum Arthropoda; class Insecta; order Diptera; family Drosophilidae; genus Chymomyza; species Chymomyza amoena. Next base: position 415,033 of record JBAMAX010003371.1, read on the forward strand.
CAAAATAAACTCATTATCGAATCGATCAATTTTATTTCGCTAGTTACATATAGATAGTAGCATTGAAGAAAACAAATTTTTTACTTTTTTTCGAAGCTAAAACAAATAGTAAATAATTAAAAGTATATATATGTATACAGGAGCGCACAGAGGGGGGCAAGTGGGTTCATTTGCCCCGGGCCCCGCGTTTAAGGGGCCCCGCTCAACCGATGGAAAAAAATGAAAAAACGAGAAAAAAATTGGTAAACGCAAAAAAATTCCTGAAAATTTAGTTTAGATTAACTGTTTCGCCCATTGATAAACAACTATCAAGATATTGTTGCTTTTCTAAAAAAAGTTCTTGAAATGGATTTGTTACAGGAATTCAGGTAGACGTTGCTACTTCGCTCAAGTGGCTTCAATCTTTTGACTTCATCCTTTTGACAACCATTTGGTACAAATTTTTGCAATGCCTTTGAGATGCAATGTATTTGAGAGCACTGAGGAACGCTTTAAAGTTCAAGTCTTCTTCCCACCAGTGGATCTCTTGTTGAATGAGCTCGTCGAACTACATTCTAGGATATCAGAATTGTCAAAGCTCTTCACATCTATCATTGAGCCACAGGGTAGTGTAAGTGATCTCGAATACGCTGCACATGAATATGAAAATGCCGGAGCATAATATAATTTAAAGAGCCATCTATCACAGCAGCAAGTGCACTGAAAATCGCATACCCGAATGATTTTGTTGAGAGTGATCTGTGAGACGAAATCGATTTGTTGCGTAGGATTCGCAAAGTAATGAAATGGGATACCAATTCTGCTTTGGAGCTACTGAACCTCATATCTGCTTGTGGGTATGAGAATGTTTTGCCATAAGTATGTATCGCATTGAGACTTTTACTTGTTTTGCCACCATCTGTTGCTTCCGGAGAAAGAGCCTTCAGCAAGCTTGGTCTAATCGAAAATAAATTGAAATCCACCATGGGCGAGGAGAGGTTAAATCACCTAATGAGTTTGAGAAGATTATTGAAGAGTTCAGTAAGTAAGTTCAGAGTACGAAAGGCAAGGAAACGCCTGGATTAAATTGTTGTAACATTTATCAGCAGGTATATTGTTTATTGAATCTTCTGAAATGTAAAATTTACGTCACGACAACTGTACAGTGACATTAAAAATTATATTATTATAAACAACTAGGGAGCCCAGCAGACGTCGTCCTGCCCAAACTTTTTGAAAACTCTTAAAATGTATAAACATTGTAAGATTCTCTAATTAGTTTATCAAGACAATCACCAGATTTTTGGGTGACTCTCTAGCCGTATGGACGAAATTATGTATTCTTAACAGAGCTCGCATCTCTAATAAATTCAAGCCCCCCACACAAACTACATTTCAAACCCTTTGGGTCTACGCTTCTGTCTGCACTTAATGTCCAATATCCGGTGTTGAACAATTTTCTACTATGCTATATTCATGTTTCATATGCTTCATATCTCACGAACCATTACACACAATTACATCGCAATAGGATGAAAACCTCCGTATTGACAACTTATAACACACGAAAAATCATATTGAAAATTCTTCAACGCGTTCATGAGAACACCCGTAACACGTAAAACATTAACATTAGTTAATCTGACAATGTACACAATGCCAAATCTGTCTTCTGGTATAATTTGTTTAAAATACTCTCATATACGACACATATTAATCGTAAATTACAATAATTTTAAATTAAAAATGTTAGTTGTTTATAGCTTGATAATTAAAATGTGAATATTTTTAACGTATATTCAATTTAAAACGAATTTTTAGTATACGTTCACATTGCACTACACATTGCTTGCGAAGAGAACCTTCTTCGCTTAAAGCCTGAAATATTGGAGAGTTACGCTACCGCAAAAAGTATATTATGTACCGCCTATATACTGAGCTACTTCATGCTCAGCTGTCATGCGTCTGATAAGGAAAGTGAGTTTTAATTAGCCAACGCCAACGCCAAGGCAAAGTTACCTACAGTGGCAAACACTTTTACTCACACCCATGGCCGCTTCTTATCAGTAGCTTTCAAGTGTTGTCATGCCTCACAAAGTTTCATGTAGCAACTAAGTAACTTTTGCCACAATTTGTGAGCTGTCCAGCTGAGCACTTTAGACTGTTTATATACAAGAGTGTGGCTTAAAAGTTGTTGCCTGGTATATAAGATACATACAAATGTATCTATTGAACTATGTGCATACTTTAAAAGCCATTGAGAAGCAATAAATTTACTCCGTAGCATTGACAACCCTTGTGAGCAAATGCGTGAGACCATTTGCTGATAAGCTGCTTCACCCATTTGTCAATTGGCATTGCGAAAAGAACAACAACAATGAAATCAAAGTGGAAAAGAAAGAAAAGTTTTTTGGTGATATCGAACTTTCAATACTCTTTAAGGTAGCAAATCTATTCTTTGCAGCTTCCTTCCAGTTTAGGACGTTTAATTTTTCAAAATCATGTTTCACTCTATTTTCCCAACCTGCTCGGGATCGCATATTTACTCTTCTACCGTATGGATGATTGAAGCAGGCTTTCAAAATTGGGTTTTCGTTCTCGCAACATGTCCGACCCACCTAAGTGTTTGTGACTTGACATAGGTAGCTAGACTTGTGTCGTTAAATATCCCTTGGTAATTGATAGGATCTATCCTTAGCGGGTCAACAGTTCTTTGTAAAAAATATCCCTCTCTTCCTCAGAGTCCACGTTTCACATCTGTACGTTAGTACTGGTATCCGAAGCTTAAGGTTTCTGTTGAGAAAGCGTGAATTGAGGAACGTGATGCAGAGAACATTGTTGAGATGTTCATGGAGTTGATTCATGAACTAAGCTATTTAAATTGATCTATAGCTTCAAATTTACACTATTCTGTGGTTATAATTTGTCCAAAACGCCGAAACAAGTGTAAATTTGCAGTTAGAAGAATTTAGGTTTTACTTTAATTTACTCGCAATCCTCTTTTTTTTTTTGGTTTTTTTTTCTAACTTGTCAAAGGCTTCTTTTTTCTTTTATAGATATCAATGATAACACTAGTTTAACAATTTTTTTCAGGGTAATTTAGGTTAATTTTTGAGATACTTTCGAAAAATATTTTTTTGTGTAGTTATTTTAGTTTTTCCGTAATATCTTGTATTATGTAAAGACTTTTTTGTTTAGGCAAAAACTAAGTTGATAAAGCAGGTTACGCCAATTATAGAATGAGTTGTATTTATAGGCGTTACAAATTTCAGATAAAAGTGCATATAGCAACTACCACTCTAGGCTAGAGTATAAGCTCAAACAAACAGTGAAGAACAACATTTTAACGCCAAGTGGCATACGTCACGCAGTGCAAAACATTTCCTCAAAGTTGGCAGTCATTAGAATCCATCATCCATATGCATAGCTTGCAACAGAATGTAAAAAGTAGCGTCAAATTTTCACAACTTTTGGTTGTTCGTTCATTCGGTCGAGTAAATGCGAAATTGAAATAAAATTTTCGAGAAATGTGTGAAACCAAGCTGGAGCAATCAAATTAGTGCTGGCCATGGCAGTTGGCCAAAAGCGTTGGTCGCAAGTCGTGGCCAGCGATGAGCTGGCATTGTGTGTATTGTTGGGTTATCGTCGTCATAGCGAAGAATTGTTGCCGCAACGGAGCCCCACGGAGGGCTGCGTTCGGGGCAGAGTCATGGCTGCAGCTGGCGGCACTTCCGCTGCGCTCAAGTTGCGACGCCGTGTGCAACGTCAGTCCACAGCAGGAGCGGAGCAGGGCGATATCAATGATAATGTAATGAATGTAATGTGGAGTTTAAAGTTGAATTTTTATTGTATTGACATTTGTCTGACACGTATTTTTGTATTTATTTTATATTTGCAGAAAAACAAAGAGTTGATGAATGACATTATTACCAATTGCAAAATAAAGAATGGTATGTACGAATCACTGAAACGATTAACGGCCCAGTAAATAAAAAGCCAATATTTATTTGCATTGAAACAACGTAATTAAGACCATGTGAAAACATTTAAAATTTAATTTAAAAAAAAAAATTACATTTGTTATATGCATTGCATACCAGCAGGCGTACATGGTTATTAATTTGTGCATTGAAGTCCATAAAATATAATACTATACATGATGGAAATTATTTTATAGGTTTTGGTCCCGGCGTACAGTCCGCAGCAGCAGTATCACCCACAAAGCGCCCACTAAGTCCGGATCATCCCAATCCAGCGTTACCCATTACAGAGGTACAGATTCTATATACCTACTCTATATATAAAGTAGCTATAAATCTTGAACACACACACACACTCATAAAAAGCTGGCCCATAAATAACAACAATTACTCACAATGCGGCCAACAAAATGGCCACCTAGCCAAGTTACCCTAACCTCAACTAACTGAGCTGAACTCATTGCAAATGAGTTAATTTGCTGCTTGAGCAATTTGTGTTGCTTTGACTTTCTAGCAAATTTATCAAAATCTCAGAGTATCCACAATACTGGGCAGAAACTTTATACAATTTATATGCCATTAGTTCGAGTGCCGGCCAGTGCTGCCCAGTTTTCACAAAGTGCTGCCACTTTTTTGTATCTTACAAGCACAAGTTTTTCACAAAGTACAAGTAGAACTTAATACAAACATATTTCTTTCATGTCTCACTTCTGGTATACTACATACATATATATTATGCATACATACATTGTAAATGGCTCTTTCAACAAAAACAGACGCCGAGCCCTGCTATGAACCGCATGGGTTGGGCACTACGCACATTACTCGTCGCCGATAACTCAAGCTGTCTAAAGGATCGTAAGGTAAAAGTGCTTTCAAGTAATGTTACATCTTTTTATTATGCTAATTATGTAAATGCTCTTCCCACAAGGTTTCGGGCAAGCTAATACGCAAGTGTGCACCCGGCACAGAACTCGTCGATTGGCTGGTCAATCTTGCACCCATTGTGCACACTCGCGCCCAGGCGGCTGGCATGTGGCAGGCCCTGGTCGAGGAGGGAGTACTGACACATGGTAAGCATAAGCCGCAATTACTTTTGCCGTTTGCTACGAATTTAACAACTTTAACACATTATTTGCTCGTTATGTGCCCAGTGAACAAGGAACAGCCGTTCAAGGATAAATGCTTTTTATATCGATTTCGTTTGGATGAAGAGGGTGGCGCTCCAGCAGTTGGCACACCAGCGGCAGAGGATCTCAATGCGGCAAATGAGCATATACGTGAGGCATTAAGCAACCTATTCCAACGTGGACCAGATGCAACCTTACGCATGATATTGCGCAAGCCGTAAGTTGGACACTTAATAATAAATAAGCGACTCAAGCTAAACCACGAATTGGTGTATCTGCCAGACTCCTATAGTTTCCAGAACCATCTACATATAATGTGTGATGCATTTTTTCTACCCTGTACTTAAAAGTACAAAGGGTATAATAATAGAAGAAAGTCCTTTATGCCAAAATGCTTAACCTCGGGTAGCCATTGAGCCATGTCCGTCCGTCCATCCGTCCGTCCGAATGAACGCCTAGATCTCGGAGACTAGAAGAGCTAGAAACAACAAACTTTAACAGCTGCGCATATTTCCTTAAAAGATTAAGTTTGTTGAATCATGTCGATTTTTAGGATTTTGGCGACACCGTTTGATATTTTCATCTGCAAAAAGGAGTGATGCGTTATGGTTCCACGCATCCGTGTGTCAAAAATGAATAAAATCGTACAAATACAGCAAAAGCCATAGTCAAAAATATACAAACTGCTTCAATATTTGAAGAAGTATATTATTAGGATTGCACTGGATTACCTATTATACGTTATTTCAGTCTGCTCAACTTTAGTAATCTTTAAATTTACATGCATTTACGAATATAAACTTCCAATAGAAATCTCGTCAGCCCTAAGATTCAATTCGTACCGTAATATAAAATCCCGATGCTTTAGGCAACTAATTAGCTTGTTTGTTTTTAATCAATTGGACTTGCCTTTGTTTTGTTCTAAACCCTAACAGCTCACACGAACGCACGTCCGAGGAACTGGAGCTGGTATTCGAGGAATTATTGCATATTGCAGCGCTCTCACATTTATCCACCAGCATCAAGCGGGAGCTCTCATCGATAATTGTATTCGAGGCTCATGCCCAGGCGGGCACCATATGTAAGTACATATTGACCATAGTATAGTATACTCGTATGCTGGCTGAATTTTAACTCGAGGACATTAATTAGAATACCACTAGAACCGCAACGAATGAACATTGGTTTATAAGTAGGACACGTTTTCCGGCTGCCCTTGTTGCACAATCCCCTCTAATTGCCCTGTCAATGTGGACCAAAGTGGTCCGCTGTGATTCTAGCCACTAAATAAAATGCTAATTTGAAGCGCACATTTTTCGCATAATTTAATCATATAGAAGCTCGCTCTATACGAAGTCTGCAGAAAAGTTGTAAACAAAATAAATAATCATAATTTACAGAGAAAAAAAAAGCTTGGTAATCGAGTAACAAAATAAAAAATTACAACGGTTTGAAGATACGCAAAAAAAAACGACTACTTGTGAAAGTTTTTAATTAAATACACAGTTCCTTAAACTAATTAAGGCTCAATAAGCTGACTTTATTATTATGAAAAATAAAAGGACCAAACTGAACCTTTCTTTTATCTCATTGTAATCTTTTTTTCTCTATCTAAAATGTCTGCGCCACTACAGTATTCAATCAAGGCGACGAGGGCCGCTCCTGGTACATCCTACTCAAGGGCTCCGTGGATGTTGTGATACATGGCAAGGGCACTGTGGCCACTTTAAAGACTGGCGATGATTTTGGCAAACTGGCTCTGATAAATGACGCACCAAGGTAAGTTTCTTATTTCCTTTCTTTTTTCTTTCCTGTTCGTTTCCTGCAAAAGCCTTAAAGTAACAGAGCAAAAAACTTTGGCTACTTCAAGAAATACATAGATAAAAAAAAGTTTAGCTCTATGGAATTGCTGCACTTTACTTTAAAGCGCGTCCCATTTTAAGCTGTCCAACAAATTCTACAACTAAAAGTTTTAATGCACATTTTAACTAAAGTTTCTTTCTATCTATTGTATTATACGGTATATCGATTTCATCTTTTGTTAAGATGAAAGACTCGAGCTATTTGTTACACATTTTTGTTATACGAGTATTGCACTGGTTCTAACAATACGATGTATAGAAAACTTTTGGCTTAAAAGACACGGAAGCTGTTGTTGTTGCTATTGTTGTTGTCTCTTTGTAAATACCAGAGAGAACTAAATGATTTCATACTCTTTGGTCGAGAGCAACAAGTTTTTTGAGTTTTATTAAACTTTTATGTACCAACTGCCACGACAGGAACATCTATTAAAGTTATATAAAGAGCCATTTACATGCTTAAAGCAACTTTGAACTGTGGCAAACTTTTTTAATAATTTATAAAGTTCTGTAGTTAAAACAACTAAAAAATACAAATTTCGAATTTTTGTAAGCGAACTAATTCAGTTTTCTCTGATGGAAAGCAAGATGGTGTTTTTTTTTTTTAAAGATCTCAATTTTATAGCAAGATGCTGCCAACATAAAGGAGAAATTATTTTTAGCAGTACATGAGTTTGAGACGCCTTGAAAAACTTAAAACTCAGAAAGGGTATAGCTGGATTCGGCACTGGAAACTGCCCCCAGCGAGTTTTGAAAAGTAACGATAATGATACGGATAAATTAAAAATTTGTATTTAATTGTGCAGTAACTGGTACTGAATTGAACAAACATCTATATATATTATAAGCAACAGAATCTGAAAGACGGAATTATTAAACCTGGGAAGAACGTCTTTGTTAATGATGATATCTTCCTGATAAATTTGTATTTAAAAGTCGATACAAGGCATGAGCCATAAAGTTTCCTTGCCGGCTACTTTCTCCAGACATTCTTAGTTTAAATTTAAATAAGTCTTTAGCCATTTAAAAATTTTAGCGAAAAACTCATCTGGATAAACACGTTAACAAAAAAGGAAGTACTACAGTCAGGATGTCCCTGGATTTCGTTTTAAAATTATGTATCAGATCCATTAAATAGGAAAAATGTAAGAAGAAGTGTTTTTTTCGAGTTTGAATACCAGCAACATATTTAACATGTTTAACCAAATATACTAAATTTCAAATGAATGAATTTTCTATGACAAAGCCAATGCCTGAAGCTGAAGCAGTTGCCCGAAGGCGTAATGTGCTAAAAATAATTAATTAATTAATAACCAAGCCACCATTTGAAAGTTTCAACCTTTCAAGTTAAAAATCTGTTAAAGGGGATTGAGTGGAAAGGAAAAAATTACTTGTAAGTTACATCTTTTGGCAACATTTTATGATCCGACACGACCTCAAATTTTTAGGTGGGTAGACACATTTTGTGTCCTTATAGTTGATTCTTGTAAATGCTACACAGAACAATTTTTTCCCTCACTTTAGTATGGGTCTCTCCCCTTTGTGACAGAGTTAAGGAAGGCATGTACATATGTTTATATGTAACTTATCTTTTATTGACTGACGTATGGAGCAATAAAATTTAAGGACACACGCTAAACCGTGATTGCTTGTTAGATGAATCTCTATTTATTATTTATTACTTTCCCTCTTTATAGAGCTGCTACTATCGTACTAAAAGAAAACAATTGTCATCTCTTGCGCGTGGATAAGGAACATTTCAATCGTATATTACGTGATGTTGAAGCAAACACTTTAAGATTACAGGAGCATGGAAAGGACGTTTTAGTGCTGGAGCGTGTAGCCAAACAACGTGGACAACACTCGGCTTTCAAGTGAGTGCATTATCGAATACAATTCAATCAAAGTAGTCGATTTACGATGCGTATACAATTTTAATTGAACGCAAACATATTTACTTTGTAATACACTTTCATATAGTTAAGTATGTCTAATATATGAAGAAGTTTGAATCGTTTTAGGAGTTGGTTACGCTAGAATGCTTAGTTTCGACTCTGCGTCGTAGTCCTTTATTACTTGGGTGTTACACTATTTACTTAATGAAACTAAATCAGCTGCCTTGGAGTTAATGACCGCTGATGCGCTCTCAAAAGAAATATATTTTAGTATTTTCAATCAGACCTTTATTAAAGAAAAGCCAAAAAAATAATACTTCCAAGGTTGGGATTTTTTTTTTTAATACGGCACAAAATATATACCATTATATAGGTAGGTGTAAATGTATAAATAATTGTATATACCAGCGATCAAAAAGTGCCCGAAATTTGTTCAGAAAATGCAACTTACAAGATTATTCATCAAAATCGATATTGTACTCTTCAAAGTATTTCCCATCGACTGCTACTTATGCCAAAGCTAGATCCAATCTTCGAAACATTTTTTATAATCGGTTTGCGGTATGGCCATCAGAGCCATATGCGATTCTTTCTTTGACGTCATCTCGGATGCTGTAAAGCGTTCCACGGAGCAGTATTTTGAGTCGCCCGAATAGGAAAAACTCGCAGGTAGCAAAATCAGGGAAATTCGATGGTTTTTGGTCTTGGAAATCAAGTCTTTTGATCGGTCCTTTTTTGCATGAAATTCAGATCTTTCGCACAAGCTTTGCAACGACATGCCGGAGGCCCAAATCTTTAAGCAAAATGTTTTGAACGCATTCTAGCGCTATGTCTAACTCCTCTCAACTCTCTTATGGTAAATTTGCTGTTTACGGTCATCCTTTCTTTGTTTGTGTTGATGTTTTCGTCGGTTTTCGATGTCGATGGCCTGCCACTGCATTCATCATTGCTGAAGTACTCACGGTTGCATCTGATGATTACCACACGGTAATGATTCCGGGACCTTTTTGATACAGTATGATTTTCCTTTCTCTAAAAAAAAAAACGTATAAAAATTTACTTTAAGGTCTAATTTGAATATGAAATAAACTTAAACCACAAAGCAGTATGTGGTAAGAGGTGATCACGATATTAGATTGGAAATGGAAAAGAAAGTTAAAGCGCCTAAGCGATCTCTTTTAGGAAATAACGCCGGAAATCTTAATTACCGCCATACTTTAACTGGAAAACGATGACCTCGCCGCACCGGGTGTTGAGCGTGACTTCGCTACTATCGATATTTTTAAACGTTACTATTTGCTAAGATGTTATTTTTTTTTTCAAATTTTCGATTATTACTTTCATTCTGTCAAATAATAAAATTCAATACCTTTATCATTTTAGTCCTTCAAAAAAAAACTTTAATCAAAGTAACAGTTCGCATTAATGGACTGAGCAATAAGTTTAGCTTCTATATGATCACAGTTCCCAATATGGTTTATAGTATAACTCCCGATATGCCCATCCGATATTAACAGACAAATATCCAAACATTTTATTTACTTACTTATGTACACTGTCTCTCCTCCAGATATACGGTCATGTCGGGCACACCAGGAAAAATGCTGGAACACTTGCTTGAGACGCGACTGGGTCAGACGGTCAGCGGTATGGATCCATTTCTGGATGATTTTCTGCTCACACATATTGTTTTTATGCCTGTGGTGCAGCTGGTTGATGAATTGGCTAATTAATATCCTTTTAAAACAAAAAAAACTTTATGATAACAAAACCCATACTTTTAATTAAAGTCTTCCATTTTCTAACCGACCGAACCGGTTTAGGATCCAAGCTCTTTAAAAATGCAAACGGCAAATAGGTTTGGTCACGTGCATGAAATGTCAGCTCTTGGGGGCTAACAAACATATCCACGGTGACAGTTTAAGTGTCAGCAGCACGCAAACCACACACAGTTGTCCTGTGAGCCGCACCCAGCTAGACGGATGAAACAACTGTCTAGCTTAAGTGCAATCCCTCACACAAAGTTCCCAGCAAAGTAACTGATAAACTCTGCAAACTTAAATGAAAGCCACAACAAGAACAATTTTCCACCAGACTGTGGGTCAACAATTTGGTAATTTAGCATAGCAAGTGGAAAGCACTAGATACAGGATACATTTTGTATCGTACGATGCCCAACTCATGCAGACGTAGAAGGTAAGGCTCCATGTTCAATGATGCTTGAAACTAAGCTCACAATCTGCATCTGAAATACGTGATGTGTTTAATAAGTAGATAGACGTAGACCCTGGTCCAACATTTGGCAGGTATTGCGTCCTCTTTGATTGGATACGCGATTTTGTGTCTACGTGAGTTTGTGCGTGTGTGTATCACGGTCTACGTGAGTGTGTGCGTGTTAAGTAGGCAGATTTTTCACCGCAAAAAGTACTGAAGGATATGTTTGAAGTGTTCCGAAAGTTAAATACTTTATAAAGTTTTTTATCATGGTCGTACAACAACAGAGACTTTAGTGTAGGTAATGGCAAGGTTTATACATTTTAATTTCCAGTTACCTGCATGATAATTTTTAGATCGTTTTCCCAGAATTTCATCATAATGCTTTCTACAATAATTACTATTTTCCGAAGTTCGCTTCGATCATTTTGAGATTCACTTCAATTGTGAAAAGGAAAAATTGTTTATTGAATAAACCACTTATATTCTTTAAGGTTAGAACTTTCTGCATTTTTTGAGATAAATCCTACATACACTTTTATCGTACAAACGAATAGTGACTTCCGCTTCAAGGATTCACCATTTGTCCCATTTCTCATCATTTTTATTCTTTGTCTCAATTTACCTTAAATTGGTTAACGCCTTAACTACCCTGTGCACTTTTCATTGTGATGCGCATGATGAGGCTCAAACACCCGAGGATCGGGAGTATATAATCAACTTTAAGAAGCGTGTTATACAATTCATGCAAAAGTGGGTCATGGCAGTACGCCATGCAGCCTTTGAGGAGCCCAGTGTTTGTGATTTTATTGAAGATCTAGCCGCTGAAGTCGAAGCAGATCCCGATTTGAATGAGGAAACCAGCATTATACATAATGTGCTAACACAAATGGCACGCTATCAGGAGGATCGCAATCAAAATGCGGGACAAAAGTGGAAACTACCACCAAATGGACAGCCCATTTGTTTGTTTAGCGGAAATGCAACGCCCTCAAAAACAGTCATACGCCCTGATGATGATAGTAAGTTCAAACTTTTAAACAAACATATGAAAGTTTATTGAATGTCCTGTGTGCTGTGTTTTAGTCATTTTCCGCGTCTACTGTGCCGATCACACCTACTGCACCCTACGTTTTCCCATGCACACCACATCGGAGCTAATCAAGGCTTGTGCTGCCGACAAGCTGCAATTGAATCGGGGTCCTGATGACCTCTGCCTTGTTGAGGTTAAGTCAAATGGTGAGCGTTCAGTGTTCAAGGACAATGACGTTAGCATACCCACGGGACTTTCGTTGAATGGACGCTTGTTTGTGTCTGTTAAGGACCATCTGGATGCATTGGTAATGTAGCACAGCTGTTGCTCTTAAAATCTTCGTTATTAATTTCTGTTTTTCATCAGACACCACTGCAGGAGCAGGAGTGCCCCACCGAAGGCGTGGACATTGATTTGGAAATTTTAAGCACCAAAGAGCTGGCCTATCACATCACATTGTTCGAATGGGATTTGTTTTGGGCAGTACATGAATATGAGCTGCTCTATCACACATTCGGGCGCCATCATTTCGGCAAGGTAAGCTACCATTTGCCAGCTAAATCTTAAAAAAATTACGTTTATTTACACTTTCCTCGACAAGTGTTGATGCCACTGTTTCCTGAATTTTGCTACATAAAATTTTACAATTAAGCTACCTCTAATTTTTAAAGAGAATGTTGTAGAATCAATTATGGAAAAAAAGCCTATATTTAGTGTTCTTTGCAATTTTTTAACGAAAAAGGATAAGAAACATGCTTATTTCTGATATGGCGATTAATTCGATTTTAAAGTGTTTAGCAATTGAAATTTTTTAATTTTTCACACCCGTACATAGGGTGAACCAACTTTGAGCAAGTTGCTTGATATTGATAAATTTTCCAATTAGACGCCTTGTTGTGTCTGGGAAATAAGTTTATTTTGTTTTGTTTTTCGATATAGGGATTGTATTATACATCTCTACCAAAGGTTAGTACAGAGCACTTAAAAAAACAAAAAAACGAATAGTTTTAGAGGTATAACTCTCGCAATTTTTTAGAGTTTCCAATC